>OY804605.1:27961650-28561650 GCA_963680895.1 Fragum sueziense
GTCTGACCTACTTTTAAAAAACTTTAACCTGGCCGATATACACATATTAAAAAAAATAAACCCGGCATATATCTCATGACCTTTTACACATACAGCCTTGATATTTGACACATGGAAACCTCTGACCAAGACCTATCACATACGACTATGACCTTCGACCATGTGGCCTTGACCTTGAAGTTTGACCTACTTTTAAAAAAAATAAACTGGGCCTATATCTTATGTGCTATTACACATACAGCCTTGATATTTGACATATGGACACCTACGACCAAGACCTTTCACATTTGACCATGACCTTGGACCTTGTGACCTTGACCTTGGTGTTTGACCTACTTAAATAATACATTAACGTTGTCTATATTTCATGTCATTTTACATATACAGCCTTGATATTTCACACATGGTCACTTCCAACCAAGATATTTCACTTTTGACCATGACCTTGGACCTTGACCTACTTTTAAAAAACTTAAACTAGGCCTATATCTCATGTCCTGTTACCTATACAGTCTCAATATTTTACACATGGACACCTCCTACCAATACCTTGCACATTTGACCATGACCTTGGCCTGTGTGACCTTGACCTTTGATTTTTACATACTTTTAGAAATCTTTAACATAGCCTTTATCTTATGTCCTATTACACCTACAGCCTTGATATTTCACACATAGACACCTCCTACCAAGACCTTTCACATTTGACCATGACCTTGAATATTGCAACCTTGACCTTGGAGTTTGAACTACTTTTAAAAAGACTGAAACCAGACATATATATCATGTCCTTTTACACCTACAGCCTTGATATTTCACACATGGACACCTCCAACCAAGACCTTTCACATTTGACCATGACCTTAACCTTGGCATTTGGCCTACTTTTAAAAACTTTAACCTGGCCTATGTTTCATTTTACTTTTACATATACAGCTTTGATATTTCACACATAGACACCTCCTACCAAGACTTTTCATATTTGACAATGACCTTGGACCTTGTTAACTTGACCTTGGACTTTGACCTACATCAAATGTAGGCCCTAAAGGGGGCATATATGTTTTACAAACATCTCTTGATTTCATATGGTAGCTTCTATTTGAGTAAAATTTGACATGAAAACATTGCACGTATATTCTACTAATGTCCAAACTTTTACAAAGATATTCCATAAAACAAAGAAATTATAGTCATTTGAACGAGCCTAGTAGGGGTGGGGGGAGCAGTCCGTTGACACTCGCGACGTCGTATTGGTGTTTGCAAGCAGATACTCGTCTCTTCTTTTTATCAGTCCACAGAAGTCATGGCATCCAGTGTGCACAAACCATAGACATGTGCAGGTTGTTTTTCAGAATCTTCCGAAAACCTCCATCTAGCTCTCAAAGCTGATATTAAATGTTCAAGTAGTGGAAATATATATTCCAGATGCTTGATTACCACGTGAATGCGACTTGTTTCTTTTTGACAAAAATATTGATGTAGGAAAGAAATAAAGGATTTTTGTCAACATGCCTACTAAAACTAGATAAGTCAGGGAAAATCGATGTACAAATTATGTGGATAAGATGACAAAGCATACGTCGACATGACATATTTTAAAATAATGATGCACTAACTTATGTCGGAAAGATTAGTTTACGTAGACAACCGGTAGAGTTAATTTTCTTTTGTTATCATGACAAGTCGACTTACCTGAAGTCGACTTTATCATTTTATCAGGGTGTACCATATGCGTTTCCATAGTTGACTCGTTATGTTGATGTAGATTAACTCGTTATGTTGATGTAGATTAACTCGTTATGTCGGTATCGATTAACTCTTTATGTCGGTATAGGTTAACTCGATATGTCGGTATAGGTTAACTCGTTATGTCGGTATAGGTTAACTCGTTATAATGATATCAGTTGACTCGTTATGTTGATGTAGATTAACTCGTTATGTCGGTATCGGTTAACTCATTATGTCGGTATAGGTTAACTCGTTATGTCGGCATAGGTTAACTCGTTTTGTCGGTATAGGTTAACTCGTTATGTCGGTATATGTTAACTCTTTATGTCGGTATAGGTTAACTCGTTATGTCGGTATCGATTAACTCGTTATTATGATATCAGTTGACTCGTTATGTTGATGTAGATTAACTCGTTATGTCGGTATCGGTTAACTCGTTATGTCGGTATCGGTTATATCGAATTACTATTTATGTCGAAGAGAAAATATAATTTGATTTTCAAATGAAATCCTGAACTTAGATAACAGCGTTATTCCGAAATCTATTTGAGCACAGGAATATGGTAGGAAAAGGGGAGCCTCGAGCAATTCTTTCCCTGGTTTGATATATTTCACCTACATTATTAAATAGTATTAGGCTATCTGTGATATTAAGTTCCTCAAAAAAGAGATTTCATATTACTTACACACATCATACAAATTGCATATCAATGTGTGATGTGTGAAGCCAACAATTTTGTTCGACTACATGGTAAATAAGAACAGGACATGTTTCACGTTGGAAAATGTAAGTCGTTCTACAGCTCGAAAAAGGTATATAATTTATGGCGTTTTTAACGTAATGACGCTGCTTAAGAAATTGAATAAATGGGTCTATGACATTAAATATGTTCAAAAGTATGTGTGTGTTTCAGCGATAAGTTGTTCAGTGCCGGGTGAGATCAGCAATGGTTACAGAACGGGCTTCATCTTTACATATCCACACAAAGTCATCTATACATGTCACGAGGGGTTCGAACTTGTGGGCTTCAACTCACGTGTTTGTCAGGCGGACGGACGATGGAGCAATGAACTTCCAATATGCGAACGTAAGTTACATCAGTGACTAAAGTTCTAAAATCAGTCCATTCCCATTAAATTCCATCATAAGTGCTATGGTCCGGAAGCGGACACTCAGGAACGAATAAGATGCATAAGGGTCGAAGAGTCTGCGGACCAATTTACATACCTGGTCGAGTCACTCGATGGATAAAGGCATTTACATAAAGGTGGTTCAATTTTAAAGGAGTTTCAATAATTCCGAAAGCAAACGTAACAGTACATAGAAATTCTACAATTCGTAGCATACAGACCCTTGCACAAAAGACAGAAGGTACTGATAATAAGTAACCTCTTATATTTTAGCTAACATCTTGTAGTCAAAATCATATTTGGTTCGGAGAAGATGCTGTATGCATACTTTGAATATACGCTTATGCATCTTATGTAGGCCCTATAGGCGTTATTATATGCCGTTCATCTTACGCGATTCTTTGCTGAAAAACAATTATTAAATTTTCCTACATTGATCATGTTCTACCTCCGACATTGCCATCATTTTTGTTTACTTTTTGACAGCAAAATAACTTTTTAGATCCTTTCCCATACGTCAAATTACCGGAAGCTTTCACTTGAAAGATGCTGTTGAATCAATGGTATCAAATGTGAAGCTTGGAAAATATTGAGTGTAAAGCAGAAAATGCTGGTTATCAATATTTTATTATTTTTCCTTCATGTTTTCCAAAGTAATTTTAACCAGGGAAAGCCAGGTATTGTTCTGGAAAGTGTAAAAAGGGTTGTACGCGTGATCTGGAAATGTGGCATATATGTAGTGCTGGACACCAAGATGGAGCTTCTTGGTCTATTCTGTAGAAACACTATGAGAGAGGATTGACTGAGTTGTTCCGAATGCTCCATACCTTAACCTCGATCGAAATGTCGTTCTGAAACAATTCATCTACAACATCTTTAGAAATCTTAAGATATTCTATTAAATCTCGATCTAAATAAAGCGCATCTATTATAATCGTACTACAAGAAATGACGATGTTGGTTTATTTTGTCACTAACCCCGTTTTTTTTCCAGATAACTTTTGAACAACTGATTGTTAACGTATTTCAGCTGTGACATGTCCGAACCTGTATGCTCCCGTATACGGTAATATGGTGGGTAGCGGTACTGCGTACGGCACACTTATACGGTTTGAATGTAGTGAGGGATACAAGAATGTAGGATCAGATGAAAGACGATGTCAGGCTGATAGAACCTGGAGCGGGGAGGACGCGGTCTGTGAAGGTAGGCCTGGGGGAGAGGGGGCAGGGAGATAGGGCAGGGGGAATGATCGGGAGACAGGAGGGGAGATAATAAACTGTATTGAGAGAGCGAGGTCCCAGTTGCCGAGGTAAAGTTTATAGTCCAGTCCAACATACTGTAGAGCTCTAATACAACCTTTTGGACTCTTTCAAATCCTTTAATATTTCGAGAGGATTAACACGGCCACCAATCCCTCTCATTCATTGCAAAAGGCTATGAGCGAAATCTCAGAAGAGGGACTTCCGGCTATGAAGAAACGGGACCCATTTTGTGAATGTAAACACACGTTGTTATTTTAAATCGGTGATTTTGCCAGTTTTTTGGCTGATTCGCAAAAATCGGGGAATGCTATTCGATGGTGAGTATATTTAAACTTCTTTTGGAGTATGTCTCCTCGGCATGGTTTCACCGTGTTTGCTTCAAACTGCTTTGTCATGCGATCACAGTGCTGTGTCTTGAAGACATGTCAAAATTGATCGAAAAATTATGGTTTAAATACTACTATAATTCCCTTCTATACAGGTCCCATAAGCTTCGAATGCTTTATCTTATATATATATCCATTAAAATCCAATGACTGATTTTCTGATAGAGAGAAAAAGCTAAAAAAAGTAATACGCTATGAAGAAGAGAGATCAGCTATGAATAAAAGGGACTAGATATGAAGAAGATATAATACGCTATGAATAAGAGCTCGGATATTCAAAGCGTCGGGTTTTGACATAATTTTGCCTTTTCGCTATAATTTTCGCTCGGAAAGTGATACGAATTTATTGTTAATACAATTTCACAATTGGGATTGTAAGATCAATCTAATTTCCAAATTAGCCTGCTTCAAGACTTTTCAGTATACAATTATTATATTTGGAATGATGATATAATTGTGTAAATAACATAGGCCTGCACATGCGGACGCCAATGTCATTGTAAACTATTTAGGTAAAACTTGGCAAACCGTATAAGAACCCTAACATTGTAATAATTTTAAGCCTACGCAAGATACATTGCATGTATTTTGAATGAAAACAGGTCTTATTTACATGTTTTTAGCGGCCAGTCGAGCTTTTGTCATTGCGTTGTGTCCGTCATGCGTCCGTCGGTTATTTTATCTTATTTTTTTTGTATGCACTCTAGAGGCCACATTTTTGTCCGATCAATCTGAAAGTTGGTCAGAATTAGGTTATTTCCTCTAAGACCCCCCCCCACACACACACACACACGACAGCCTCCGGAAGTCGTCCTTATAGAGGCAAAAGTCGAAATTTTTAAACGGGGAACAGTTGTCCGTAAATCCAATAAAATAACCATCTTACCGGCTATTAACGAATTCATTCAATTTTATAATTTTTGTTCCACTTAAAACTTCGCTTTATTACTGTATATTTAATGCACGTGCGCTTTATCGCTGTATATTGATTGAAAGCACGTGCGACGTCATTGTTTTCTCCGCATGTTTTGGGAGCCTCGTTTTGATAATGTCGATTTGTTACTATTTTTAGTAACAATTATCATGTATGTTCTAAAAATGCATTTCCACGTGATGATAAGTCAGGCCCGTAGTAACAAGTGGGGCATGGAGGGGCTAAGACCCCCACCCCCAAAAAGGTCTGCCCAAAATGCTGAATTGTCATTATTTTGCACTGAAAATCTTTGGTGAAATCCAATTCAGTTCCTCCAAAATTCCGACAATAGCCAGAACAGGGGCTTTAGCCCCCTCCCCCATTAAAAATGTTTCCAGTCCTACGCGTCTGTAAGTTACCGGTCGGCATTAAATACATGTTTAAGCTGCATAACAATAAATATCGTTCTATCGTCTAGAATTTGATTTTTCAAATGGAAATTTGTAAAAAATATTGGAATTTCTGTCTTCAATTCTTCCTAAACGCAAAACCATTCAGTATATGTGAGTGCCGAGAAAGAGTTATGAAGTCCGCGCTTCTTCATAGCTTGCTCCCTCTTATTCATAGCTACTCTCTCTTCTTCATAGCTTACTGCTCTTCTTCATTGCATACTTGTTTTTCTCATAAATAAACAAAGGTTTTCAAAATCGTACGTGCGGAATACTAAAAGAGACCATAAAATAGTAAACTGAACATGTCTCATTCGAAAAATACATATGATAGCGCCGTAGGAGTCGTTTATGTGTCGTTTGGTTTGTAAACATAAGTGTGTGCACTCACTTCGAAAGTAATTGCAAGTTTACTCTGTAAGCTGGAACAAAGGGCTTTGGCAATATAACACATCATTCATTACCCCATCGAATAGCATTCCGCGATTTTTGAGATTCAACCCATAACTAGCAAAATAACCGATTTAAAGTAACAACGTGTGTTTACTTACTCAAAATGGGTCCCGTTTCTTCATAGCCGGAAGTCCCTCTTCTGAGATTTCGCTCATAGCATTTTGCAATGAATGAGAGGGATTGGTGGCCGTGATTAAGTACTAAATGTACACGTATGTAACATTCATTCGTATAAATTTCATTCGTGTTCTCGAGGGGGCAATTTTCTATAGAAATTGACCCACATTCTTTGCAAATGCATGTACATGACCACTTACGGGGATATATGTAAAGAGAAACTATGACAATGAAAGCTGGTCACTGACCACATACGGCAAGTTATTGCTATTCACAGTTACTTTAAAGAGTAAAATTGCTTGGATGACCTGGACTGGCTGCGTACGACAGTCTGGCTGCTATTCACAGGTGGCCGCTAACACTCTGCTCGAAATCCAGTGGTTTCTTCGGACATTCAAACGAAAATGTTTTCCGCTGCAAAACGAAAATAAGAAGCGTTCACGCTTATCGGAAAAACTATTTCGCTTGAATGTTTGAAGAAACCATTGGGGAATGACACTCTCAAATGTGCGTAGTTGCACTTTATCTCGGAAAAATTCGTTGAGTATTAGCTGAGAAATTAAACAGACCATACCTCGAAGCTGGCTATTTTTTCAGTGTGAACGCTTCCCGAAAGTCACACGGGTTACCCACCGTAGCCTACTTGGTGTTTATAAACTCATCCATTTCCTTGGGATGTCAGCGCGTTTGTTTTTACACAACGCGTGTTTAAAACGAAGAACCACGACAGGAAATCAGCCTAATTTATAACTCATCTAACTGAAGAGGGCATTTTTAATGTCGATCCTAGTCAGTCTGCTCAGACTGGACAGGCTGACTTGACTGGACTCATCTGGTTCGCCTCTGCTGTGTCCGGTCTGTTCTTCACAGGACTTCCTACATTCATCACAAAGTTGAAAAAAAAATGTCAGGGCTTATAAATAGGACTAGGGACCTCCATAATGGTACATATGAACAGGGTGACAGGTAACATACTTACAGAACACTATTTTCTTGTATTTGACAGAGATCAACTGTGGTTGGCCGAGTCCATTCTATAACGGTTATTTGATAGGACATCATACAACAGTCGGGGCCATCATATTCTTCAGGTACTAGCTAGTAAATAAATTTGTTGGATTGTGTCATAGTTTTGTAACTTTTAAGAGAAATGACACACGATAAGAAAATCTAATTTGTTCGAACATGAAGGGGCACTATTTAGAAAGTTGGTTTTTATTCGTGCTATAATTCGTATTAATGCATAAAATGTTTATTTTCGAGCCATTATAGTCATTTATTATCGGGAAGAAACCGGGCCGTTATCGGCCGAAAACGTGTATTATTCAGGAAATTTACGAGCGATATCCGCCCGCCCTTTGCACTAAATTATCCTTTATAATGATAATTGTACATACATTATATCATTTTCAGTTGTAACACACGAACAACATTTGACGGTCCAGCCTTTCAGACTCGGTGTCAAGAAAATGGGGAATGGTCTTTTCCTCCACCGAAATGTTGGGGTTAGTAGATTTTATTTCCTTCCCGCTGTCCTCTTTTGAGAGAAAATTGACGCAAAAAGTATCGACCTTTTTCGCCAGAACCCATTTTTTGTGATGCGATTCAATGTAATGGTTCTCAAGAAAGTATGACTTTCAGAATTTTAGTTTATAAACTATATACTTTAAAATAGGACAAGACACAATATGCGTCCGGTAAACCAGGTGCCTGTTTCATCAAAACATTTAAGACGTATTTTTGACTTACCGACGACTTACGACAAGTTTAGGGTAAGAAACGTGTATCGCCATTCTATCAAAACCTGGGTTATGCGAGTGTTGTGTTAGGCAATTTTTAAGACATTTGTAAGTCAAAAATGCGACTTAAATGTTTTGATGAAACAGGCCCCAGATGCGGGTGGATAATTGTATGTAACCAGGCTTTTGTCTCAAAATTAAAATATATCTAAAACTAAAACACGTAAATGAATTATTCATTATGTTGTTAACATTCAAGTTAATGAGTCCCGGGTACGTCTATCTTTCTTTGGTTTGCATTCCAGGTCAGTGTCAGGTTCCCGTCATACCAAACGGTACACTAGTGGGAGGCCGGGAATCAGTATATGTAGACCACGGCGTCGAGATCCAGTACCAGTGTAATAATGGGCTGGTTCCCCACGAAGGATCCAGTCTAAAGTGCAACAATGGGACGTGGTCGTCTACTGCCAAGTGCGTACCTTGTAAGTAGCTTGTCCGACTTGAATCATCGATCCATATTAGCTTGTACATTATATATAGGACGTAATGTTGTCAGAATACGGGTTGTCCTGTGGGATGTACGTGTTTATTCAGGCAAACCGGCTCTTGTTAATCCGTTTGGAAAGGACGACAGTTTAGACTGTTCTAATTTGAAATGTGTTGCAAATAATTTAATAAGTGTTATTTAAGGTTTACAGACACTAAAAAGTCTTTTTAGCCATACGGAATGCACCAAATTACACACACTTGTAAATACAGTTAAAATAAGTTGATTCACCGTGTCGGATTTTAAGATAATTCTTCAAGAGGAAAATAATTTTCAAATATTATTTTACTCTATATTCATATGCAAGGGAGATAATTTTGAACATTTTTGTTAAATATTTCCATTAGAATGCATTAAAATTCTAAACCGTTCAAAATGCTTGTAAATGTTTGTATTAGGAATGGAAATGTAACAAGGTTTAGGAATTACTGGCACTTTTCAAATTTCGCATCTGAGTCTTTAGTGCTTATGGGGGTTTGGATACCTTAAAGTGACATTTCAGAATGTTTGGTCATAAATTTTAATTTTATTTTTATCTGAAAGAGCATACTTCCTTATGGAAATTCTGAAAATTTCAAGCCAAAATATTGCGCCGTTTACGAGAAATTTATATTTTTGTGTTAAATTGAACAAATTGTTGTGGACAACAGTTGAGATTTATATGCAATTTATCGATTATGTCTCAACTTTAAATGCGTGTTTCTCGCTTATTGGCAACAACTTAAAAAAACTAATAGTATTTATACTCATTAGAATAACCAATCTTGGCATCAAGACATACTTTAAAAAATTGAAATTGGAATGAAATGTCCCTTTAAAGCAAGGAAACTGTATACTGTATACTATTGCATGGGTACCAATCCATGAAATGAAGACTATCACATATCCAGATTCAGAATTTCAAAGTCGCAGTCAACCGAGTCGTCAATATCCAGTAAACTCAAATCAGATAGGTCATAATATAAAAAATAACTATATCGGAAGATAACGTAGACCTAGTAGATGTTCATGTATATCTATAATGTATGTACACGGAGTTGATCAATTGCCATTTTGTATAGTTTTTACTTTTTCTGTAAGCCGTCTTTTATTTGCAATCCATGTGTAACGTTTTCGTAAAAATAAATATGTATGTGTAAATATGTATAACATGAATAGAAATTCCGCTAAATGCATATATTTTTTGTTATTTCTTCTAGCCCCATGTTCGAGCCCTCCACCTCAGGTCCACAAGGGTATGCGGATATTTCTGGGCCAGAAGCACGGGTTTCGAGCCAAGTACAAGTGTTTTGCCGGCTATAAGCTGACTGGTATGAACAGCAAGTACCTCACATGTAATTTTGGCAGCTGGGTCGGAGGTCGACCTCATTGTGAGATAGGTGGGTCCTTGTTTTACAAGTAACACAATAATAAGCGATTGAGCACATTAACATTTTAGGTCATCAGTCTAACCAGAATCGGATTCATAAATGATTGCTATTAAGGTGATTGTCTGTGGTATTCTAGTAACAATTCTTGTTTGATTGCGTTCCGTCCGACATAGTGAAATATGTCATTATATGGGGATGTATTTTCAAAATACTTTGACCCATGTTTACATGGTAAGTTACAGAGATCTTGTTTTATGAATGTGGTAATGTACAGGTGAAGAATTATACTTTAGGAAGGCAACAAATAAATGTTGCCATTTTTAGAATCACCCGACTCTGGATTTGTTTGCGAGACGTTGGTGTCCTATATCAATATACAGTCAACTCACCAGTGCCGGGTCACTAGCGAGAAATACAATGATAACTTAAAGTGCTGATTTTGGTTATATGTGCCCTGTAAGATAAGTATACCTTTGATAGCACTGAAAAAAGCCACCGAATGCAACAAGCCAGAATTAGCACAGTAGGCTAATCGTGTTTTACCACTTTCGTTTAATTTGAGACGGTCCTCATTCAATAGGCTTCAAACAGCTGATCTGGAATTGGCGAGTAAGGGTAATGGTGTTTCTCAATAGCTTGTACACAAATATCATATACTTATGAAATAAAAAGTTGATTATTGACCTCTACATGCCCCCATTTCGTGATCAAAGCCAGAGTTTTATTAAGATAGCCGCCGATTGGCTATAAACTTTGTTTGTAATCTTTTGTTTTGTAAAACTACGACGACGTACATCTACGATCGCGCAGACGGTGATAAGGATTTGATCGACATGGAGAAAGGTTGTGTTTTGACCACAATACTTGCTTTTACAACGGAGTTCGTCCGTTGAAGAATTTGCGAAATGACTGTATATCTACTATGAAGTAAATACAATAGACATTTTCACCGTCGAATGTGAATCTCAAAGTGGCCACATTGCCTATAACCTATTATAAGTAAATGGATATGTTTTATGGTCTGGCGGGAATCAGTTTATCTGGGGACCACTATACGTCGGAAAATTTAATCTAAACATATATTTAACTATTTGTTTAACGCAAACCAATGCTGGGCATTGAAAGGCTGTCCCGGCTCAGCCAAAATCCTCTCTGATATTTGAGAAAAGTCACCTCTCTCTCAAAAATGTATGTGAATCATTTACATGATTGAGTAGTTGGAGGCTTGGATTGGCTATGGTGGTAGTACTGGTGTGGGAAATATCATGAATCGATAGTTAAGTGCCCCAGCCGCGACGATATTATCATCGCAGTTGAAAAAGGCGTTAAGGTTTACGAACTGAGAATGAAATGCAGAGCCAGAGGCGAAATTTGAAAACTGAAAAGTGCCAGTAATTCCTAAACTGTGTTACAGTTTTATTCCAAATACAAACATAAGCATTTTACATGATTTAGAATTTTGAATTAATGCATATTTATGGAAATATTTGACAAAAATGTTCAAAATTACCTCCCTTGCATATGAATATAGAGTAAAATTAAATTTGTAAATTATTTTCTTCTTGAAGCATAATCTTGAATTCCGGCCTGGTGAATCAACTTATGTGAAGTGTATTTACAAGTGTGTGTAATTTGATTCATTTCGTATGGCTAGAAAGTGGTGTTTTCATTCTCAGTTCGTAAACCTTAAACCCCATAAAATCAATTGATAGTCTGCATTTTGTATTTTTCAGTTTATTGTCCGTCCCCGGGAGAGATCGACCATGGTCAGATTTACAAGAAGGTGAAGGACGGGCGCTTTATTTTCCAGCCTTATATATCTCGTATTGCTCACGGAGATAGACTCGAGTACCAGTGTAATGACGGGTACCAGCTTCACGGACCAGGGGGCGCAACTTGTGTAAACGGAAGTTGGCAGCCGCCATTAAAAAGTCCCGGATCTAGATGTCTGCGCGCGTTTCATCCGCCATTTCCAAAATTCTGGACTCCTGTACCAAATATCATTTACTAAACATCGAAATTCATCATGTATCGAAAGAGCATTAACACTTTATATACATGTATACATGTACGAGCATATATTAGATTTATACAGTTTTTGTCACACTCATGACAATTAAAGAAAAGAACTCCGTTGTAGATGACCAAATCGTTGTACATAGGTCTAGATACAGAAACAAAATATGTGTACAATGAATAAAGCACAGAAGACTTTTCTCTTCTGCCTCAGTGTCTTCTGAAGCTTCTTGTATTAGCGACATCAAAACCAGGCTTTGTTAGAGAAGAGCGTTTATAATAGCGTTCAAAGAACTTGTGGAAATTCATGTTCACGTGTAGATAACCATATTCATAAACTAACATTAAATTGCGGAACCAAAAATACACTAGCTGCGATTTCTCTGTCTCTCTTTGATCTAGTCGTGTTCAATATAAAGATTAACAAAGACAACCTAATTCCACGTAAGGTGCCTCCACCTTATAGTCCTACAAAACATACAATATTTCACAACGAGTCAGCATTATTAATATACCCCCCCCCCCCACAAGAAAAAAAAAAAAAAAAAAAAAAAGCAAGTTCCCTTTCAATTCCATCTTTCACAAAGACGTCAGATCATATTTAAACAAAATGTAATTTACTGGACAAAAAAAAAAAAAACACGCAACTTTCTTCTCAATTCCTTCTTACGCAAAGTCATCAAAACAGATTTAAACAAAATGATATACATTTAAAGCAATAACATTTCACCTTGTAAAGTTCACAAAATCTTGTTGGTAACAAATTCCATTAATAAGAAAACACCCAGTTTACACCGGGCGTCAACACAATTTGACAAAAAAAAATTGTATGTAGGTCGAAAAATACAATCTCTTTCGTTCAGTTTGGTCCGATATTCGAATGTTGTGGAGTCCATGCGATTTATTAGCGGTCTCCGTTACAGTCTTAAACCTATCCTGTAGGTAGTGTTAACCTTAGAGTGATACGGTACTGCCTTGACGTCATATCGCATGCACGTCCGATCCGTGCTCGATCGGTTGTGATCCCATTGAGAACCAACAGCGTATACAGTCTAAAATGTGTCGACTTGTTGCCCCACCAATGTCTTGCGACAAGATTTTGACTTTTTCCACCTAACAACATCCTTACTACAGCTTGACGCTGGTTTTATGGCGCGCGAAAGGGGTCTAAAGTAAATATAGCGCTAGATCTGTAATTAAAATAGTGGTAGACCGCTAAAATAGCGGTCTACCCTTATATTTTAGCGGTCTACCGATAAAAATATCGGTCTACCCATAAAATAAGGGTAGACCGCTATTTCAATCAACGGTCTAGCGATAAAATTACCGGTAGACCGCTATTTTTATCGGTAGACCCCTATTTTTTTTCGATAGACAATCACAGAGCTTGTACTATACGGTCGTTGATATTCCCGGTGTGTTGAGGATGTAACGAGCCATTTGATTGGCTAATGAGATTTCGAGCAGAAGGGTCAAAAATAAGTATCGGTCTACCGGTAATTTATCGCTAGACCGTTAATTGAAATAGCGGTCTATCCTTATTTTATGGGTAGACCGCTATTTTTATCGGTAGACCGCTAAAAATATAAGGGTAGACCGCTATTTTTATCGGTCTACCCCTATTTTAATTATAGGTCTAGCGCTATATTGACTTTAGACCCTATTCGCGCGCCATAGGTTTTGGCGTAGCCGTGCTATGCGTAGGGTAGTGAGAAGTGCATGAACGCTTTGGCCCGTAATCCACATTGTATAATCAACAGAAAATCATATTCCATAAAGTTTTGACATTTAAATCTAACTTTGAAAAAAGTAAACATAATGCATCTTGAATCGTTTATTGTAATATATTTAACTTTGGAGAAGTCTACAGTTTGGGAAACATTGTCCAAAAAGACGACGCTGCTTGTGACAAGCACTTTCTTCATTTTCCACAATATTTTATACTCTCTATGACCAGTAAATGTAAAATTGCATTTATTTGAAATTGTCATCTGCAAAATCTAAACCAGTGTTTTGCCACCTGGTAATGGGTTAAGAAAATAAGAATGAGTTATCGACCTCCAGAAATTCCCACTAGGCCTATTAGTTCAGTCGCTTCGAACCTTCCTTATCTTAAGTGTAACTAATCGCCCAATGAAATATCGAGAAACTTGCGATATCAAAATCACGTGACCTTAGAGAAAAACCAGGTTTATCAGACTTAGTGTGCATTTGGCTTGCGGTCCAAATAAGAAATAACGAAAAGTTTGAAAAACCTGTTTTTTCACAGAAAAACTAGTTTATCAATTTGATAAACCAGGTTTTTCTAGAAAAACCTGGGTTTTCACTCACAAACCTAGGATATCAACTGATAAACTAGGTTTTTCTAGAAAAACCAGGTTTTTCGCGCATATACCAGGTTTTTCTACAAAACCTGCGATATCAATTGATAAACCAGGTTTATCTAGAAAACCCAGGATTTTCTCTCATAAACCTAGGATATCAAATTGATAAACCAGGTTTTTCAGAAAAATCTAGTTTATCAGTTGATATCGTAGGTTTATGCGTGAGAAACCTGGTTTTTCTAGAAAACCCTGGTTTATCAAACTGATAAACTAGGTTTTTGGAAGCAAATTTTGCAAAATTTGCTTCTCTTTCCAGCCACCTGTCTCTGCACTTTACCATTCTCTGCATACCACACAACATCTGCCGGTCCTCCTCACTATAAATATACTGTGCACAAAAAGTTTAGCACACTTGGAAAATGTCCTTTCCTAGTCAAAAACTATTCCAAAATCCATAAAAATAAATCTCTAATGTGTTTGAAAATTCAATTTTCTGGCGCTTCCTGAAAATTTTGTTTCAAAATTCTTAAGCGTTAGTTAGGTATCTTACGTTAAAGTGCACAGGGGTCAGATATCGAAAGTCAAGCAAATTTCAATGACGCGAATGTCCAGCATAAGCAGCTAGAACCACCATTCAATGTGTTCCCATGTTGCAGAGAAGCTTCCTGACCACACAGAAAGGAATTTTGCCCATTCATACTGCAGATGACGCTCATTGCCATTGACGTTACAGACGTCATTACTTTCTCTAGCCTGACGTCCAACAATGTTCTTTATGTGTTCTTTCGCTGGTGATTAAGCATTTCAGGCGTAGATCATTCTCTATGTTCCTTGAAGTAAGTGGGTGGTGATTATCTTATTGAAATGTCACAACGTTGTGTCGTTGTAAGACGGTCCTGTGACAGGTTGGATAATTTCATTGCAGTGCCCTTGCACCGTTTGGTTGCCATTAACTGAAATGAGGTCTGTTTAACTGTTTTCATCTATTCCTGCCTAAAAATGACGTTGCACTCGACGTAACAGTCTCAATGATGACGTTATTGGTATCAAGACTTACGCATCTTCTCCAACCACAAATCCTGCCGTCAGTTAATGACACGTAAAATGAGATTCGTCCGGACATCAGTCCAATGTCTCCTGAATCAATATCGATGTGTCAATACCCACTGACGCCTTGCCTGTCGATGCTTAACGTCATTGGCGTAAGATCGAAGGACCCTGATGCAAGTTGTGTGGAGCCTGTTCCGGACAGTCTGTCACTAACGGTATACCTTGTGACGTCCTGGAGGAGTAGCACTAAATTCTTACTAGACATGAATTCGAAACGTCATCAAGACGTCGCTGTGAAACGATCCTCCCTGAACGTCGTTTTACACGGTCTACAAGATTTAGGTCGGTCGTTGGTGGCTAAAGTTGCATAAACCAAGTGCCGTAGGCGCGTAATTGTCAATTGGAGACAATTGAAATGCAAAGCGACATCTCTAACATACATACCTGCTTGGAGCATGCAAAGAGCTCTCGGACGTCGAACTTACGTCATCATTTCTCGCCTTCACATAATCAATTTCGAAGAATTTGTAACAGTTAAATTGATTCTGCTAACAGATCTGTGTAATCGTGTGTTTTTGGACAAGCTAGACATTATTGATGTCACTGCACACGTGCCGCACGTGACTTTTGATTATCTGGACTTTGTCCAATACACCGAATGTTCACTCTACACATGCACTGTATGCGTAATGGTTGTCGATCGGGACAACTGAACAGCACAAAGCAATGTTCATTTAATTATCATAAACTGAAAAAATAATGTGTTAAAAAACGTGCTAAACTTTTTTTGCTCAGTATAGTTCTATCAAAAGCAAATATTAATGAGGTAACAGTCATTCGAACATTCAATATGTAAGTCTGAAGTTATGTGCAGATATTGAATTATGTGACTGAAAATGAAGCATTCAAGTAATCATGTCTCTAAGAGAAGAAAAGATTGACGTAGTAATTTGCTTTATTATGGTTCAAAGATCAGTCCAATGGCCTTCCTTGTAAATGGGTCAGTCAAGTTTACTGAACTATGAAGTATATTCGAACAATTAATATGCATGAAGTTGTGCTAAAAATAGATACAAATTCAGCATGGAATCAAAGTATTCAAGGTATTCTGAATAATCAAAGTACCTAATCAATGTACTCTACGAATCAAAGTATTCAAGGTATTCAAATAAACTGACACGATTTAAAAACGCAAAACACGTTTTCATTAATCATTCCATTCCTATCGCATCGATCGACACCATATTTGGGGACATATATGAGGTAATGTATACACTTCACGCCCCGGTAATTTTGTCGTGTTTTCTGTAGCATATCCGGACATCTGAACCACCCATCACTAAATGCTCGTGTGTCTCGTGCATTCAGACCACGTGTTGAATCGCTAACATTTTTTGTGTACACATTGCCACTTTGATTTACTTATTGAAAATATACGAGAACTACGAAAAAAGTTTGTGTACAAAATGCTCAGGCTTACTTTGGG
This sequence comes from Fragum sueziense, assembly GCA_963680895.1. Classification (NCBI taxonomy): domain Eukaryota; kingdom Metazoa; phylum Mollusca; class Bivalvia; order Cardiida; family Cardiidae; genus Fragum; species Fragum sueziense. The sequence goes on from OY804605.1 coordinate 27,978,626, forward strand.
AAAAAGAAACCGAGTTTTTGGGGCTTTTGGTTAGCGGTATTTTGCAAATGAAGGTAGCTAGATGCTTTAATGTAGCCAAATCGACGGTTCCACGCTTAATGAGACGTGTAAACGACACGGGAACATTTACAGACCGCCCACGTCCCGGTCAGTCGCGTGTTATAACTGTACGTCAACACAATTGTATACGTCAACGTTACTAACGCAACAGATTTGTGACGGCTCTGTGTACAGCAAATTCTATGGTTGGCAATCGCGGGCGGCCTATACACCATGACACGGTGATGAATCGCCTGTGAAAACACGGGGTTCGCTGCCGTCGTCCTGTTCGATTCAGGCTCTTGACTCAACGTGCATTTTGGCATAACCTGACGTCCATTCAGGCATTATTCGTGCCTCTAAAGGTAATTTTCTGTCCTGGTATGTTAACAATAGTATATTATTGTAACATTAACAATTATACATGGCTATACATCAGTTTTGTAGACTGTAGTAGATACCATCTGTAAAAGTAGCGTTTTGCGTTTTTAAATCGTGTCAGTTTAGATAATCAAAGTAGGGTAAGGAAGGGCAAAACGCCCAGGTGGGGTCAAACGCCCACCCCTATTATTTCGTCACTCATTATGTCAATTGATATTTGTCTTGATTTTACACTTGAAGTATTCTTTTAGAAAGATGCCCATGAAATTTTTACATCTAAACGTCATTCAATTATCAGTATGCGAATAATTGTTTATTTTGCATATGTTTGATCTAATATTTGGGTAATGGGTTTTCTTGTGTATCTTATTTCAGTCCGAGTATTCAATCAACCAAAATGCATTTTATATTTATATGTCCAATTGGTCGCCTACACAAAAAGATAAAAAGAAAAAAATATCAACACATTTTTTTCTCTGGCCAAATTAAATCACCCACCCCCTTTGGGGCAAAACGCCTATGCTGCTTTGGGGCAAAACGCCCAGACTGGGCGTTTTGCCCCTTCCAAGGGCTAAATAGTGGGCGTTTTGCCCCTTGTATGGATAAGTAGGTATTCAGAAGTACTAAAATTTTCCTTTAAACTCAAAGAATGGCCAAGGTTGGTACATATGACGAAATCCATTTACATTTCGTTGTCTACAAAAGAAAAACTGGCAAAAACGACCGACTTTTCGCGAATATATCAAACTTTTATGTCACCTGATGGATCCATGTGGGGCAAAACGCCCATGAAACGTCGATTTTGTGTTAAAACGAGACAATAAGACCATTTAATCTACTTTAAAGGGGCCTTATAAAGAACATAACATCAGTATGTTTTAATTTGAATGATATGAAGATGCTGCAGACAAAGGACAGTAACATGTAACCACTTTTATAGACAAGTAAATTATGCCCAAATCTAGCCTTTACGCTTGATAAAAAATGTTGAAAATGCGATAAAACCCATCCAAAATATATTTTTCCTAATATATTAATTACAAACTAATTATATTCCTATTTTCCCCCAGATATTTTCAAAATATTTTTTTTATATTTCATATGGGGTATAAAGCCCAGCGGTGGGCTTCATGCCCCACCCCCAAAGGCGTTTTGCCCCGAGGGTGGGGCAAAAAGGCATAATTTCGAGAAAAATTGTTTTAACTACAGTCATTTTTTATATCAAATGACAAAGCTGTTTCGTGTATAGACATTTGGGACAAAGGGCAAAGTTTAATTTCACGTTGAAACCTTTACATTATACTTTGTTTGTTTTGTGCTACAGCGCTCTTTCCTTAAGGGGGGCGTTTTGCCCCTCCTTACCCTACCTAATCAAAGTATTCCACTTCTGGACAGGCCTACATTATTGACAAATTTGCTTCCCAACAGTACTTTCAGTACTTTGATTCTACTTAGTCTGCATTTGGCTTGCCATACAGCTGACAATGACATTTTCTTTTGACCTATCAAATGAACGCATTCAATATTCTGAGAGCGATTTAAACCGAAAACTAGGTCACAGTGACACCACGCGCTTGTCATGGAAAATGGTATACAGCAATCTATTTGATTGTTTATAATAAAATAGCCTATATTGGTTTTCCCAGGGTCACTGAAAATGACCCAAAATGATGGCTGTAAGATTGTTAACCCATTACCAAACGACAAAATTTTAGACTAGTCCAAATTCAAAGATAAAGCAGACAACAATTTCAAGTGAATGAAATTTTGCATTTTCGGGGCGCTCTGGGTAGAAAACATCGTGGGAAATGAAGAAATTGCTTTTCACAAGCAATTTCTTCATTTTCCACGATGTTTTCCAAGGCCATTATCTATTGGGTAGTCAAAAGGGGTCACTGTGTGGTAATGGGTTAAGGAAAGTTAACGCCGGATTATAATCAGATTGGTTTAATCCATTACAACACAATGACTCTTTTTGACTCCCCTAAAGCAAATAGCTTGGGAAAATGTTGTGGAAAATGAAGAAATTGCTTGTGACAAGCAATTTCTTCATTTCTCACAATGTTTTCTTCATTAAATGACAAAAAAGCTTAAACATCATTGATTTGAAATTGTCGTCTGCATCATCTTTGAATTTGGACCAGTCTAATATTTTGTTGTTTGGTAATGGGTTAACATGATGTATCTAACATTAACCAGCACTTAATAACACGTGTTTTTTCTATCTCCGCGCAGATTGACCGTTCGTTGATCTCACATTTTCTTTAATGCCTAGAGCTGTGTATGCTTGCTTAACTTCCCAGAACATGGAAAAAGCTTCTCAAAGGATCAAATACAGAAGATCTCTGTATATTAAGCCCAAAATTTCATTGTAAAAACTTCTGAACATAGATGTTATGGCGCTATTTTTCGTGCTTTTTGATGTTGTTGTAATAATAAGTAAGGAAATTGCTTTAATCACAAAGTCATATGAAAAAGATGTTTTGGTGTAGCATACAGTTTGTCTTCTTTACGTCTTAATTGAATAGCTGAACAGCGGTTTACTAAAAACAGTATTAAAGTTAGGCTAGAGCCATTTTCTCGAGAAACGAGTTCAAAAAGTGGTCGCTTACAACTTTTGAGAAGTATACCAATGTGGGTAACCTACGTGACTTTTGTGAAGCGTTCACATTCTCGCTTCAAGAATGTTTTGTCTCATCAGCTTATACTCTATGGATTATGACGAGATAAAGTGCATCGTTAGCGAAATTGAGAGGGCCATTTACGAGTCTAACTCACTCTGAATTACATGGTTTCTTTAAACATTCAACAAAAGGATTAATTTTGAATGTTTGAAGAAACCATGGGATTCGGTGCAGAGAGTCAAGGCACTTACAGTGTACTTTATTTCGTCAAAATCCGGAGAGTATAAGCTGAGGAATTAAACAAAACACCCTTGAAGCGGACGATTTTTGGGTGTGAACGCTCTCAAAAAACACTTGTGTTACCTACCGTGTATATGAACCCCTCTTAGTTTTAAAAGATTACCCATCACCAACATGACTTTTGGGAAACGTTCACAAATCGTCCGCTTCAGGGTATGTCTTGTTAATTTCTAGGCTAATACTCTACGGAGTTTGACGAGATAAAGTACACCGTAGTGTACGCGCCCGAAAGCGGACGATTTTTCGGTTTGAATGTTCCCCAAAAGTCACGTGGGTTATCCACGGTGGGGATTGTGCATGCTGGGATGGATAACGAATACGGACAAAAATAATCTAGAATCTTGTCAAATATTTTGCAATAACTCCTTTATTTCTTTGTCGATTTTCAAAAGGTCTGTTGCATGTACCCCGCCTTGAAAATCTCTTTCCTCGGATACATGGATTATTTGTGGTATCCTTTTATTTTTTCCAAAAATTGATCCCAACTGACACGAAATGATAACGACTACGGCAAAATAAGCCACGCTTCAGGTAGGAAATTGTGCAATAATTTTCTTATTTCTGTGTCAATTTTCAAGTGGTTTGTTGCATGTACCCCACCTTACTGAGCGCTTTCCTCAGGTGTATTACTTATTTGAAAACTCCCCATATTTTTCCCAAAAATTGATCCCAACTGACCTGAAAAACGATCAGATTTTTTGTCGTTTTTCTGGTCGGTTGGGATCACTTTTCGCAAAAAGTACAAAAAGGTTTCGTGTAAAACATACATCGGAGGAAAGAGCTCAGTAAGGCGGGGTACATGCAACAAACCGTTTTTGAATTGACGCAGAAATAAGGAAGTTATTACAAAATGTCTTACCTGAAGCGAGGAAAATTTGTCCGTAGATTTACCCATCCCAGCATGCACAATCCCCACCGTGTTATCCACCGTTCATCAGTTGATGCGAGATATATCGTCGGAGTTACGAGGTTGTGCAATAACCGTAAATTGCTACGGTGTGACGTTATATCATGCGTGACTCCACCCCCAATCACAGGTGAAATGTGCGAGTTTTCTGTCACAAAGCGGTGACAATAGAATCTATCGGAAAACATTTGAATGCGTTGTGGAGTGTCACTTAATGAGACAGAAAAGTCATGCCTTAAATGTGTCAGGCTTGCCACAGTTTGACGTCATGTACGGCCCAAAATAAAGTTTTTCAAATTTCGTCTTCGGGAAATGTCGGAAAAGACGCTTGAAAGACTGAATAAGAACACTGTTCATGTATGTTTCAAAAATATTGAGACTCTGACTCTGCTTATTAGGGGTGTTCTTGTCGGCGGAAAGGTTTTATTTAAGCAGTCAGCGGAATTTCTTCCAATCAGCATTTTTTCTTTTCTCGCAATGTTTTCCGAAACATTTTCTACCAGGAACATCAAAATCAGTCCTTGTTCAGGATAGAGACATTTTTTTGGCAATGGGAAGTACTTGTCAATGTGTGAAATCAAAAGTAACTCTAATTGCAAGAAACGTGCCAATGTTTTTGTCTATGTAACAATATATCGCCATTTTCTTCGAAAGGGAGCATAAAAACAAAATCAAAACCAGCTATTTTTGACATTCAATGGCAGATAACTCGGGTTATTCTGGTGCAATCGAAATTCTTTGAAGGAATCTCAGAGAGGGTCCACCAAAGGATCATTCCTGTGACGTTTGGTTGAAATCCATCTAGTAGTTTTTGAGAAGATTTTTAAAGATAAAGTTTACGGACACACAGACGGACGCACACACGACGGACACACCGCCATGTAAATAGAGTTTAAACCGAAAAGAGTTATCTGAATTCCGTAAGTTGTGTGCACAACACGACACCATGGAGATTCATTGTGGTAAGTTTGATCAAATTCCAGTTGAAACTGTAGAAGGAGTTGCGCACACAATTAATTGCTAACAGACGGACGGATAGACAAATGAACGACCAGGGCCATAACATAAAACGATCATTGGGGCGTATAACAAATGGGTGCATGGACAGACAGACAGACAGACAGACAGACAGACAGAGGAACATACAACAGACACAGGGACATGACAAAAGCACCCATGGCCTTTGGTCAGTTGAGTTAAAATGGCAAAAAGAACAGATATTTTCTTATTTATATTTATTTTTCTTCATATTTCTTTTTTCATTTTTCATAAATTTTACACAAGGTCATTTATACATGATTGAGCTATCACAATTCACAAAATAATGTAGAAAAGAGTTATCAAATGCTTCATAGCAAAACAATGTCATTTCCTATACAATAAGTCAAACCATTACACGGCTCTACACTTGTTTTAAAGATTTCCCAAACAATGAAACTTGAGGGACACTCCAGATTTGAAAACTACTGCACTTGACAAAAAGGATGTTTATGGGAAAAAGGTTTTCCTCAAGGTTTGTTCCTCTATCACAAAGAAAGAGTTAATTTGGGACAGGGTCAACAATTAAAAAACAAGAGGACCATGATGGTCCTTAATCGCTCACCTGAACCAAGACTGAGCCACAGTCATGTTCGAGTCAATTAATACACCTAGAATATGCGTCTTCAGTCTGGAATCCACATCTTAAAAAACATCAAAAAGCCATTGAAAATGTACAACGGAGAGCGACCAAACTTTTGAAAAACATCCAACATCTACCGTATGGAGAAAGATTAAAGCATCTTGGGTTACCTACCCTTGAATACAGGCGATTGAGAACAGACATGATCCAGGTCTTCAAAATTATCCATAATTACGATAAGACATCATCAGAAAACTTCTTACGGAGAAATTATTCAACAAGAACGAGGGTAAATTCAAAAAAGTTATATAAACAATACGCACAAACAGAAACATGTAACAAGAGGCCCAGGAGGGCCTGAATCGCTCCACTGGTTAAAGTGGAAGAATTATCACATGATTTCTTGTAAGCCTTACACAGCCGCAGCCAAATCTTGATATTTGTGAATAAATTTTGAAGAGAGACTCAAAGAACATTCTTGCAAAGTCTGGTTCAAATTGGCCCTATGGTTGATTTTTAAAGAATTTTCTTATGATTTCTCTAAGTCTGATAAGCCCCTTTCTCCCTGCCACGGCCACATTTTTTTGACACATATAAAAATTTGTGAACAAATTTTAAAAAGAACGACTAAAGGCACATTCCTGCAAAGTTTGGTTCATTTGGGCACACTGGTTGATTTTTTAAGAATTTTCTTATGATTTCTTTAAGTCTGATAAGCCCCTTCCTCCCCGCCACGGCCACATTTTTTTGACAAATGTAAAAATTTGTGAACAAATTTTGAAAAGAAAGACTCAAAGAACATTCCTGCAAAGTCTGGTTCAAATTGGCCCTATGGTTGATTTTTAAAGAATTTTCTTATGATTTCTTTAAGTCTGATAAGCCCCTTTCTCCCCGCCACGGCCACATTTTTTTGACATATGTAAAAATTTGTGAACAAATTTTGAAAAGAATGACTCAAGGCACATTCCTGCCAGGTTTGGCTCAAATTGGCCCAATGGTTGATTTTTAAAGAATTTTCTTATGATTTCTTTAAGTCTGATAAGCCCCTTTCTCCCCGCCACGGCCACATTTTTTGACAAATGTAAAAATTTGTGAACAAATTTTGAAAAGAATGACTCAAGGCACATTCCTGCCAGGTTTGGTTCAAATTGGCCCAATGGTTGATTTTTAAAGAATTTTCTTATGATTTCTTTAAGTCTGATAAGCCCCTTTCTCCCCGCCACGGCCACATTTTTTGACAAATGTAAAAATTTGTGAACAAATTTTGAAAAGAATGACTCAAGGCACATTCCTGCCAGGTTTGGTTCAAATTGGCCCAATGGTTGATTTTTAAAGAATTTTCTTATGATTTCTTTAAGTCTGATAAGCCCCGCCCTGCCACGCCCACATTTTTTGACGAATCAAAAATTCCCGAACAAGTTTTGAAAAGGGTCACCAAAGGAACATTCCTGCCAAGTTTGGTCAAAATTGGCCCACTGGTATAAGAGGAGAAGATGTTTAAAGAAAAAGTTAACGGACGGACGCACGCACGCACGGACGCACGACGGACACAATGCCATGACAATAGCCCGCTGGCCTTCGGCCAGTGGAGCTAAAAATAGTTTCACATACAGAGTAGTGGATGCATGGAACTCTCTAAAAGAGGAAGTGGTCAACTCAAACAGTATCAATGCCTTTAAGAGTAACCTTAATAAACACTGGCGCAACCACCAGCAAAAGTTTAGTCCCAGCTGTTTTGATAACGAAGACAGAAGACAAAGAGATGGGCCACCACAAGCCTCAGGCTTTCCTTCAGCCTCGGTACAGTAAGTTACAGTAAGTAATATTTGTGGCTGAAAACAAACTTATGATCACCAATATTGTATCCAAGTTTTGTCTTGATTTGTCAATAATTGGTCAATAATGAAAATTGCGTCCAATTCAAGGGCAGGTATCTCAGCTACTTCTTGTCCAATTATGCTGAAATTCAGAATTATCCAAGATCTTATGCTGACCAACATTATGTCTAAGTTTTGTCTTAATCGGTCAATATTTGTGTTTGTTAGAGTGAAAACAAAGTCGAATATGGCAATTTAATTCTATTTTGTCAAATTAAGGGGCACATAACTCACGATTTTGTTATCTGATCAAACTCATTAGATCCTATGGTCACCAACATTGTGTCAAAGTTTTGTCTTGATAAGTCAATAATTGTATGTGCTAGAGTGTACACAAAGTTGAAAATGGAAATTTTGTCAAATTCAAGGGCACATAACTCATAACTTTCAAGTCTGATCAGACTGAAAATCAAACTCATCTAACATATTATGGTCACAAACATTGTTCAAGTTTTGCTTTGATTGATCAATAATTGTAGATGCTAGAGTACAAACAGAGTTGAAAACGGTAAAAAACGGGAACTTTGTCAAATTCAAGGGCACATAACTCATGACTTCCTTATCCAATCAGACTGTAAATCTAAAACACTCCTCATCTTACAGTCCCCAATATTTTGTCAAAGTTTTGTCTTGATTGAACAGTAATTGTAGATGCTAGAGTGTAAACAAAGTCGAAAATCGCCAAAAACAGGAATTTTGTCAAATTCAAGGGCACATAACTCATGACATCCTAATGCAATCAGACTGAAAATCTTAATCATCCGAGATCTTATGGTCCCCAACATTGTGTCCAAGTTTTGTCTTGATTGGTCAATAATTGTAGATGCTAGAGTGTAAACAAAGTCAAAAATTGCAATTTTGTCAAATTCAAGGGCACATAACTCACGACTTCCTAATCTGATCATACTGAAAATCGAACTCATTCAAGATCTTATTGATACCAACAACCTGGCCAAGTTTTGACTTGATTGGTCAATATTTGTATGCTAGAGTGTTAACGAAAGTCAAAAGTAGCTATTTCTGACGTTCAAGGGCAGATAATTCCTGACTTCCTGATCCGATCTGACCCAAAATCGAACTCATCCGAGAACTTATGGTCATACATGTTTTGGTTAAGTTTGGTAAAGATTGGTCTATATTTGTGGATGCTAGAGTGGTAACAACAAATTGTAGACAGACGGACGGACAGACGGACGGACAGATGGACGCCGACGGACAAAAAGCGACCACAATAGCTCACCTTGAGCACTTCCTGCTCAGGTGAGCTAAAAATACAAATATTGTCATCTGACAGTATTTAACCCTTTTCCAAAAAAATGTCCCAATTTGACATATTGAATGATATATTGGAAAGCATTGAGAGAAAAGAAGAAAAGAAGTACAGCCCTTCCTTTTTCTTGATGCTTTTCATGCTCTTGTGAAAGGATTTTGCAAAAATTAAATATATCAATTTTGTCTACAAATAATCTTAAATTTTCATTGTTTTCGTATGAGAAAGGACAATTTGTTGTACACAAAACACCACTAAGTAACCTACTGTACATCATATAACGACAAATAAAACAAAATGTACAATACTTTTGTATGTCCATATACAATGTATACAAAACCTCTTCCATATAGTATAATACAAGGACTTAGTGAATAGGTAAAACACAATACAGCCTGTCTGCATTAACATATACTTCAAAAACAAATTCATTCACCTCAGCACTGTTTTAAACGACAACAACTTTAATGAAAGACTGTTTGAAAGGCATTTTGACTGATATGCCTTTAGCACAAAGCAAAATGTTCTATCTTGCTTATTAACACATTCATTTAGTGTACTATTTATACCTTTCTAAAATATACATGGTCTCTACATTCCTAATGGAAAAAGCATGGGAAAACATTGAGGCAAAAACAAGAAAATTCTAACAAGCTGCATTTCCTGTTTTTATGTCCCTGTTCTGAGCTATATTGTACAGTTGTTCCCTATAGGAGGTCTGCTTCATTTCACTTCACAGATTTTGCTAGTTGAACTTTTCAGCGATTTTCTGTACCGTTATAATACTGATATGGCCTTCATATTGAAAATAAGTTTAGAATTGTGGGTATATATATAAAACCTGATACTGCAACAACAAGGATCCTTGAATAGCACATTTCTGTTTTGAACTCTTTTGCCTTTTCCTGCTTGATATTGTAAATTGTAAGATAGTAGAAAGAATCACAGCTAGCTATCTCTATCTGTCTTCTTGTCTTTATTTTTTAATGGAGGTCCATTAATGCCTGGATGTAGAAATCCACATTCACTGCCTAGTTCACAGCTACCTCGTGCAAAATGGTGGCATACTGAAATATACAGGACATAATGTCAATGTTTAACACTAAACTACAGTAGTCTGTCTACATTACACATAGTTATAGACCACAAATGCAAACTAACTCATGTAGATATCACCATTATATAGCATACAAATCCTTGAACAAAAAGGAGAAAATGCTGAATATAGGCATTTACTACTTTTCTTGCAAGGTTTTTCATTGTTAAACCTTAAGTAGTTATCAAAATATGGCAGTATTTAAGTATGGGGAAAAAAGGGAGAGCATATTTCGTGAATGCAACTAAGAGAACAAGAATTGTCCCCTAATCTCAGCATGTCACAAAGTCTAGGAAAAGGTCACAGTCCTAGATCAAGATAAAAGGTCATGGTCCCAAATGAAAGGTCATGGCAGGAAGTATCTATTAGTGAAATATCAAGGCTGTATCTGTAAAAAGGGCATAAAATATTAGCCAAGTTGGAGTGTTCCCAAATGAAAGGTCATGTTCCCAAATGAAAGGTCATGGTTAGTATCACTGAAGCTGACATCCGAGGGTATGACGGATCCTGATCAGAGTAGTTACAGTTTAATCTGATTTTATGATGTTCTGAAATGCTACACACTTCCCTCTTCAATATCGTAGCTCCTACATGTATTGATAAGGGCAAGTATAGATGGTGACAAATTGATAAATACAATATTAAAGCAATATCTGTTACAGAAAAGAAGTTCTCACATATATATGTCGGAGGCCACATTGGAATTTAGGCCGATCCGGAATCGGCCTAGTCCAGAGTGGAATTCTACTCTGGCCTAGTCCAAAGTGGAATTCTGATCTGGACTAGTCCAATCTGGAATCGGCCTAGAAAGTTTCTAGTCCAGATGGGAATTCCAATCTGGCTAGGCCAATCCGGAATGGCTTTTCACCATGGAAAAAAGTGTAAAATGGATTTTAAACAGGAAATTAAATACTATCAGGCGATGCAAGCCTTACTGTACTGTTGGTCAGGTAAACGACTAACTCAATTTACTAAGTTACATAATACATTATTGTTTGTGTCTTGTTTAACCTTTTCCTAAATGACACAGCCTTGTGATTGTCCAAATGTAAAGTTGCCGTTGATTGCAATATTAAATCTATCAATGAAAGTGAAAATTTACAATACAAAAGCTTTAAAACATTTAGTGAAGGGAAGAAAATTTAGGTCATCATCATTTTTTCTCGCATTGCCTTGAAAAGCCTTTTATTATGGACTTCAGAACTAAGACTTGTTGAGAAAACGGTTAATTACCAAGAACGTTTTACATTAGGGTTTTCCTATAACAAGTTATCTCTAAAGAGTAAGTTAAAGAACAAGAGCTGTCCGAAGACAGCACGCTCGACTTTCTAAGTTGCTTAGTATAAAGGGGGCATAACTCCAAATATAGTGAAGCCAGGGTCATGGGCCCTGGTAGTAAGGTAGAGGGTGTGATGGTGAATAAGTATTCCAAGTTTGGGTTGAATCCCTTTGATAATATGGAAGTTACTGATGTTTGAAAAAACTTTAACCTTTGTTGCAACGCCAACGCCAACGCAGACGCCCGGGTGACAGTATAAGCTCTCATTTTCTTCGAAAAGTCGAGCTAAAAATGAAATATAAAATCCAACTTTTTTCATTGTAGAACAAGAGCTGTCCGAAGACAGCGCGCTTGACTTTCTAAGTTGCTTAGTATAAAGGGGGCATAACTCCAAATAGAGTGGTCCCAGGGTCATGGGCCCTAATATAGTAAGGTAGAGGGTGTGATGGTGAATAAGTATTCCAAGTTTGGGTTGAATCCCTTTGATAGTATGGAAGTTATTGATGTTTGAAAAAACTTTAACCTTGGTTGCAACCCCAACGCCAACGCCGACGCCCGGGTGACAGTATAAGCTCTCATTTTCTTCGAAAAGTCGAGCTAAAAACAAGCAATTACTCTAAAATCAGTTTGTTCGAATCTTACATTTTTCATTCAAATTCTCGCTATTTGTAATTGTTTGTAATTGACTTTAAGATATGAAAACTAATCTAATATTTAGTTTATTGAATCAAACTTCTGCAATTTTTATATTTTCGAGTTTTTTTTTTTTTATTTTCAATTTCAAATGGATTCCAAACTGGTCTAGGCAGATTCTAGATCGGCCTAGCCAGATTGGAATTCCATTCTGGCCTAGACCGATCCAGAATTGGTCTAGGCCAAACCGGAATTCTAGTTTGGTCTAGGCAGATTCTGGATCGGTCAATTCTAGGCCAATTCTGGATTGGCCTAGATTCCAATCTGGACTCCGACATATATATGAAAGTTGCACATAAAAACTAGGAATTTCTACATCCAAAAGGGTAAAAATTCCAATAAATCACATGTTAGAACTAAATTTGATGAGTCCTTGCCTAGAGGATGATATCATGGTCATAGAAGTATGTGCAAAGTTTCAGGGCAATAGCATTAGTAGAAGCAGAGATTTAACAAACTTGCATGTGAAAAAATAACCAAAGCATTACACCAACGCTGACACTGATGCCGATGTGACTAAAATAGCCCCCTACCAATACTTGCACTAAAAAGGTTAAAATATACTAGAAGCAAAACTGGACAGTCCAATTTTTCACCAAGTGGCGAGCTTCACTCTATTGTCAGGGGTTACATTTAGAGGCAGTGGCCAGATTCAGGCCCCAGTGGCCAAAATGTTATTGTGTAATCCCTGTATGGTATATTGATTTAAGTGTTGTGCTGATCTTATCACAAACCATAACAACTAAATGTCCCATTTACATGTTTCGGAATCACAACTAAAGGCCCTATTTACATGTTTCGATATCACAACTAAATGTCCCATTTACATGTTTCGATATCACAACTAAATGTCATACCTACATTTATTGCTGACCCCACTATTTGATGATGGCCATCTTCCTCCTCGACCCCTAAACCCTGATCCCCTCATACGCTTGTTACCCCAGTTCTGTCTGCCAGGGGGACCGCGCGGGCCCATTGGTCCGTCATTCCAACCATCTTGTGGTCCAGGCCCACCTACATATACAACATAATAGTCATTGCTGTAGCCCAAAACATTAAGCAAGCAGCCCTATTCACACACCTAGTTATTTTTTTGTATATTTTTCAATCAAACCGTTCCACAGTAATCAAGAATGGTAAAATATTTGTCCTATCAAATGTAGGGTATAAGGAAATTCTCTTATCTAGTGTAACATTACTGAATACAAAGCATTGTGACCATACCAAGTGAAATGTAAATCACATAGACACACAATATTTAAGAGATTCAACATTTCCATAATTATATGATAGCTGTTTTTCATGCAAAGTTTGGCTGAATTTAGTCTGCACAAACTGCCACAGAGGCCTAACTAATATACATTTGTTTTTTTGGTCGAGTTTACTATTAATCGAACACCATGCCAAAATGGAGTCTAATCTTTAATTGACTTTTGCCTGTATTTCAATATAATCTGTTTCAGAATTGTGGAAAGTCTAGTTGTCTAGGTAAAAATCTAAATCTTATGTGTTTATGTGTAGGTATAGGTAATCACATGTATACAGTAAAGGCAAGATGTGTTTGTGAAAAAATAATACCCCTGAAAAAGGCCAATGATAAGTTTTGGGACAGACAGGCGGACAGACAGACAGATGGACACAAGTAAAACAATACGCCCCCAATCTTTCGATACAGGGACATAAGAATAAAAAATCAAAGAATAACAATGCTTGGTAGGCTTAACCTTTGTTAAACCCAATACCAGACAGCAAATTTTAGACCTTTCAAAACTCAAATAATGTTCCAGACAAAAATTTCATCAGAATTGAATTTTGTACTTTTTGGTCTTTCTTGGTAGAAAACGTTGGGGAAAATGAATAAATTGCTTGCCGTAAGCATCAAAAGGCGTCATTATGTTGGAATGGGTTAAATTTTTGCCAAAAGACAAAAACTTTAGGGTGGTCCAATTTTGAAAGCTGTTGTAGACAAATAAAGAAATGTTACTTAAAGTAAGTTTTGAAAATAATATAGCATAGAAAATATTGAGGCAAAAGGAGGCAAGGGCTGTCATAAACAGATTCTGCTCCCGCAATAAGCCCCCTTTTCCCATGACAAATTGTTTACACATAGAATACAGATAGTGTATGGTCTAGTGCATCAGGGGCCCGTATTATCAACAACCTTACAATCATGTTTTTGTGTAAACTGTGTAACAAACCACCTGATTCGGTGAGAAATCAGATTGGGCTAATTAGGGTTGGTTGTTACAAATAGTGACAAACAAGAGTTGTCCACGGACAACGTAACTCGCCTATACCGGAGCTAGTCACAAAAACACCTAATTTTTCAAAAGTAGGTCAAACTCCAAGGTCAAGATCACAAGGTCAAGGGTCATGGTCACAAATGAAAGGTCTTGGCAGGAGGTATCCATGTGTGAAATATCAAGGCTCTATCTATAATAGTGCATGAGGCCAGGTTAAAGTTTTTTAAAAGTAGGTCAAACTCCAAGGTCACTAGGTCAAAGGTCATGGTCCCATATGAAAGGTATGGTCGAGAGGAATCTATAAGTAAAATATCAAAGCTGTATCTTTAATAGTACCTGAGATATAGGCCAGTTTAAAGTTTTTCAAGTGAAGACGGGATTGTACATTAAGGTCCCTTTTTCTGTGACATACACTCAAATTCAGACACAATAAGATGTGTTTGTGCAACATGAATACCCCTGAAATAGCCAATGTTAAGTTTTCGGACAGATGGAAAGATAGATTGACAGACACCAGGAAAATAACATGCCCCGATCTTTCAATACAGGGGCATAAAAAAGAAATTTCAACAAATTTGGTCAGAAGATTGTAGTGAACTTCCTTCGGACTGACACCCACACAGAGCAAAGGCTATTATCTTTATATTATGCTCCCCCAAAATCTTTCATCAGCATTTTGTTTTTTTCCTCAATATTTCCCAAAGCCTTTTCTAATAGGGATGTCAAAACCCTAGAGCAGTAGGACTTACCAAATCTGTTAGGAGGTCCCATTGGTCGTTGAGGTACAAAACCAGGAGGGGCATTACCCAGAAGCCCTTGTCTTGGTCCCAAGGGTGGTCCCTGTGGTGGCATGCCCATGGGTGGTGGCCCCATCATGCCTGGTGGCCCCATCATGTCTGGGGGCATCCCTCCCATCTGTGCGGCCATCATTTGCTGTATCTGCTGAAACTGGTCCATATTCTGATCTGTGCCGCCCATCTGTCATGGAAATAAGTCTTGTGTAAATATATACCCAGTCAGGTGTCATATCGCTCAATATTGGCAACAAGTAATGACTAAATAAAAAGGCTGAAGTCATGGTTCTTCTGCACCATACTTCCTCAAAATGTAACATTTGTTTTTATTTTCAAAAACACTTCTCCACAAAATAAGCTATCAATCTTAAAAAAGTTACAACTTTAAAGTTCCTCTTCAAAGTTGAAACACAGGTAAAGTCAGATGTAAATTCAGACTAACAACAAAACAGACAAACAAATCATTTATTTTGGAGTGGTTTTAAAACATTGTATGGGGTAACAGCATAATTAATCTCAACAAATCTCCCTTTAAATTCCATCAGTAGTCAGAAGAAATGTTAGTCATCAGGGACATAGTCTGAGGAAATTGAGTTTGTACTCAAACAACATAGAGGCCACAGAGACGCAAGTGCCACCAATTTAACCCAGTACTGCACGGTAACGCCTTTTGAGCTTCCTCACAAAAGCAATAGAAAACATTGAAGAAAATGAAGAAATTGCTTGTGACAAGCAATTTCTTCATTTCCCACAAGGTTTTTTACCCAGAGAGATAAAAAAAAAAGGTAACATTTGATTGACTTAAAATTGTCGTCTGCTTCCATTTTTGCCAATGAATTTTACTCAAATGAGTACTTGAGTATGCCGGTCTCCGCCCCTGGTCATAATTGTATTTTGTTTAAGTCTCCACTACAATAAAGCAGCGTGGAGACTGCAGCACTACTCACCATAATGTTACCAAGCATCTGCTGGACCTGTGACATAACTGGCCCACTCTGGTCCGGGGGCATACTCTGTATCTGGGCTATCAGACCAATCAGCTCCGGGGGCAGATTCATACCGGGCGGTAAGTTTGGCATGTTTGGAGGCATCTGTGGTGGCTGCATGTGTGGCATACCCTGGTCCATGGGGGGTAGAGGAGGTTGTTGTTGTTGCCAGCTGTCAGGTGGGGGTGTCTTTACAGCTTCCGGGTGTTGTTCATAATTATAGCAGAACTCGTCCCCTCCAGATACCTGAATCACAACACACAGTCATCTACACTTAAAGACACTTCTAACGCAATACTTACATTTTTTATCAAAATTAAATAAATAATGCATTATATTTTATGAAATTTTCAGCAAATATAAATCAACTACGTTTACATGTTTTCTGTAAATTACATCAAAATCGATTGATCCAAACATTTGGGTTTTTCACTAAGACTCAAATATGAAAAGTCGCGAAACCCCGGGCAATTGCAGAATTCAATAGCATCAAAGCAGCATCACAAATTATGCTCATATCTCGAACCACTGCTTCATAAGGTTTGATAACATGCCTTCACGTGCGAAGCAATATTTGAACTAAGGTACACCTATTTTGTTTATTAAATAATGTTTTGTATGTGTCAGCATTGCACAAAATTATCAAATTTGTTACCAGACATTAGTTTTTCGCCTTTTTGCTCCAAGAAATTTTTAACAACTGGAACTGGAACTTAAAAGGGACGAGTTAAGAATTATCCCCCCAAAAATGATCATCAATTATGCTTTATCAATGAGAGAGGGGTGTCTTCGTGTCATTTAGGTCCATGACGGACACACAGAATGTTAGCAGAATGTCATAAACTTTACTGCTGTTACATGAATAGCATGAATTTACGTTATCAGCTCGCACAGCTTTTTTGTGACTTTTTGTTTTCTAGTCATATCATATGAACTGCAAATTTAATCATTTCTACTCAATGTTTCTTTATGAAAATTACAGATATTATGCAATTGTGAATGAATAAAATTTGTTGAAAATTTGATGAAAAATGGTACATAAAATTTCATGTTATTACCCAAAAGGTAAGTGTTGCGTTAGAAGTGTCTTTAAGTGTAGTCTTGTAACATAATGTACTACAGTTGAGTCCGTAAGTCTGCGCATCCGGTAAGTCAGCGCACCCATTCAATTCCGTCTATCAAACAGCTACCGTCTCCATTATCGATGCAGAAACAAAACTTGATCTATGACCCGACTCTTCAAATATTATGAATATTTTTCAAAGAACATTAAATCACTTTACAAAATTCCTGATTTAACCGAGAGACACCAGTATTTACATTTTCCTCATCGATGTTGATTTGACCTATTTTAATCGAACCGCGGCCTCCATATTTTTCTCTTCTGGAAAGGCTTGAAATCTATGTTTGTAATAAAAAAATGGCACAAAAACTTCCCCTCGGAAAATAGGCATACTCTAAAAAAGTCTAACCTTACGATGAGATGCAGAAATTCCACACCTGAAGTAAACAAGACTAAACTGGGTCACATTTTACATGGCAAACGTCATCACTTCAGCGAATGACGTCACTGTGTAAATAAACTACACAAAGTGAAGTGCGCAGACTTACCGGACATGAAAATAAATTTCAAAACACGAGGGTAGGTAACTTCAATCTTGATTAGTTCAATTGTCTTGCCAAGATTTACATAATTTATAGATTGTCATGTTTTAACAGATGCTAATTTGCTTTATGCTTGTCATTTGTGAGCTTACAATCGTGAATTCAATGGCAAAAATCGATTTTGTTTCTTAAGTGCGCAGACTTACCGGACAGCACTGTATTGTTATGCTTCATAACTATCTATTGCCATAATGTTAAAGTATAAACAGGTATCTGGGTATAAAAGGGGGTAAATATATTCTAACTTTGTTATTCAAAAGCTAAAAAATAAGTTGTGGGTACTCATTGAAAATATAGGATTTGATAAATAATAAACAAACAATTTCACTTTGAATATCCACTGCCCCATGTTAAGTGTGGTGGTACTTACATCTTCTAGAGGTATAACTTTTGTCTCCTGGGCTTCCTCATGCATGGGTTCTGGCTCCTGTGGTCCGTCAGGCAGCATGTGTCTGTTGAAGAAGAGAGCCTGTAACACTCCCTGCTCCCTCACCTTCTGTATACCGCGCTCTGTACTCTCCTTACCATGATCAAACTCCTTCACACCAGCTATCCGACACGGCCGGTACCACTGTAAAATAATACAACATGCTCTACACTAAATATACATGCACATAATACCTCAAACCATCCAGGGGCATAATATGGAAGCATTATCATGTTAAAAGCAAAAATTATGCTACATTCTTTTAGACAAACAGAGAGACAGGGTAAAATTAAATTATCCTACTCCAGATTTATCAAGGAGAGGGGACATAGAAATCACCAAAATAGAGAAGACATGCCACATTAGACAAACAGACTGAGCCAATCTAACAAAGGTGAGAGCTAATGCCACTGACTATAATATGATATTGTGGTCCCGCGATCTACTGATTCCCGCCAAATAATAAAGACCATACCCATTTACTAATTATAGGTTATACTGGTCAGAGCGAAATCATATTGATGATAATCAGGAATGTTATGCAATATTGACAAGATGATTTATATGTGTGTCTCTATACTAACATGTTTTTATAGGTTAAAAGCTTGTTTATAAACATCAGTTTATCTCTGGACACTACATTAAATGTACCACTATGGTGTATAAATAAAGCGTGGACTTACAGTAATCTGTTCCATCATGTTATCATTGACCAGTCTTCTGGCTGATTCCATCACCTGTAACAGTCAATATACCTAGTACTAATAGGTTAACATAGGCCAAAAATGTTGTCCAATAGTCTAACATGTTGTAGACCCTAATTAAACGTGAATGGATTGTAAGAAATGTAGCAATTGCATGTTACAAGCAATTTCTTCATTTTCCACAATTTTTTCTAAAGGCTTAAGCTTATATCAGGCTGTAAGTCAAAAAGCATGAATGTGTAATAATGGATTAAGTTATATATGGTTAGTCATACAAGGGTCTTTTCTGAAAGTTAAACAGCTTTTATTTTACCATTTAATCTCTACAAAATTCTTCTGAAAAGCGTGAAAAGAAAATCAGTTTGATCTCCAGTTGTCAGGAAGCAGAATCGAGAGGGAGTGGTATAAGCATCTAAATTTCATTAAGATAGATATACAATAACTATGTTTGAACTATTAAGTTGAATACCATCCATTGACATGTTTTCCTGGTGCAGTATACAGACCATGGCACAAGAATTCACACACATGTACACACTTACCCGTCTATCATTCATCATCTCCATCTTCTTGGCTTGATTAAAGTCTTTTGGTCTATTTACATTCACTTAAATAAAATAAAACATTCATCTTACATATAATCATACATTTGTATATACATTTCTTTCCAAAATACTCTGAAATGTCCAGAAAACAATCATCACCATGGTTTGTTTCTTTCTAGCAGAAAATCTATACCATTCTTGTAAAGGAAGCAGGTAAGGTAAGTTTGTAAACATTAACTAATCTTTGTCTGCTACATGGCTGAGCAAAAATGTATAAATTATTAAACACCTTATTACTAATCCTACTGGCATACATTGTATAGTAAAGACCCTGTATTTTGACATGTTCTATTGATAAGCTCCTCTTAACTATTTACCATAGGAATTTTTGCTACATTCATTATTATGGCAATTACCTTAAAACCCATTTAACAAAAAACATATTGGACTATTAAGAGCACCTAACTATGGATTCCTATTGTTTTTCATACCAGTACTACCACAACACCCTAACCAAGCCTCCAGCTGCTCACCCTCAAAGGTTAACGATATCAAACCATGGGAAAGGGTTCAAGCTAAATTATTCCTTCAATAAGCCACATACCTCTCTCATCTTCGTCCAGCTCAAAGTAGAAGATTTCCTTGAGTTCATGATCTGCCTTAAATCTGACAGACTTCTTTTTCTTTTTCTTCTTGGTGGCTCCTGTAGTCAGTAGACCTCTCGTCTCCTTGGCGATGGTGGATAAACTGTCCGGGGATAGACTTCTTTCTTTGTCTTCTGGAAACACAAACAAAAGATGTTTAAATATGATACAATCACACAACATGGGGAAAAAATCTACATTATACTTGTATCAAATATGGCCTCAAAAATGGTATACTTGTACCTCATTTCTGTCCAGTTGTATATCATTGTTACTGTAAGCAAGAACAACTTGTGATTATTTCATGCCTTGTATTTGTTACTGTTGTAAAGATAACCTTCAGTCTAGTGACATTCTGTCAACAAACATACTCGGCGTCAATGAATACTTACCACCCTACCGACCCTTATAATATAAATGTGAGTCTGATTATTGATATAATTTTAAGAAACTGATATACATGTATATGACTAAAGTATCTTATCATGGAAAAAACATGCAACTAATCCAATTTGCCTTACGCGAGTTACAAGTTGCACATGCAAAATGACGTTTTTGTGCAATGCCAACATCAGGGTGCCCAGTGACTTATGGTGTCAAAAATATAGGTATGTCCAAATAATATAGGTATCGGTTAGCCAGAAATATAGGATAATATAGGTTGTGGTTATGATGAAGAAAACACTACTTTAAACATTTCTCTATAACCACCACTACCTTCCAGCTCTTTGTTATTAATAGGACAACAAGAGAAACAGACAAGACAGCCATTTATTACCTATTGCTTTCTGTTCTGAAAATTTATGTGTTCCAGAGAATACAATAAACTTATTTTGACATGAGAGCCAAGAAGGCCATTTACCTCTCACCGAGAGAACATGGAGGCTTTGGGGAAATGATTGTATCTGATATCTTATGTCTCATCCTAGACACACAACTTCCAGCCAATTTTCATTGCAAGAATTGCAAGCATTGTCTAGAGAAGTTTTCTCTAGATTTCCTTTTAATTTCTTTGTCTCTATATGGAATCTGATATGGAATCTCTCCACAACATAGACACAAGTTTCATAATACTACAAAACTTTCAAGTGTTTTGATGGGGGGTCATTAGACAATTCTACACACCACATTTGAAAGCCATTGGTTAAATAGTTTTGGAGTAGAAGATGAATGAAAAAAATTATATTCTACAACATAGGGCACATTTCACAGAACCAAAACATTTTGATGTGCTTTGGTAGTGGGCATGAATGAAGACAATTCTACAAACCCAATTTCAAAGACATAGACAAAACTGTTTATAAAAGAGAAAAAGAATGTGCATGATTTCCTACTTTGTCTCTCATGAATTAAAATATCAAACAACATATGATCAATTGTTACTGTACCATAATATTTTGAAGGATATTGGTAGGGGGTCATGAGGTGGTTCTATACAGCAAATTGAAAGCCCTAGGTCAAATGATTCAGGAGTAGAAGATCATGTATGATTTCCTGTGTTGTCTGTATATGAAGTCTGATACTCAAACAAACAGGGCCACTTTTCATTGTACCAAAACAATTTGAAAAGTATTGTCAGAGGGTCATGAGACAATTCTTTATACCAAGTTTAAAGCCCTAAGCAAAACAATTTAGGTGAAGGAGAGTTTACAAGATTTCCCTCTTTATCCCTATATGAAATCTGATGCCCCACAACGTAGGGCCAGTTTTCATCACACCATAAATTTTTGATAAGAAGTATTTCGGTAGAGGGTCAAAAGACAGTTTCACATAAAATTTTAAATGCCATAGGCAAAACAATTCAGGAGAAGTAGATTGTCCTTCCTTGTCCATAATTATATGAAATAAGATACCCCCAGAACATTCAAGGCCAATTTTCATAATACCACAATGATTTAAAGTATTTCGGTAGAAGGCCTTTGGCTGATGCTACAAACAAAATTTTAAGACACTTTGCTGTATCGTTTGAGAGAATATGGTTATGGACGGACAAATGAATGGATGGATGACCATGGTTAGCTATCACAATACCTCACACTTAGCACTAATTTCTAAGGTGATCTGAAAATAAATATTTAATTTTATTATGTTTAATTTTAAGCATACTGGCTGTCTCTAACAAACATAACACGACAAGCAACTCCATGTACCAATTTCAATCAGTCTCTGTGACAGCAAGATGAAAATTAAAACATTTGTACCTATTTGGCTTCTAGTCATTAACAGTGAGTACAAAAGAAGGTTCTCTTTTCTTTAATCTTCCTCAGAGCTTACACGGAAGACTAGTACTGACTTTGTGATAACTTCAGGACAGATACTCAACCTTAGCTTTGTAAATCAGAAGCAAAACTGACCTGCTTCAAGTGATAAAGGTTTCCACCCTGCATCCATATAAAGATATAATTCATTTGTCCACAAGTAATACTTGCACAAAGTTATTTGAACAGAACTTTACTGTTCATAACAGGCACATATCCACTTTATAAAATGGTCAATACCAGTAAAAGATGACATGCGAGCTTCTTCAACAATGATAAATAAAATGTTTGATCAGTCTGGCATTGAAGTTTGAAAGAGACCTGAAAGGAATATACTAATTTCTACTGTATATTGATAGATAATAGTTACTTTTTATTCAAAGAAAACTGCTATTTTGAAAGTATAAGTTTTAAATTTGTAATCATCGCTTACCCAAGACACAAAAATATAGGTTTTTATAGGTATTTGGGGGCAAAATGGGTGATATTATAGGTTTTTATAGGTTAGGTCCAAAAAAATAGGATAATATAGGTATTTATAGGTATTTATAGGTTACTGGGCGCCCTGCAACATATACAGGATTGCATTTGCTTGACTCTCTTCCAGTTTGAAAGTCAGAGGATAGACTAACAAGACAAGAGCCGTCAGAGAAGGACAATGCTCCCCGAATAAGGCATTGTCACAATAAATGTATGTCATGCATAGCAAACATATAGCTAACAAATGTTAAGCCCCCTTTTTGCATGACATAATTTTTATACCCAAATTTCACATAGTTTATTGTCAAGGGCATCTGATTTACTACTCAAATATGAAATTTCATCAAATTCTGACCATTAGACTAGGAGAAATTAGAGAAAAACTGTATTTTACCTTAAGTCCCCTTTTCCCATGACGAGGCCTCAAATCCAAAAACCGGGAAAAGTACATCAGCATTATGTCATAGGGAGTTCACATGGTAAGTTTCATTTGATTTGGCCCAAGGGTTATAGAGAAATCACTCTGGACGGACTGACGGAATGACGGATGGACGGACAGACAAAGCGACGACTATATGCTCTCCCTTCGGGCAGCATAAAAACGCTAAAAATTGCATTTGATTCGATTAACATGCCTTGTTTAAACAACGATCAACGTAATCAGGCGTTAGGTATAGTTGACGCTGGGCTTTCATTTTGTGAGATAGCCCATCCTTTCGGTTGTTACACCAGACAATAATGAACCTGGTACGCAGAACTGAGCAGAGCAGGTCTGTAAACGATAGACCTCGCCCAGGCCTTGAAATGGTGACGTCAAGACGTAAGTTGTATGACAGCCGATGCATATTGACAAGAGGACCATGATGGTCCTATACAGTACAGCTCGCGCGTTTTTTGCCTATTTCCGCGCATCGCCGCGATTGAATTTCGGGTGGTTTCGGAAAAACGCGGTGGCCGCGGCGAGCGTGTTTTACCACCCGGAATCGCGGGAATCGCCGCGATTTTTTCGCCGCGATTCGCGGTGATTTGCGCGGACAGGTAAGCCTGTATTTTCTGGATGATTTATCGTAATTATTGGGTTTTATATAATTACATATTAGGTTTTGATAAGATAAGAATGCCTTTGCAGATTTGATTTTTGTTAATTTTGAATGGGTTTGTGGATTCTTCTTCTACTTCAACAGAAAAATGACCCTTTTGCCTTCTTTTCAACGTATTCGAAGTTATTTTTCTTTTATCTTTGCTACACGGCCTTCATGCATATAGATTACAAAATAATTGCAGATACTTTGTGCAGTGATGCTTGCACAAAATTAGTTTTTTTGGAAGCGCATGTAATTATAGAATAACACATACATACACAAGGCTTGAGAACAAATTGAGACAAAAGAAGAAATACTGATGATCAGCATTTCCCCTGCTACCGCAATATTTTCTATGCTACCTGCATATTGTAGACAAATTTTATCGATATTTTCTGATCTGTTTTCTGCAGTGCTCAGCTTTGTTATTGGATCCCCGGATATTCTTCCCCTCGAAAGAGAGTGAAGGGCTATCGTCGAAATGATTTGAGAATATTAAGATAAAAGAAGAACATACTGATTACTATCCTGGTCTTTTTGTGTCTCATTATCTAGTTCCTATTGTTGTAATATATCCTTCACAATCCTGTTTTCAGCAACATCCAACTTATCGTATGAGCAGATTTTTTAATAGGACGTACCAAATCGTAGCAATTTTGGAAATGGCGTAACTAAGAATGTAGCGTTATGCATAAAACATCGGTGTTTCTTTCAACATGCATGCAATTTCCAACATGGTAAAAATAAACCTTAAATGCCAGTCGCAGGTTCACTGGTTTATTTTGTAAACTGAAAAGTAGTCAAATTATACGCATTACTTTTATATGTAATTCAAACAGAAACTCTTCGTATTTATGACCGGGAAGCCAACATGCAGTTTACGATTTCACGTACATGTATCTGCAAAAAACAGAATATTATATAAAAAGTTAATTGAATTAAATCAAGCATAACAAAGCATAATATAATGTACAAAGAAGCGGAAATAACCTGTTCTATATTATATACTTAATCACAAAAGAAACGATACATAGATATGAATGTGAGTAATTTTTTTGTAAACATTACATTTTAATTTATTCTCACATAACCTTAAATTCAAATGTCTTACGGAAAACTTGATCAGCAAAAAGTCAACTTTAACCACCAGATAGGGACTAAAAACCATTAAGATACAAGTAGGGGTCACCATACAAAGTCACAAAGAAGTCAGTAGCGCGTATGACCACCATTTGCATCCCTGACAGCAATGCAGCTAGTCTTCTCCGAACTGTTTGCGCACTAATCCGGTTGTTATTTCGACCAGGCGTTACAGCAGAAGTTGATGGAGCCGATCTGAAGCGGTTACGTACGTGTAACGTCCTTATGTGACGGTCCTGAGCACCTGTAGTCACGCGTGGCCTTCCTGCACGGGGTCGACCATCAACTGATCCGCGTGTTCTGTATCGTCCTGCCAGACGTTTTATCGTAATGCGCGACACTCCAAAACTGAGCGGCAACGTCAACGTGACGTCGACCAGATTCCAACATTCCAATTGCTCAAAGTCGCTGATTTTGATTTAATCTCGGCATTCCGTTTCACAACTTTTCAACAACGTTTAATGTTTTTCTATCGTTTGGGTACAAGCCCTGTATAACACACCGACTGTTTTACCTGTACATTTACCCGGGAGTGTGGGTATAGTGGAACTCGTGCAAATCATTAAAATTGACGTACCTGAAGAACGGGTCATTGGAAACGGTTCAAATTCTGACATTACCTTGCTAGACGACTTGTACAACAATGTATATTTCGACCAAATGCGTATGCTTGCAATTTTTGAAATGTTATTATTTCAGGTTATGTATCGTTTCTTTTGTGACTAAGTATATAATAACCTATAACTATATATTTTAATTTACAAAAACGATGTGTTATTACCGGACTTCATAGAACTTTATAGAAAACGTTTGTATTTAATATAACATTCTCTTTATTTCTGAAATAGTTCTGTAAATCAATTTAAAAACACACTCAGGATGAAATAATATAAACTTAACAAAAACGCATTTAATACTGAGCGCTGTAGGATAATATTGGCCTTACCTGGCATTTCCACCCGAACGCGGCGATCACCGCGATTTCCCCCCCATCGCGGCGAATCGCGGTGATGCAAGAAAATTTAGAGTGAAAAAACGCTGTGGCCGCGATGGCAAATCGCCGCGATTTTCCACCCGAATTTTTTTTTGACCGCGGTGGGCGAGCGTTTTAGGCAAAAAACGCGCGAGCTGTACTGTATCGCTCACCTGAACCAAAATGATATGAGCAACACTTATGTTCAATTCAATTGATATTTATGACTTTAAGACTGAATATGAACTTATGGTCTATAACATTGTGAAAATCAAACTAATCCGAGCTCTTATTGTGCCCAACATTTTTTATTTTTTTTTTTTAAATAATTGTAGATTCTAGAGTGTAAACAAGGTCGAAAACAGCCAAAATGGCAATTTTATCAAATTAAACTGGTCAGATCAGACTGAAAATCGAACTTATCCGAGATCTTATGGTCCCCAACATTGTGTCCAAGTTTTGTCTTGATTGATTAATAATTGTAGTTTCTAGAGTGTAAACAAGGTTGAAAACACCTGAAAATGTCAATTTTGTCATATTCAAGGGCATATAACTCTCGACTTTCTGGTCAGATCAGACTGAAAATCGAACTCATCCGAGATCTTATGCTCCCCAACATTGTGTCCAAGTTTTGTCTTGATTTATGAATAATTGTAGATTCTACAGTGTAAACAAGGTTGAAAACAGCCAAGAAAGGCAATTTTGCCAAATTCAAGGGCATATAACTCTCATCTTTCTTGTCAGATCAAACTGAAAATCGAACTCATCCGAGATCTTATGGTCTCTAACATTATGCCCAAGTTTTGTTGTGATTGATCAATAATTGTAGATGCTAGAGTGTAAGCAAACTTAAAAACAGCATTTTTGATATTCAAGGGCAGATAACTCTGCACTTTCTGGTCCGATCAGGCCCATAATCGAACTTGTCCAAGAACTTATGATCCTGCTTGTTTTGGCCAAGTTTGATCAAGATTGCCTAACTTTTATGGATGCTAAATGTTGACAGACGGACGGATGGACGCCGGACAAAAAGTGACCACAATAACTCACCTCAAGCACTTCATGCTCAGGTGAGCTAAAAACTGTCAGCAGTTGACAGAAGTCCTTATTGAGGAATGGGAAGCCATCCCACAATTACAAATTCAACATTTAATCCAGAGTATGAGGCGTAGATGTAAACATGTTCTAAATGCAGACGGAGGTCACATCCGATATTAAAATCTGCACTTTCATTTTCGGACTGACATTGATTAATTGACTATTTAACCAGTTTCTGTGCAAATAATCTTTCAAATTTCTGTGCACACCCGTTCACAAGACCCAAATGTAAGCACTTGAAAAAACAATCAAATTATTTTACCAAAACATGGTAAAAATATACTCATTCATATTAGTGGTAAGTTTTCATTGACACTTGTTTATATAAATCTCTAGCACAGCATGACAAACAAGATGTGTTGGTGAAACACAAGTGCCCCCGAAATGGCCATTTTTGTAAAATGTTAAGTTTTCATAGAGTAAAGGGTTGATAAGGGTAAACAGATGACATTGAGGAAGGTCAAATTGAATGCAACAGATAGATATCATTAAAAGGAAGTTGCATACCAAATTTGAGTTTTGTATGTCAAATACTTTTGGAAAACGGCAAAGGTTAAGTTTTTGGAGTAAAAGGTTACGTTTTCATAGAGTAAAGGGTTGATAAGGGTTAATGGATGACCTTGACGAAGGTCAAATTGCATGGTACAGATAGATATCATTGAAAGGATGTTACTTACCAAATTTGAGCTTCCTATATCAAATAGTTTTGGAGAAAAGGCAAAGGTTAAGTTTTCGGACAGACAGACAGATGGACACAAGTAAAACAATATGTCCCCGATCTCTCGATACTGGGGCATAAAAATACAAGCTGCAGTAATCATTCTACCGCATCATATAACGAATCAACCATCTCCCAAACAAGCCCTAGGTTTCATGTTCCTTATCATAAAGACCTTTGAAAAGATTTGAGATAAAAGCAAATGTTTATCTTTTTCACTACATACTTTTCATGTTTTAACATATATATTTCCCTATTTTTCCATACAGACTGGTGTACAATTTTGTTATTTATGAGTAACTATATACCTGGATCGTAGCTAGCATTTTCATCATCTTCATTATCTATATCCATCTGTACAGGAGTCGTATCATCTTTCATGTCCTCAACTTCACCTGACCCCGCAGATGTTGTTGTTGTTTGTGAGGTCTCGTCCGGGACCGGTGACGGAGTACGCTCTTTAGCCTCCTTCTCCGGGGATGGCTCCGTGTCAGCTTGTGTATCTTTGTAAAACTGTGAATATATCCATCAATACATGAATATGCATGAATGCGGAAGCGATCCAAAGAGTTTCAGATTAAGAAACAACAAGACTAATACCAACACAAATAAATGAAAAAAGCTGATTGTGGTTGCCAAATATTGAATTGACTTAACATATATTGTTGAGAATCACTTGTCATCTACGCAAAAATTTAAATATTTCAACATATGACATGATTTTCAATGATCTAATTTGAAAACAGATCTATTTGTTCACAAAAATGTGATGAATTAAAGATAACCAGAATGTGGGGATAAAAAGCTGTACATTGGACAAACTTCCAGTCACAATTGTAGTGGCACACACTGAACTAGTGGAAGGGCCTGCTGTCTTTCCATGTGTCACTCTACTGGCATCTTTCATGAAACTTACAGTTGGCGCCACATAGTATGGCACATGTTTAAATTTGTTCAGTGTTCAATGGCAATGAATTTTGTGCTAAAAATAGATTGGGTTAATTGTTATGTTTTGATAACCCATTCTTGTTGTTATAAAATCTCGTAACTACGGCTTGAATCGAGCCGTAGTTACGAGGTTTTATAAAAATACCTAAGTAATACTACTCGTTGTCCAAAATTATGTCACTGTTTACTTGATAAAATCGTTAAATTGCATCATGTAATAGGATAAACAAATTAGACCAGCACTGGTACATGGCTGTGTGTAAGTTGACTATGTTGATACATACAGAAGGTACAGCGGGCAGACTTCTAGCCACAGCTGTAGTAGGTGATACAGGACTAGGCGGAGTGCCCGGAGTCTTCCCATTCTGGCCTTTAGAGGTGGTAGGTGTAGTTGGTGTGCTGGTTGAGGTAGCCATCGCTTTACGCTTCTTCTTGAATGCTCCATATGTCCGTGCTACATCTAGACTCTCCATAAACCCAGTACTGTCATGTATTGAATGATTTGCTGCAACATAAACCAGGCTAAAATCAGTTTTGTAATAATACTGGGATAATAATAACTGTCATGGACAGGCAATGTCATAAAACAAACATGCACAAAGTTTCACATATTTTATGCTAAACAGTAATTTTTTTCATTCAACAAGACAGACGATTGACAATCAAATGATTATTTCATAGAAATACAATAAATCATTTTTGCTCTCAGTAAATTTCAAATCAATAGCCTAAAATGAGTACAAGATAAAGTGCTTATTTTCATTAACTTAAGCAAAGTGATCCACATATAAACTAGATCTTATGAATATTGTACATGCACACCATAAATAAACTTAAGAAGATGAAGCTAAGTCTAGTGAGGTAAGCCAGGAGTGTACAATGTTGATTACTCACATTTAGGTCGTGCAGGTATAAGTTTGATTTTCCCATGAATCTCTCCAGGCGAGGTAGGTGACGCAGACGAAGGTGTCGTCACACCACTAGTTGTCACGGCAACCGGTGACGGAACACTTAATGGTGGTGGCATGTGTAAACGCGACTTCTTCACCGGGGGCTCTGACTTGGTCTCTGTACTGTAAAGGGAAATAAAAAGCCTTACATAGAGGAACATTTCTTGAATGGTAGACCATGAAAGCTTCAAATTATCCATAATCCTAACCTTGATACCTGACCAGAAGATGTGTAGTGATCAGATGTAATAGCCTACAAACGATCAGTCTTGTAGCTTGAAGGAATAGGCTGTTATAGAAATACAATTAAGTTTTCAGGACCGACATGAAAAAGGTTCAAATATGAGCCCCTAATCTGTCAATATGTAGACATAATAACTTATAAGTACTGACCTAGTTCGTTTGGAAGGAGCACCTTTATCTGTTGTAAGTTTGCTGGATTTCCCAGAAACATTTTCTTCCTCTAAACCTGCAGGTACAAAACAAAAACATATTCATAAATGGCAACCAAAGTTACATCTTTATAAAGTTTTCCATATGTGTACATCATGTGAACTACACATACACATGCTAGATTCTACATAATGCAGATTTTCTCAAACATAGTATATAATATAGATAATCTTATTACTTCTATAACACGGTGGAGATAGTGCATCATGGGATGGATAACGATTACAGACAAAAATAATCTCGATTCTGATCAAATATTTTGCATTAACCATCTTATTTCTTTGTCAATTTTCAAAAGGATTTTTGCATGTATCCCATCTTTCTGAGATCTTTCCTCAGACATATGGGTTATTTGTGGAATCCTTTTACTTTTTCAAAATTTAATCCCAGCCGACCAGAAAACGAAATAATAACAATTACGGACAAATTAGCAACACTTCAGGTAAGAATTTGTGCAATAACTTTCTTATTTATGAGTCATTTTGTTGCATGTACCCTGCCTTACTGAGCCCTTTCCTCAGATGTATGACTTATTTGAAAACTCTTCATACTTTCCTCAAAAATTGATCCTAACGGACAAGAAAAGCGATCAGATTTTTTTTTTCCTAGCTGGTTGAGACCAATTCTTACAAAAGTACATGAAGGTTTCATGTAAGTCATATACATGTATAAGAGGAAAGAACTCAGTATGGTGGGGTACATGCAACAAACCATTTGAAAATTGATGCATATATATGGAGGTTATTGCAAAATGACTAACCGAAGCGAGGAAAATTTGTACCATCCCATCCCATCATGCACAATCTCCACCGTGTATAAGCTTTCACAAAATAGTAAGAAAGAAGCAATAAATGGAGAATATATACAGTACATACATCCAGATCATCTTGTATATTACTTTGTGTTTAATAAAACATTTTCTATGTGCATAGTTTAACTAATTTATACACAAAAATTATTATCATTTAATTCTGAATAGAAAAAAAACCCTCATTTCATGAACTTTTATTTCATTAAAACAATCTTTTTGCCTGGCAATATAATGTTTGTAGTTTGAACACATTTGTATGTATTGAATATATGAAGTTGTTTTAGTTTTCTTTAATGGATGCTTAATTTAAGTGTTATAATTTTAATGAATACAATCTGGCTAGATCTATATAATGTTCAATCAATTTCTAGGGATTTGCATTTTATATTTTCGTTTTTAGTATTCAATTTGCTATATTTTTGTAACTTTATCCAGAAGTAAATTTTTTCTTTGACTTTTTATGTGTATATGTTCTCTTTTCAATTACCAATCCACAACAAAGCAGTACAATGTACTAGCATAAATAAAGCTTAAGGTAGAATAATTCTAATGCATATTTACTATTGTCGTACATTTTCGACACATGTCGACAGTTTCCGTATCAGTATAGTATCTATTTTTAGCAACAATATTGCTAAATATTACTTCCCTTTGTAAATAAAATTCCCCGAATACACCCCAAATATCTTTTTCCGGTATGATTCTCCGTTTAACATCAATTTTTTAGAGTTATTTTTCGTGTGTTTTATATGATTTTGATTGATATCATAGTTTGTATGTGATTAGAAACTTTGATACTTAATGAAACTTCCTATTTAGGAAACAAATTGTAGTATGTATAATGCTTGTTTCTTCCCTTGATACTGGTGAGCTCAATGTACCGAAACACCCGACAGCAGAAGACACATACATGTATTCTAATGAAATCTATGAAGTGGTGATCAAACGCCTATCGTTTGATAACGACGCGTGGATGAGATCATCATTGTTAAGACACTCGCACTCGATTTTAATCACTTCTTTGCCGGCGATCCTTATTCAAATGTGCAAACTCGTTCGCAGTTAATTGTAACGCGATTTGATCCGTGATTTGATCCTTTTTTTTAGATTCTTTTTCCATTTAAGTCCTTAGATTCAAAATGCAATCCAGGAGAAGTGGTATAAGGAAGCTGTAATACAATTTTGTCTTTAGAATTTGCATTACTTTTTACAAATATGTTCAATTGGTTACTAGGTAAAGGGTTAAAATGGTGAAAGTCATACGAAATCACAACTGATATGTTATCATTTGCCAAGTTCTGAAAGTCTAATACAACGTTTGGGTTTTAGTTATAAGCATATAAGTAAATATGGGCTACGGTTCCCTTCATTTGGGACATTGACTTCTTTTGGGAAAGAAATAGTGCGTTCGAAAGTATGAGAACACTAAGAATTACCTTTATATATTTTTAAATTTTGACGGATAAAATGTACATATGTGGATTTTATCGTGTTCCTACACATGTAAGAATAATTT
Organism: Fragum sueziense; assembly: GCA_963680895.1. Taxonomy (NCBI): domain Eukaryota; kingdom Metazoa; phylum Mollusca; class Bivalvia; order Cardiida; family Cardiidae; genus Fragum; species Fragum sueziense. Next base: position 28,011,151 of record OY804605.1, read on the forward strand.
TAATATCGGTTTAAGAGAGTGCATTAACTCATTTCTGGCACTGTCACCATTTGTTTCAAAGGCATAAATTTCAAACTAGGAAATAAAGAGGCCTTATTTTTAAATAAGCACGCAGTAATTTAACAAAATATATCTCATATGCGCACAAGGGTCATATCATTTCACATCAGACGATGGGTAAACATGTTTTTGATAATAAAAACCAAAATCTAGACACATTTAATGTGTTTATGTCCAAAATTCAGATACTTTTTTGCTTTGAGTGGTGGCCGCCATATTGGAATTTTGTAAGTTGGGAGTGGGATAAGGGAAAATCAAATTTCTAGTAAACCTCTGGACGAATTTCTGTCATATTGCACATATAGATGTCTAATATAATGTACTATCAGACAGAAGTGTCTGTCACCCCAATTTCTAAAGTTGCCATTAGGCGTATTCTACCTTAAGTGACTTTTTAAAACAAACCCTGGTTTTCACATCCATAAAACAAAAGGCTTTTAAAGGAAATGAAGGAATGCTGACAAAATGTAATAGATGTCTTCTAGTATATACCAGCCAACACTAGATTTGTTATGAACGGGATACATCAGAACCTAGCTGGTACTTCTATATAATGTTTACAACATGTCACCAATCTCTGCTCTATATCAACATAGTGAATGATATATCAAGCGTCTCAATCTTTGTATCATCAAAACAAAAATATAATTCTATACTCAAGCTTGTCCGGCAAATTAATTGAATGTGGAAGACATAATGTGTGCTCCTTGCATTCTTAAAGACACAAATGGTCGTAGCAAAGATCTGTCCGATCAATTCTTTGCTACATCCATTCTGCGCTGTATTTGCGACTATCAAAGAAGTACTTTGCACTTGCAAATTTGTATGAGCGTGCAACGCATGACTGAGCCTCAATTTTAGATGCAGACCACTCGCAGGAGCATGTACAACCAGTTGTAAGAGAGGCTTAACTTCTCTTCCTAGCTTTTTGACAGGTTTTGATGTGTCTGTTAGATTTGATTCATTGGGGTTTTACACTGTTTTCAACTGCTATGGTCATATAGCAGTGGCTGGAGCACCTAACCATTGATTCCTGTTGTTTCTCATACCAGCACTACCACAACATCCTACCAAGCCTCCAGTTGCTCGCCAACATAGGTTAAGGATTATCAAATAATTGGTGGGTGACATTTTTGTCAGTAAGGATATTTGCCGCAGCCGGGGATCGAACCAGGGACCTCTGGAGTGAGAGACAGATGCACTAACAACTCCGATATGGGTGTCTGATAGAGAAAGCTTGGGAAAGCATTGAAGGAAAAAAATAATGCTCAAGACTAGCATGTTTTTTTCTTTTCACCCCACATTTTCCATGCTTTGAAATTAAAAATTCCCTGATTTTTGTAACATTAGCCTTGTTTTCTGCATAACCTTTGACTTGGAATGCGGCTTTGTAAAGGGTTAAATTGAGGTTCATGATGCAAAACCTTGTAGACTGAATGGTTGATTAATTGAATGGAGTTTAACATCACTTTCAACTGCTTTAGTCATAACCAGTAGCTGAAACATGCCATAGATTCATGACATTCTCTCAACAATACTACCACAATATCTTTGAGTCTCCAGCTGCTCCCTCACTCACATGAAGTTCCATTAATGAGGAACAAATGCCTTTTGTTAATGGTCAGAAGGTAAATTGGTTGGGTTTATTGGGGTTTTACTCCATTTTCAACTGCTATGGTCATATCATGGCGGCTTAAGCACCTAACCATGGATTCCTGTTGTTTCTTATGCCAGTACTACCTTACCCGAGCCCCCACATAGGTTCACGATGTCAAGCCATTGATGGGTGACAATTTTGTCAGAAAGGGTATTTGCTGCAGCAGGGTATTAGAATGAGAGGCAGATGTGCTCCCAACTGTGCAATGACCGCACCCGAAGGTAAACTGGCCAAGATAGGGTTGAACCGATGATCCCAAGATCTATTCAGACCTTACCAACCCAGCTATCCTGTAAAACCTTGGATTTATCCTCAACCAATCAACACAATTTTGAAGACTGGTACCAAGTCAAAAGGTATTGCAAATATAACAATAAGTGATTCACAACATGAGATATCTAACAATTGAAGCAGTAATTATTAATCAAGTAAGCTAGACAACACATACGGACTGAAAACGCTACACAGGCCTGTATTGTTCGTCTTGTTGAATGCAATTTCACAAGTTTAGACTAGGCAAACAAGCAAATGCATGCCTGCTTTTACAACTAGGTGTTGTTTTAACCCATTACCAGGTGACAAAATTTTGGACCGGTCCAAATTGAAAGAAGCTGCAGACTACATTTTCAATGTGAAGGAATTTTAAAAATGTTACACTATTTGGGTAGAAAATATTGTGGGAAATGTAGAAATAGTTTGTCACAAGCAATTTTTTCATTTTCCACAATGTTTTCCAAAGCCATTATCTTGTAGGGAGTCAAAAAGAGTCATTGTGTGGTAATGGGTCAAAGAAAAAACATTTGGAAAAGAGTTAAAAGGGAATGGGAGGAAATTTCAGCTAAGGATGCTTTGGATGATACTAACAATGAATATCTTCCTCAAAATCAGAATGGATACAGGCCGAGCTGGGGGTCAAACTCACGCCCCCAAGATTGAAAGACTCTGACATTACCCACTTAGCTATCCAAACTCAGCAAATCAACAAGGGCAATAACTCCATACACTATTATCACTTTATCAGCAGTTACAATTCTTATGCATTGCACTTCCACTTAATTAGATCTATTCACCCATAAAGTTACCCGATTCTACCTTGCATACTCTTTTAACCCATTGCCAGACAACAATTATTTGGATTGTTCAATTTGAAAGGTGTTGCAGACGACAATATCAAGTTGATGAAATTTTGGAAATCTTTCCATTTTTGGTTAGAAAACATTATGGTAAATGAAGAAATTGCTTGTCACAAGCAATTTCTTTATTTTCCACAATGTTTTCCCAAGCCTTTTTTGTGAGGGAGTCAAAAGGTGTCATTATGCAGTAATGGGTTAATTATATTCTGGACAAAATACCAACAAAGGGCAATAACTCCACGTATATGATCAGCAGAGTTAGGAATGTTGTTCAACACACTTCTTCCGAATAATGCCGAGCCCCGATAGCTTAGTCAGTAATGTCAGACTCTGTCAATCCAGGGGTCGCGATTTCAAACCTCGGCTGGGCCAGTATCCATTCCGACATTTGACAACAAGAGCAACGCTGGGCGTGGCATTATACGCCCGAAGCTCAGAAATAAATGGGTGTGTGATATTTGTTGATGTCCTGTTCTTTTCTAAAAGTCTCTTGCAAGTATCGGATAAAACAAAATTCACCAAGTACTAAAATATTCACGAAGTGTTGCAAGTACCCGAGTACTACTAAAATATTCACAAATTTAATCAGATTGAGATAATGTAATCAAACACCCTAGCTACCAGTTCTACACACATGTGAAGTTTCAACATTGTAGGCCTTGTATTTTGAAATTTATGCAAACTGAATCAAACAAAGGGCAATAAGTCAAAAATTATAAATGATAGAGTTAGGGTTATTGCGCTCTGTACTGCACATCCTAGCTATGAGATCTATACACCTGTGAAGTTTCAAGACTATAGGGCCTTATAGTTTCAAAGTTATGGACCGGACACGAATTTGCTAACTGAATCAAACAAAATCAAAGAAAGTGCAATAACTCAAAAATTACAAATGGTAGAGTTGTGATTCTTGTGCTCTGCACACCCTAGCTATGAGATCTATACACCTGTGAAGTTTCAAGACTATAGGCCTTATAGTTTCAAAGTTATGGACCGGACACGAATTTGCTAACTGAATCAAACAAAATGCAATAACTCAAAAATTACAAATGGTAGAGTTGTGATTCTTGTGCTCTGCACACCCTAGCGATGAGAGCTATACACCTGTGAAGTTTCAAGACCATAGGCCTTATAGTTTCAAAGTTATGGACCGGACACGAATTTGCTAACTGAATCAAACAAAATCAAACAAAGTGCAATAACTCAAAAATTACAAATGGTAGAGTTGTGGTTCTTTCGCTATGCACACCCTAGCTATGAGATCTATACACCTGTGAAGTTTCAAGACCATAGGCCTTATAGTTTCAAAAGTTATGGACCGGACACAAATTTGCTAACCGAATCAAACAAAATCAAACAAAGTGCAATAACTCAAAAATTACAAATGGTAGAGTTGTGGTTCTTTCGCTCTGCACACCCTAGCTATGAGATCTATACACCTGTGAAGTTTCAAGACCATAGGCCTTATAGTTTCAAAGTTATGGACCGGGCACAAATTTGCTAACTGAATCAAACAAAATCAAACAAAGGGCAATAACTCAAAAATTACAAATGGTAGAGTTGTGGTTCTTGTGCTCTGCACACCATAGCTATGAGGTCTATACACCTGTGAAGTTTCAAGACTATAGGCCTTATAGTTTCAGAGTTATGGACTGGACACGAATTTGCTAACTGAATGAAACAAAATCAAACAAAGGGCAATAACTCAAAAATTACAAATGGTAGAGTTGTGGTTCTTGCACTCAGCACACCCTAGCTATGAGATCTATACACCTGAGAAGTTTCAAGACCATAGGCCTTATAGTTTTAAAGTTATGGACCGGACACGAATTTGCTAACGGACAGACGGACAGACATACGATGCACGCGATAACATAATACGACCCCTCGGGCGTATAAAAATCATTGTCTCTCACCAATGGGTGTAAATCATCAATGTGAGAGAGCAGCTGGAGGCTCGGTTTGGATATTGTGATTTACTAGGGAGAGAACTACCAGGGGTTCAATGGTTGGGTGCTCCAGCCGTAGCGATACGACCATAGCATTTGTAAATGGCGTTGAAGCCCAATAAATCAGATTTCTGAATGAGATCTATCCATCTATGAAGTTTCACGAGTATACTATATATCGTTGGTGTAAATGCAAAACCTCGTATGTCGATTCTTGCGATTTTCAAAGTACAAACTTATGTGTCCAGTTTAGACAATTCTCGCATGTTTTGAGATATTTTTACCAATCAGTATCAATGATACATTATCTGGATTTGGAAAAGTTATTACACTTTTTTCCCTCCCCTTTAAAATTTTCCAAAAATGAGATGCGAGGTTTTGCAATTACACCGACGATATACTATTTGGGTTATGGTCCGTACAAACATTCAGTATGACAAGACGGCCAAGTTATCCCTAGATCTCTCACATGAACCGTCAATATTTGTAATTAACACATATAGTAACATTCAAGTTTTCATAATAAAATTGTCATGAAGATTGGGCTTGTATTGTGGCCTCTAGAGTGTTAACAAGGAAGGACCTCTATGATAAGGCGAGAAATCTCCCTAAAAGGCTCAAATGGAAAAGTCAATTTTCAAAACATGCAAATTGATGATTATTTCGAGCTGTGTTGTTAGATATGTACCTAAATCATATGAAAACTGATTTTGTTCAATCAGAACGATTCGACATGTACAGATAACTCTTGGTTTCTGTACCTGTCCGCAAAATTAAATTTTCTTACCCCACTGTTATGCATTAAACCAGAATTAAGTTTTCTTTAGTTTTATAAGCAAAAAAAAAAAATTGTAAATGTAAGGACAATTGGTGTTGAAATCATAAACAAGTTTTCGTTTTGTCCTTAATGCGCATCATTGAAACGAGTTTAAAGACGAAATCTTCCCCCCAAAATTATGGCACATGAGTACTATTTTTAGAATAGGATTTGACCAATAGTGTGGTCTCTAAGAGTGCTTATAAGGATTTTGTCATTAATGTCCCTTATCACACAATTTCCAACCTAAAAATTACCCTTTTAATACGATTCAACCTTGTGACCGGACAAACATTCTGGCCAGTCCTGAATACTTATACGGATTTTGTCAATAAGACCCCTTTTCCTTTGATATCCAACTCCATATTCCTATTTTGATGTGGTCCATCGTTATAACTTGACACACTTTCTGACCAAGTTTCGTGAAGGTTGGGATAAAACTGTGGCCTTAAAAGGGCTTACAATGATTTTGTAATTAAAGCCCTTTTCCCTTGATAAACAATGGAATATTACGACTTTCAAAAAAGTCCATCCTTGTGATAAGACAAACATTTTGACAAAGTTTCATGCAGATTGGCCCGAAGTTGTGGCCTCTAGTGCCTTTAAAGCCGAGCCCCGATTGCTCAGTCGGTTACGTCAGAGTCTGTCAATCCTCGGGTCTCGAGTTCGAACCATAGCTCTGCCAGTATCTATTCTGATATTTGACAAAAGTCATAAATTTTGTCTCTCACCAATGGGTGTGAATCATCTATGCGAGAGAGCAGCTGGAGGCTCGGTTTGGATATTGTGGTTGTACTGGTGCGAGAAATACAAGGAACCCACAGTTAGGTGCTCCAGCCGCCGCAATATGACAATAGAAGTTGAAAACAGCATGAAACCCCATAAAATCTAGTGCCCTTGAAATGATTTTGTCATTGCTTTTTCACGACATCCATTCTTTTTTTCGATACGGTTCATCCTTGTGACAAGACATACATTCTGACCAAGTTTCAAGAAGATTTGACTAAAATTGTGGCCTCCAGTGTGATAACAAGGACTTTGGGATTAAGGCCCCTTTTCCAATGATATCTAATGAACCAGAGGAGCAAAGATTGTGCACATTATGTAATTGTGTTGAAAATGAAATTCACTTTCTTATAAGATGTGAAAAATATAACGAAGAACGATTGAAATTACGCACAAGTCTGGTTAAAACTAATTTTGTATGGGATGACCAGAATGATAATGTAGCTTTTTTCAAGTTAATGAGTTGCAAAGATTTGAATGTTATTCAATCGATTGCATGTTTTATAAATGAATGTAAAATAACATAGCTTTAAACTCCAAACAGTAGATTTGTTTCGTGTAAAAGTGAAAAACCTTTACAATGTATGTTTTGTATATGTGACCCGTCACGCTAAAAGGGACCTTATCGGGTGTGTGAAAAATATTGACCCTAGTCAGTCTGCGCAGTTCGCGCAGCCAGACTAGGGCCGACACTTTTCACTTTTAAATCCGGAATTGTTTCCCTATCTTACTATATGTTCATTTGTCGCATACAGTATCTGGTTGGCCTATGGTGAGACTAAAAAGTTTGTCAAAATTTGGATTTTTGGAGTTTGGATAAGGTCCCTTTTAGCGTGCCGGGTCACATATATGTGTTTATTTGTGTATTTGTTTTGTTCAATTTTGCCTTTAACCCGTAAGGGTATAACTGAGCAATAAAATATATTCTATTCTATTCTATTCTAATGGAATATTTCAAAATTTTGCCATCTGTTACAAGGCCGGATCCAGGATTTTTTTCCAGGGGGGGGTCAAAGCCCAAATGATGGCTTAAAATGTGTTAAATATGTAAAGTTATATAGTCAAAAATCAATTTTTGGCCAATTCCAGGGGGGGGGGGGGTCATGACCCCCTAACCCCACCCCTGGATCCGCCCTTCTGTTAATGGATTAATTCAGTCCAGTGTAACTTTTATGTTTATCAATGGTCACTTATTGATACTTCAAAGCAATTTCCATATCAGTGGGGCAAGTGGGAAATTGTTGCTTCCATAACATAGTCTGGTTTTGTACAAATGATTTTAATCAGTCAATATGGTCTATTAACCAGTTCAGCTACCATTGTCTAATACCATGCTTTTATATTTTGATAAATGCATGAACTTCATTTCCATCAGGGTTTTCTATCCACAGAATGTTTGTCTTCTGTCTGCAACAGCTTATAATATGCACCTAACCATGTATTCCTAACATTTCCTTGCTAAAGCATACAAATTTTAACCCTTTTGCGTACATGTTTTGATCCTTTAATCCCTATCAGTAATACCTTCAAATGCAAACAAAGAAAATGTTGAAAATCAGCAATTTCTTCTTTTGCCTTGTTATACACAAAATTTAACTTTATCAACATCCCTTTTGTCAATTGCAACATTCTTTGAATTTAAACCCTTCTGAAACAATATCTGGTGTTGACTGGCTAATTGAATGGGGTTTGGTAAACTTTTCAACAGTATCACAGTCATAATGCAGCAGTAGGAGCACCAAACCATGGATCCTATTGTGTCTCTTACCAACACTACTACAATATTTTTCCAAGCCTCCAGCTGCTCATCCCATGTATATGATGCAGCTGAGCCTCTAGAATGTACAGTTTTACCAAGATAAGTGGCCTGAATAGTGCACATGTTTTTTAACCCATTCCCAAACATTGACGCTTTTTGACGCCCTTTGAGATCAAAGCGTTAGAAAACATAGTGGAAAATGAAGAAATTGCTTGTGACAAGCAATTTCTTCATTTCCCACAATGTTTTCTACCCCAAAAGACCAATAAATATGAAATTATATTCTCTTGAAATTGTCGTCTGCATCATCTTTGAATTTGGAACAGTCCAAAATTTTGTTGTCTGGTAATGGGTTAAGACTTGATCTGTAACCTAGTTTATGATCCCAGATGACCGAATTTCAATCTTGTCCGAAATTTGATTAAGATAATCATTCTGACCAATTTTCAGGTTAATTGGGCATACAATGTGTCCTCTAAAATGTGCATTGGCACACTGTACATGTATTTACACATTAGTTAATGAACATGTTGAGTGTGCTGTCTCAGGGACCCCATCTTGGATAGTTCAGGCATCAGAGCAACGGTGATGCACACAGAACTTGTATCATTGTTTGCATTGCAACAGCATTTTCTAGGGCCAAAAACAAATTTAGCGCAGGTTTGAAGTTGCTAGCATGTATATTTTAGACAATGCCTTGAGGGGAGGGATACCAAGACTGAAGTGAAATATTGACTTGGCAAAGAAAGATCAAAGTTAGAGTTTATTGGGGTTTTACACCGTTTTCAACTACCAGGGTCATATCGCGGCGGCTGGAGCACCTACCCACGGATTCCTATTGTTTCTCAAACCAGTACTACCACAACACCCTCACCGAGCCTTCAGCTGCTCGCCCACTTGGGTTAACGATTTCAAACCCATTGGTGGGTGACAATTTTGTCAGAAAGGGTATTAGCCGCAGCCGGGTATCGAACCCGGGACCTCTCGAATGAGGGTCAGATGCGCTACCAACTGCGCTAAGGCCGCGGCCAGAAAGATCAAAGAAAAGGTTCAAATATAATAATCCTAATATTTGACCTTGATTAATGACCTTGGTAATTAAAAGCTTTATTGATGTGTACTTACCAAATCTAAGGTAAATATCTTTACAATCAGATCTGTGAAGTTTACAAACTGACTGCCCCTAACCTTTCAATACAGGGACAAGCAAAATTGATCAAGAGATGTTTGCAAAACATATATGCCCCCTCAAGGGCCAACCTTTAATGCAGGTCAAACTCTACAGTCACTGACACAAGGTCCAAGGTCATGGTCAAATGTGAAAGGTCTTGGTAGGTGTCCATGTGTGGAATATCAAGGCTGTAGGTATAATATGACATGAGATATGTGCCAGGTTCTTTTTAAAAAGAAGGTCAAACTCCAAGGTCAAGGTCACATGGTCCAAGGTCATGGTCAAACATGAAAGGTCTTGGTAGGAGGTGTCCATGTGTGAAATATCGAAGCTGTATAGGTAATAGGTCATGTGATATAGGCCATGTTAAAGCTTTTTAAAGTAGGTCAAACTCCAAGGTCAAGGCTATGGTCAAAAGTGAAATGTCTTGGTTTGAGGAGTCAATGTGTAAAATATCAAGGATGTATGTGTAAAAGCACATGATATATAGGCCAGGTTAGTTTTAACAAACAAATTCGTTGAATTGATATCCCCCGCCGAATATATTTTCATTGTCAATAAAGTAGCGCGGAAACGAATATAACTCTGTATGTATATGGCTTCAACAGAACGAATATCACTCTGTATGTATATGGCTTCAACAGAACGAATATCACTCTGTATGTATATGGCTAAAACAGTCAGGGGCAGTAACTCTAAATTCGACGGTCGAACCGGGTAACCCCGACGATATGCGCATGTCCTCATTGTAGTAAAGCTGTGTGCCAAGTTTCATTGAAATCCGGTGTATAATTTTCAAGAAATAGCGCGGAATCGAATATCACTGTATGTATATGGCTTAAACAGTCAGGGGCAGTAACTCTAAATTCGGCGGTCGAACCGGGTAACCCCGACGATATGCGTATCCCCTCATTGTAGTAAAGCTGTGTGCCAAGTTTCATTGAAATCCAATCTATACTTTTCAAGAAATAGCGCGGAAACGAATATCACTCTGTATGTATATGGCTAAAACAGTCAGGGGCAGTAACTCTAAATTCGGCGGTCGAACCGGGTAATCCCGATGATATGCGCATGTCCACTTTGTAGTGAAGCTGTGAGCCAAGTTTCATTGAAATCCGATCTATAGTTTTCAAGAAATAGCGCGGAAACGAATATCACTCTGTATGTATATGGCTTAAACAGTCAGGGGCAGTAACTCTAAATTTGGCGGTCAAACCGGGTAACCCCGACGATATGCGCATGTCCACTTTGTAGTGAAGCTGTGTGCCAAGTTTCATCGAAATCCGGACTACAGTTTTCAAGAAATAGCGCGGAAACGAATATCACTCTGTATGTATATGGCTTAAACAATCAGGGGCAGTAACTCTGAATTCGACGGTCGAATCCGGTAACCCCGACGATATGCGAATGTCCTCATTGTAGTGAAGCTGTGAGCCAAGTTTCATTGAAATCCAGTCTATAGTTTTCAAGAAATAGCGCGGAAACGAATATCACTCTTTATGTATATGGCTTAAACAGTCAGGGGCAGTAACTCTAAATTCGGCGGTTGAACCGGGTAACCCCGACGATATGCGCATGTCCACTTTGTAGTGAAGCTGTGTGCCAAGTTTCATCGAAATCCAGTCTACAGTTTTCAAGAAATAGCGCGGAAACGAATATCACTCTGTATGTATATGGCTTAAACAGTCAGGGGCAGTAACTCTAAATTCGACTGTCGAACCGGGTAACCCCGACGATATGCGCATGTCCGCATTGTAGTAAAGCTGTGTGCCAAGTTTCATTGAAATCCGGTTTATAGTTTTCAAGAAATAGCGCGGAAACGAATATCACTCTGTATGTATATGGCTAAAACAGTCAGGGGCAATAACTCTAAATTCGGCGGTTGAACCGAGTAACCCCGACGATATGCGCATGTCCACTTTGTAGTGAAGCTGTGTGCCAAGTTTCATCGAAATCCGGTCTATAGTTTCCAAGAAATAGCGCGGAAACGAATATCACTGTATGTATATGGCTAAAACAGTCAAGGGCAGTAACTCTAAATTCGGCGGTTGAACCGGGTAACCCAGACGATATGCTCATGTCCACTTTGTAGTGAAGCTGTGTGCCAAGTTTCATCGAAATCCAGTCTACAGTTTTCAAGAAATAGCGCGGAAACGAATATCACTCTGTATGTATATGGCTAAAACAGTCAGGGGCAGTAACTCTAAATTCGGCGGTCGAACCGAGTAACCCCGACGATATGCGCATGTCCACTTTGTAGTGAAGCTGTGTGCCAAGTTTCATCGAAATCCGGTCTATAGTTTCCAAGAAATAGCGCGGAAACGAATATCACTGTATGTATATGGCTAAAACACTCAAGGGCAGTAACTCTAAATTCGGCGGTCGAACCGGGTAACCCCGACGATATGCGCATGTCCACTTTGTAGTGAAGCTGTGTGCCAAGTTTCATCGAAATCCAGTCTACAGTTTTCAAGAAATAGCGCGGAAACGAATATCACTCTGTATGTATATGGCTTAAACAATCAGGGGCAGTAACTCTGAATTCAATGGTCGAACCAGGTAACCCCGACGATATGCGCATGTCCTCTTTGTAGTGAAGCTGTGTGCCAAGTTTCATCGAAATCCGGTCTATAGTTTCCAAGAAATAGCGCGGAAACGAATGTCGGACGGACGGACGGACGGACGGACGGACGGACGGACGGACGGACGGACGGACGGAAGGACGGACGGACATGGCAAAAACAATATCCCCCCCGAAAAATTTTTTCGGCGGGGGATAAAAAGTAGGTCAAACCCCAAGGTCAAGGTCACAAGGTCCAAGTTTATGGTCAAAAGTGAAAGGTCTTGGTAGTAGGTGTCCATATGTGAAATACCAAGGCTGTATTACGGATTTCATTTGACCTGGCACTGTCCTCCATGCAAAATATGTTCAAATTTCACATGTATCGTAACATTCTTCAAAAAGACTTGTATCATAGTATATAGATATAACAACTATACAAGGAAATATTACTGAATTGTTGTTTTTAAAAAGCACAGACCTGTAGTTTATTACAAGAGGACCATGATGGTCCTAAATCGCTCACCTGAATCAAGATGACAAGAGTGATAATGGCAATTTTGTCAAAATCAAAGGCATGAAACTTATAAGGACTTTCTGTTTGGAAACAATTAAAGTAATAATTTTGTTCCAATCGAACCTGTAAATTGGGTATGAATTTCCACAATGGTGAGGCTTTTTTTTTTCAATAACCATTTCATGATTTCGCAATATACAACATATGGCTAATTTTCAAAGCATACTGATCTGTTAGAGACTGATCATTTATGATATTAGCACAATTAACAAGATTTTGTCTGTTATTTGAAAGAATAGAGAGAAAGATCATCATCTGATAAGCTAGGCTAATTCCTTCTTATTTGTTTACATAAGATAAACATGGGGCCAGCCAGAGCAACAGATAAGAGAAACTGATAAGAGAAATAGGAAAGGTTTAATTTCCAAATTTATTATTTATATCAAAACCCTATGTAGAATGTTTTAATCTTTTCACACAGATGATTGAAATGATCACTAACAACATAGGGTTTGATAAATATTGAAACAAAATGTTGCTTTTTGAAAAGCAATTATCTCCTCTTATCTGCAGCTTGTAAGATTTCCAAAGTAGATGCATCAAAATTGCCTTGTAAAATGTAGAACCTAAATTATAGGGCTTAGTTTTTGTGAATAGTAATGATTTCTTGCCATTCATGACATTAGGTCTTACACAAAATTTCAAGGTTCTGGGCAAAACAGTTTAGAAGAAAACTAGGTATCTCCGTGACAACCCACAGTAAAGTATAATTTTCAACGCATGAAATTTCCCCAACCCTGTCACACCCATATACTTTTTAAGAACATAAAAAAAATTCAAGATACAATTTTGAACGAATCACTCAAGGAACTTTCCAGCCAGGTTTGGTTCAAATTGGATCATGGTTGATTTTTAAAGAATTTTCTTATGACTTCTCTGTTCCGATAGGCTCCTTCCTCCCTGACACACCCACATTTTTTGACAAATGTAAAAAATTGTGAACAAATTTTGAGAAGAGTCACTCGAGGAAGTTTCCTGCCAAGTTTGATTAAAATTGGCCAAATGGTGGATTTTTAAATAATTTTCTAATGCTTTCTCCAAGTCTGATAAGCCCCTTCCTCCCTGCCACAGTCACATTTTTGTCAATTGTAAAAATTTGTGAACAAATTTTGAAAAGAGTGACTCAAAGAACTTTCCTGCAAAGTCTAGTACAATTGGGCCCAATAGTTGATTTTTAAACAATTTTCTTATGATTTCTCCAAGTCCGATAAGCCCCTTCCTCCCTGCCACGGCCACATTTTTTGTCAAATGTAAAAATATGTGAACAAACTTTGAAAAGAGTGACTCAAAGAACATTCCTGCAAAGTCTGGTTCAAATTGGCCCAATGGTTGATTTTTAAAGAATTTTCTTATGATTTCTTTAAGTCCGATAAGCCCTTTCCTCTCTGCCACGGCCACATTTTTTGTCAATTGTAAAAATTTGTGAACAAATTTTGAGAAGAGTCACTCAAGGGACATTCCTGCAAAGTCTAGTACAATTAGGCCCGATGGTTGATTTTTAAAGAATTTTCTTATGATTTCTCCAAGTCTGATAAGCCCCTTCCTCCCTGCCACGGCCACATTTTTTGTCAATTGTAAAAATTTGTGAACAAATTTTGAAAAGAGTGACTCAATGCACATTCCTGCCAAGTTTGGTTCAAATTGGCCCATTAGTTGATTTTTAAAGAATTTTCTTGTGATTTCTCTAAGTCTGATAAGGCCCGCCCTGCCACGCCCACATTTTTTGACAAATCAAAAATTAGCAAACAAGTTTCCAAAGGGTCACCAAAGGAACATTCCTGCCAGGATTGGTCAAAATTGCCCCAATGGTTTGGGAGGAGAAGATGTTTAAAGAAATTGTGAACAGACGGACAGATGGACAGACAGACGGTGAGCGACCACAATAGCTCACGTTGAGCACTTTGTGCTCAGGTGAGCTAATAATAAATGAAATCTGTAATATGTGTAAAAGGACATGCTATATCAGCCAGGTTAAAGTTTTTTTAAAAGGAGGTCAAACACCAAGGTCAAGGTCATGATCAAATGTGAAAGGTCTTGGTTGGAGGTGTCCATGTGTGAAATATCAAGGCTGTATATGTAAAAGGACATGATATATCAATCAGGTTAAAGTTCTTTAGAAGTAGGTCAAACACCAAGGTCAAGGTCACAAAGTCATGGTCAAAATGTGAAAGGTCTTGGTAAGTGGTGTCCATGTGCCTGGTTTGAGTTTTTTTAAAAGTAAGTCAAACTCAAAGGTCAAGTCACAAGGTCATGGTCAAATGTGAACGGCTTTGGTAGGTGTCCATGTGTGAAATATCAAGGCTGTAAGTGTAAAAAGACATCAGATAGTGGCCAGGCTAAAGTTTTTAAAAGTAGGTAAAACTCAAAGGTCAAGGTCATAGTGTAAGTCAAATGTGAAAGGTCTTGTTACGAAATGTCTATGTATGAAATATCAAGCCTGTATGTGTAAAAGGACATGAGATAGAGGCCATGTTAAAGATCTTTAAAAGTACCTACTCAAACTCCCAAGGTCACATGTCATGGTCAAATGTGAAAGGTCTTGGTAGGTGTCCATGTTTCAAAATATAACAAGGCTGTATATAGGTAATAGGGCATAAGATACGAGGCAGGTTAAAGTTTGCTTAAGCCCTTGACAAGAATTAAGTTTGAAATCAACCAAGGGCAATAACTTCAAAAGTTAATCAGCAGAGTAACGGTTCTTATGACCTGTACCTCTCCATATTAAGATCTATCTGCCTATGAAATTTCATGATTCTACCTTACATACTTTATGCTCTGGACAAGAATTAAGTGTGAAAACCAATAAAGGGCAATAACTCTAAAAATTTGATCGGCAGAGTAACGGTTCTTGTGCACTGCACTTCTCCATAATGAGACCTATCCACCTATGAAGTTTCATGATTCTACACTACAGTCAAACTTTTGGAGTTATGCTGCGGAAACGAATCAAGTTTGAAAATCAACAAAGGGCAATAACTCCAAAAATTTGATTGGCATAGTAATGGTTCTTGTGCGCTGCACCTATCCATAACGAGATCTATCCACCGATGAAGTTTCATGATTCTACCTTTAATACATAATAAGTTATGCTCCAGACAGGGTTTGGTCTATGGACCAACAGACCTACACTTGCAAAACAAAATCCCATTTTCTTCGAAAGGGGCGCATTATTATACATATGGCTATGACCAAATATAAAATGTGTTTTGTTTCTGACCATTGTGTTCCTGGCAATCATCACACCAGTACACACACAGTCACAAAGAATGAATAATGTTTTAAACCATCAGTAAATTGATAGATTAGTTTAAATTGTTGCCATTTGGAAAAGGATTTATGTCTTCACAAATGACATACCTTTACGGAAAGTGGTGTTAGTGTAGTATGAACAATAGATTGAATGGGTTTTAATTCTATTTTCAACTACTTCTGTCATATTATGGCATCTTGAGCATCTTACCATAACTTCCTGGCATCTCTCTTATCATTCACAACATCCAATCAGGACCTCCAGCTGCTCGCTCTTATTTGATTCACATCCATTGGTGAACTCACTGTTGTCAAATGTCAGGTCTACAAAATACAGGCCGAGCCCACATACAAACCCAACAATCCCTGTATTTGATGTAGTCTCATTGATACGGGTTTAAAGCCTCTTTCAACTGCTTTTATCATGTTTTCTGAAGCTTTATTTTCCAAGAGCCTTCATACCCAGGAATAGGATTAGACAAGAGCCATCACAGACGGGTTATGCTCCTGGAATGAGTGTTGGTCGCAAAAAAATCCAAGATGTGTTTGTGAAACCCTTATGCCCCTAAAGTTGCTATTTTTGGAGAAAATGCCAATGTTAAATTTTCACATTAAGTTTTCAGAATAACAGACAGATGGACAGGAGTAAAACAATATGCCCCCAATCTTTTGATATGGGGGCTTAAATATTAAGTCCTCTCTTCGCATGATTAGTGTATGCATCTGATTTACCGGGTAGCACTTTATCTCTGCAGGGTCCAGATTTTGCGGTTCTTTAAACAAGAGTTGTCCGCGGACAACATAACTTGCTTATACGAGAGCTTGTCGCAAAATAAGGAGTCCAAGGCCGAAGGTCACTGGGTCATAGGTCATGGTCTCAAGGTCAAGGCATGAGGTATCCATGTGAAATATCAAGACTCTATAGTGCAGTTAGATAGCAAACAACTCCATTTACATGAAAGTATGCTTGCATAAGATGGTAACTGTTATGTATTACTTCTCAATGTACTGACTAAAACTGCAGAACAACAATAACCATTACGTTCCGGGTTAAAATTTTGTGGATTTTATTTCTGCAGTGCCATCTATTACAACAGAAATAAAGTCCCTGTAGGATTAAAGTGCTATACGGTATTACTTAGGTACAAAATTTCATCAACTTTTGACCAGGAGATGAAATAAATTAGAGAAGAACTTACTTTTACATTAATTTAAGGTTTACGAGCTGAGAATGAAAACACCACTTTCTAGCCATATGAAATGTATCAAATTACAAACACTTGTAAATACACTTCACATAAGTTGTAGTTGTATTACATGTGTTTGTATTTGGAATGGAAATGTAACACAGTTTAGGAATTACTGGCACTTTTCAAATTTCGCCTCTGTCTCTGCATTTCATTCTCAGTTCTTAAACATTAAGACCCCTTTAACCAAGACACAGTCTCAAATTGAAAATCAGAAGAAACCTTAAATATAATCCAAGAAGTTCATACATGAAGTTTCATCCTACATGGCATTCTGTGGATTGGATCTGGCACTTTGTAATTAGTAAATACAGTCACTTTAAACTGTAGCTTCAGGCATCTTTATATTTGGGCCAGTCTTATACCTGTCAGTCTTGTATAGGTTAAACACAGATAACTGACACGGTACGGATACTATACACAGAGCTAATGGCTCTGCAACATAATCTTAATGGGAACAGACTTTGTTGGTCAACTATTTTGGTGCTTAAAAGAGGAAAGAAAAGGAGAATGTCATGCTCTGCTAGGACTATTCATCTGTCTGTTCTATTTCTGTCTGCCTCAAAGTATGCAGCATTCTCACAAGATCTTTTTTGCTGTGAGTTGCCGGATGTGATTTTTCGTGTTTCTATCATAAATACAGTGCACTTAGAGATGACATAATCGCTGGGACACAGTATGATACCTCATTATAACCGATACTCGTTGTAACCAAGAAGAGGGAAACTCCACTTTATTACTTTCTATTTCACAGGAAGTGGCATGCAGTACATGCTTATTCTACAATTTTATATACAAATTTTTCAGGTAAACAACTTAAATGTTGATATCCTCACACATGACAGACAATACTTTAGTTGCAACACATTAATCCTTTACTTGATCAATAATTACACAGATATGTTGTTCTCCACAATATGCTTTTTGACCAAATTTTGTTAGAATGTGTGAAAATATGTCCAGGATAGAGAAAATTATGAACATGGTTACTTGCATCTAATATCTCCCTTCGCTATAAGCAGTATCTAGTTTCAAGCGATCTCGCTATACATGGAGTGCACTGTATTTATATTTTAACACTAAATAGCCAAACTACTGCCACCCAAAACATCTGATAATAATAATTATGCTAATCAAGAGCTACTTTCGATATCAAAAACCATTTAAAGGTCACAATATTAAAGGTCACGACACCTACAAAATAATGGGAAAAACAAATTTAAGAAGTTAATCACAGTATTTCTGTCATGACAACAAAGATGTGAAAACCCTATCGACTTTGAAGCTGAAGCAACATTAGAGCATATTAGTCATAGCGCAGCATAACAATCCCCTATTTTCTCTTTTAGGCACCAAAAGAAAATAATTGGTTCTTGTCAAAATTTCAGATCTATGCATGAGTATTCCTGCTAGAAATGTGTTTTTTTCCTGTGAACAACGGAGCACACTGATTACAGCCATTGAACCTTCACACCTTGACCAGAACCCATGGTCTCAATAGCCATGAGGGCCGCTTTTTACAGATTCCTGCTCTTTGATTTTTTTTTTCATTCATTTATCATCCTTGGTATTTGACATTGTTTTCAAAATATTATTGTGACCCATCAAGCTAAAAGGGACCTTCCATCAAGCTAAAAGGGACCTTATCAGAATTCCACAGATCCAAATTTTGACAAACTGATCAGACTCCGGAGGTCAACCAGAAGACGTTTTTGGAAAAGGAACACATGCTAAGGCAGGTTAAACATTCTAGTTTTAGAAAATTATATTAGAGTGAAAAGTATCCGCCCTAATCTGGCTTGTTCACATATTTGATAAGGTCCCTTTTTAGCATGACAGGTCACAATTATGTTCTCTCAAGATATAGCTTGAACAGGAGGACTATGACCCCATGTTCCTCTAGTAAGACTTGTTAATGTTTACGATCTTATGCCCCTCTCACCATTGGGCGACTTCCTGGGTATCACCAGTACAAGACTGACTCTAACCCATTACCAGACGGCAATGTTTTGGACTTGTCCAAATTCAACAAGATGTCAAAGTGCCACAAGATACGCCCGTAACACTGCTTTATGTCGACAGGGGGAGCAGGTTGGTAAAAGTTTCATGGTCCTAGCTATTATACTTTTCAAGATATGCCCTGGACAAAAATGAAGTATGAAAAATAACAAAGGGCAATAACTCAAAAAATAGGTCAGGTAGAATTATGGTTCTTTTGCACTGCACTCCCGTTTGATGAGATCTATACACCCACGAAGTTTCATGATCCTAGCTATTATACTTTTAGAGATATACTCCGGACAAGATTCAAGTATGAAAAACAACAAAGTGCAATAACTCAAAAAATAGATTAGGTAGTTATGGTTCTTGTGCACTGCACTCCCCCTTGGGGATATCTATACACCAATGAAGTTTCATGATCCTAGCTATTATACTTTTAGAGATATACTCCGGACAAGATTCAAGTATGAAAAACAACAAAGGGCAATAACTAAAAAAATAGGCCATGTAGAGTTATGTTTCTTGTGCACTGCACTCCGTAATGACGAGAAGAATATAACTGCCAAGTTTAAAGTCAATCGGACTTAAGGTGACAGAATTATGCTCCAGACAAAGAAATGGACGCAGCCGGACGCCGGACATCACGGGTGATCCCATAATAAGTCCCGTCTTCGACGGGCGTGTAAAAATGGTACAGACGACAATTTCAAGTGAATAAAATTTTACATGTTTTGGTGATTTTGGTTAGAAAACATTGTGGTAAATGAAGAAATTGCTTGTCACAAGCAATTTCTTCATTTTCCACCTTGTTATCCAAAGCTTCTCTCTTGTGGGGAGTCAAAAAGCGCCACAGTGTGGTAACAGGTTAAGGCCTTATGATTTGAGACAAACATTTAACAATTCTCTGGATTTCATTGATCTCCATGTGATGCTCCATGTATAATTTAAAATATGCAAGAAGGATCAACCGAAAAAATAACTAAACCTGGTAGTGAAATACCATAAATCATTCAGTCTTGCAGACTAACTACACTGGTAAAAAGAATTAACTTACAGAATCAGGCCACTATGCTCTTATGAATCAACCTCTGCTCTGTCAAAACTTATTCTACCACAACCAGGTCTATACAGAAGGTACATTGGGTTTTTTGAGAAACTCTCATTTTCTGTAATGTCATGTGGCTTGCCATGAAAGGTTATAGAATTTTACTTTCAATAATCTTTCAGTTTTGTAGTTTTTACGATGAAATGGAAGAAGTTGCATTTTCGAAGAAAAAAATTAAGGATAATTGACATCCAAAGTTTTGTAACAAGAGGGCCATTGGCCCTGAAGCGCTCACCTGACAGGCCCATAGGAAGCAATTTCATATTGGGGGGCTATAGACTCTATCCTAAATAATGGGGGAAGGGGGCTAATTGGGATTTCCCCAAAATTTTAAGTGTAAAATTAAGAAAAATTAGCATTTTTGGCCAACTTTGGAAGGGTTTAGCCCCCCTAGCCCCCCTATTCCTACGGGCCTGCCTGACATAATAGCTTTCTGTATATGGTGTGTCTGAGCCTCCAAAAGGATCACATTTTACTAAGATTTGTGGCCTGTATAAGATAATCATTCTGACAAATTTTCAGCTTGATTGGGCAAAAAAAAAAATCCCCAAGACTGGACCCCATGACCTATTTTAGGACCCCAGATGACCAAATTTTGAAATTGTCCAAATTTTCTCAAGATAATTATTCTGACTAGGCTGATTGGGCATAAAATGTGGCCTCTAGAGTGCAAATAAGGTTTTTCTTAAATTTGACCTAGTGACCTAGTTTTTGACCCCAGATGACCCAATTTCAAACTTTTTGTACATTTCATCAAGACAATTATTATGAGCTAATTTCAGGATGATTTAGGAAAAAAATGGGCTTCTAGGAGGACAAACCAGGTTTGAACCTGTGACGTAGTTTATGACCCTTGATGACCCAATTTCAAACTTGTCCAAGATTTCACCAGGACAATCATTCTGAGACAATTTCAAGTTTATTGGGCAAAGAATGCGGCCTCTAGAGTGCACACAAGGTTTTTCTAAGATTTGACCTCATGACCTAGTTTTTGACCCCAGATGACCCAATTTCAAACTTGTCCGAGATTTTATCAAGACAATCATTCTGATCAATTTTCAGGTTGATTGGGCAAAAAATGTGGCCTCTAGAGTGCACACGAGATTTCTCTAAGATTTGACCCCGTGACCTAGTTTTTGACCCCAGATGACTCAATTTCAAACTTGTCCGAGATTTTATCAAGTCAATCATTTTGAGCAAATTTCAGGTTGATTTGGGCAAAAAATGTGGCCTCTAGAGTGCACACAAGTTTTTCTAACATTTGACCCCGTGACCTAGTTTTTGTCCCAAGATGACCCAATTTCAATCTTGCCTGAGATTTCAACAAGACAATCATTCTGAGCAAATTTCAGGTTGATTGGGCAAAAAATGTGGCTTCTAGAGTGCACACAAGGTTTTTCTAAGATTTGACCCCGTGACCTAGTTTTTGACCCCAGATGACCCAATTTCAAATTTGTCCGAGATTTGATCAAGACAATCATTCTGATCAATTTTCAGGTCGATTGGGCAAAAAATGTGGCCTCTAGAGTGCACACAAGGTTTTTCTAAGATTTGACCCCGTGACCTAGTTTTTGACCCCAGATGACCCAATTTCAAACTTGTCCGAGATTTGATCAAGACAATCATTCTGATCAATTTTCAGGTTGATTGGGCAAAAAATGTGGCCTCTAGAGTGCACACAAGGTTTTTCTAAGATTTGACCCCGTGACCTAGTTTTTGACCCTAGACGACCCAATTTCAAACTTGTCCGAGATTTCACCAGGACAATCATTCTGAGCAAATTTCAGGTTGATTGGTCAAAAAATGTGGCCTTTAGAGTGCACACAAGGTTTTTCTAAGATTTGACCCCGTGACCTAGTTTTTGACCCCAGATGACCCAATTTCAAACTTGTCCGAGATTTGATCAAGACAATCATTCTGATCAATTTTCAGGTTGATTGGGCAAAAAATGTGGCCTCTAGAGTGCACACAAGGCTTTTCTAAGATTTGACCCTGTGACCTAGTTTTTGACCCCAGATGACCCAATTTCGAACCTGTCCGAGATTTTATCAGGACAATCATTCTGAGCAAATTTCAGGTTGATTGGGCAAAAAATGTGGCCTCTAGAGTGCACACAAGGTTTTTCTAAGATTTGACCCCGTGACCTAGTTTTTGACCCCAGATGACCCAATTTCGAACTTGTCCGAGATTTTATCAAGACAATCATTCTGAGCAAATTTCAGGTTGATTGGGCAAAAAATGTGGCTTCTAGAGTGCACACAAGCCAAAGGTTGACGCACGACGCACGACGCACAACGCACGACTGACGACGGACGACGGACACAGCGGTATCACAATACCTCACCATGAGCACTATCGTGCTCAGGTGAGCTAAAAATGTGGCTTATCAAGCTCAAATACCATGCAGCCAGATGTTTTCTGAGTATTCCAAACTTGAAAATATTGAAACTATTGCGCTTCAACAGCTTTCTTGGAACCTTTTCTATACGAAAAACATAAAATATTAAGTTTTCTAGACTTCACAAGAGTTGAAATAAAATATACTGAACAAAAATGAAAACTTTACACTTCAAGATTTCTTGTTTCTGGAAAAGTATTGAACTAAAAGCCTGAAATATATCTTGACGTTATTTCCCAGGCTTTCAGCAATCGTTTTGTTGAAATTTCATTGCCTTGTCTCCTTTAATGTCAGAGTTACGGCCCTTACTGCGTTTAGAGCTTGTTACATCTAACGTCACATATGCGCATGCGCAGGAAACGATTCACTATTTTTTTCGGAATTTGTCATGTCTGGGTTGCAAAAAATACACAAAAACTCTTTCTTATCACTTGTAGCAAGCTCTAAAATGAAGGTCTAATCTGTCAATTTTGTGAATTATCTCCCTTTTACATAAACAAATAGGGAATTTAAAATGTTTGATATTCACAAATTTATCACGCTTTTCGATTGTTTTTGTGTAAACATCATGCAGGCCTCACAGGGGATTATTAAACCCTTTTTCGACTAGGATTGTTCCCAGATGTCCATGCAATAGCGATTTTAATTTCCTATGGAGATTGCACTATAAAATTCTCAAGCTTTGCAACATAATGAAAATTCTGCTTTTCAAACATCATTTTTTTAAAAGCTTAAACAGTGTTAAGTACGCTTCTTTACATTTCCTGACTGGTAAGTTGTCAGACTACCACTCCGTGCAGTCTGGCATGGTTTGCATTCTTCTGCTCGGATTTCTGAGGGTTTAAATTTTGTAAAATTTCCGTGAAAATTGTACACCTGAAAAAACGGACCCCTGTCACACTTAAAGGGTCCGTTTTTCATCCCTGTAATTAAGATCAACAAAACGTTCAGTGTTTGGCACAACCAAGTCAATGAACAATGCGAAGCACATTCATTTGATTTATTTACTTGTTGTATTTAGAAGAAATATGACAAGCAATGTAGGTGTAAAGTTTTCATTTTTGCTCAGTATAGTTTGACCTGATGACCTGGTATTTGACCTCCAAGACCAAATTCTGAAAAAGTCAGACATCCAAAATGCATTTCAGCAAAAAATATGCTATCTAGAATGCACACATTATACAACTTGGCCTTGCAACCTAGTATTTGACCAAAGGTGACCAGATTTCAAACTGAACTATGAAAGATAATTTATGTAACCATTTTATTCCAGCTTAGAAATTTCACAAGTATAGTCTGCATAAGACATTTTGTGAAACACAAAATCCAAAACTATTGACCAAAATATGGCGTCGAAGCAACTGACCTTGCCTTGGCGAGAAACGAATACCCAAAATTTTAGAAATAGTAGGTTTTATAGAACTGGACGCCTGAAGAAATGCCCATGCGTATAATGTATAAAGCCATTATTTTCAACGGCAAATATAATGCTCAATTATGGTATTTGACTGTATGCAAAGAAATGGGCCATTTGACATGTAACTCATACAGACTGACGATGCTTTGACTGCTGTGGTCATTTTGCAGAAGCTGGAGCACCTAGCTATGGATTCTTGTCTCTAGACTCAACATGGGATGACACCAAATGGAATCATTTAAGCCTAACTTTTCCTTTCATTCATCAAGAATAGACTAGATCCAGTATTGGCCAGACAGACCAGTATACTATTTACTACTATATATGTATGTATAGAGCGTGTATGTGTAGTGCTTGCTAATGTTTGTGTTGTGCTTCTTTTCTTTATATTCAGTTTATATCTACTTACCTGTCTTACCTTACTGGTCATGTTGTGTAAAATTGGGCCAGTCCTTCAACAGGTGTATCCATACATAGATGTAGGCCATACTTTACATCTTTCTTACAACAAAACATTTACTATAGAATAAAAATACTGTTTCAAATTGCAAGCTAATAGCTAGCCTACAGAGGATGTGGATTCAAAATTAGCCTATCCATGGGGGTCAGGGCGCATGGAAAAAACTTACGACAAGAATTGTCCGCAGACAACGTAGCTCACCTATATGCAAGCTTGCCACAAAAACAGCTTAATTTATTAAAAGTAGGTAAAACTTCAAGGTCAAAGGTCATGGTCCCAAATGAAGTCTTGGCAGGCAGTAACCATGTGTGAAATATTAAGGCTGTATCAATAATATTGCATGAGATAAAGGCCAGGTTAAAGTTTTTTCAAAGTAGGACAGACTCCAAGGTCACTAAATCAAAAGTCATGGTCCCAATTGAAAGGTCTTGGCAGGAACTATCCATGTAAGAAGTATCAAGGCTGAATATCTAATAGTGCCTGAGAAATAGACCAGGCCCCGGTTTCTCGAAAATCTAAGTAAGTTCTCATACTCCAATCTGAGAACTGTACTCAAATCACACAAAATACATGTGAACATCAATTGAATACCAATCAACATTGATAGGTATTCAATTAAAGTTGAGCATGAAATAATAGGTATATGCTTAAGTTTTTCAAGCCTGGGCCAGGTTAAAGTTTTTGAAGATGCAACATGATGCCGACACCAGGGCTGTGACATTAGCTCCCCATACATAAATTCCAAGCTCATTAACAAGAGTTGTTCGCGTACAACGTAGCTTGCCTATACAAGAGCTTGTCGCAAGAAAAAAGAGTTCAAGGTCAAAGGTCAAGGGTCAAAGGTCATGGTCTCAAAGTCAAGGTCATTGCTTAAGGTATCCATATGTCAAATATCAAGGCTCTATCTGTAATAGTGCATGAGATATAGGATTGGTCAAAGTTTGTTAAATGTAAGTCAAACTCCAAGGTCACTAGGTCAAAGGTCATGGTCCCAAATGAGAGGTCTTGGCAAAAGGTATTTGTGTGAAGTATCAAGGCTGTATCTCAAATAGTGCCCAAGATATACCCAAGGTTAAAGTTTTTGAAGACGCAGCGCAGACATCAACGCCTCACTAGGGCTGTGACATCAGCTCCCCGGACATAAAGTCCCGGCTCGCTAAAAATGGTGATTTGTTGCTTTTTGACAACTATTTTGACCTTTTCTAACCAACAGAATAGTTGTTTGAACATAGTAATCAAGATGACTAACTTTGTTTTATTTAATACAACTACAATCTAGCAGTTGTAGTCTGCAAAATGCCAACTGATCAAAATAATGTGGATTCAGCAGTGTACATGCATAAAGGTAGCTACACGCCTGATTTTTTCCCTTATTTCATTTATATTTGATTTTATTTATTTTATTGGGGTATTACGCCTTTTTCAACTTCCATGGTCATATCGCGGCGGCTGGAGCACCTAACCACGGGTTCCTGGTATTTCTCGCACCAGTACAACCACAATATCCAAACCGAGCCTCCAGCTGCTCTCTCACATAGATGATTCACACCCATTGGTGAGAGACAAATGACTTTTGTCAAATATCAGAATGGATACTGGCCGAGCTGGGGTTCGAACTCGAGACCCCTGGATTGACAGACTCCGCCGTAACCGACTGATCTATCCGGGCTCGGCCCATTTATATTTGAATTTATGATTGTATGGAGTTTTACGTCCCACTCAACAGCTAAGGTCATATGGAGACGGGACCTCCGTTTGAAGTCTCATCCGAAAGACTGGAGAAGCGGGGCATCGAACCAGCGACCCCTGTGTTTCAAGTTCAGCGCGTTAATACTGCACCACCTCCACCCCCATTTATATTTGAAGTGTATACGAAAAATATTGAAAGACAAGAGCCGTCAGAGACGGACAATGCTCCCCGAATAAGGCTTTGTCACAATAAATGTATGCCATACAGAGCTAAGATTAAGCTAACAAACGATAAGTCCCCTTTTTCCATGACATACTTTTTATACGCAAATTTGAAGTAGTTTATTGTCAAGGGCATCTGATTTGCTACTCAAATATGAAATTTCATCAAATTCTGACCATTAGACTATGAGAAATTAGAGAAAAAGTGTATTTGACCTTAAGGCCCCTTTTCCCATGACGAGGCCTCAAATCCAAAAACTGGGAAAAGTACATCGGCATTATGTCATAGGGAGTTCACATGGTAAGTTTCATTTGATTTGGCCCAAGGGTTATAGAGAAATCGCTTCGGACGGACGGACGGACGGACGGAATGACGGACGGACAGACAGACGAAGCGGCGACTATATGCTCTCCCTTCGGGGAGCATAAAAAATAGATGACAATATGAAATGGACAGATAGAATGGGGTTTAACACCACACTCATCCATTCTCCGATCTCATTGTGACATCTGGTCATGTAACCGTGTGTTCCTGGTATATATCACACCAGTAAAAACACAACAACCAATTCTAGCCACCAGCTGCTCACCTCAGATGATTAACATATATTGGCGAGACAACAAAGAGTTCTACAGTGAGAATAGAGATGAGTAAAGATAGAAACAAGAGCCGTCAGAGACGGACAATGCTACCCGAATAAGGCATTGTCACAATAAATATATGCCATGCAGAGCTAATATAAAGGTAACAAATGTTAAGCCCCCTTTTTCCATGACATATTTTGTATACGCAAATTTTAAATAGTTTATTGTCAAGGGCATCTGATTTGCTACTCCATTATGAAATTTCATCAAATTCTGACCATTAGACTAGGAGAAATTAGAGAAAAACTGTATTTAACCTTAAGTCCCCTTTTCCCATGACGAGGCCTCAAATAAAACAAGAGGGCCACAGAATGGCCCTATATCGCTCACCTGAAAGAAGTTTGTGACATGCCCACTTTTTTTACAAATCAAAAATTCGTGAACAAATTTTGAAAAGGGTCACTCAAGGAACATTGTTGCCAAGTTTGGTTCAAATTGGCCCAATGCTTCATTTTTAAAGAGTTTTCGTATGATTTCTCTAAGTCTGATAACACTGCCCTTCCACACCCACATTTTTAGACAACAAAGAAAATTTGTGTACGCATTTTTAAAAGTCACTCAAGGAAAATTCTTGCTAAGTTTCGTTCAAATTAGCCCAATGTGTTTTTTAAAGAATTTTCTTAGGGTGTCTCTAACTTCGATAAGCCACGCCCTGCCACGCCCGCTTTATCTGACGAATCAAAATCCGCAAAAATTTTTAAAAAGAGTTACCCAAAGAATAATTCTGTTAAGTTTGGTTCAAATTGGGCCAACGGTTGATTTTTGAAGAATTTTTTTAGGATTTCTCTAAGTCAGAGAAGCCATGTCCTGCCACGCCCACTTTTTCTGACGAATCAAGAATTTGCGAACAAGTTTTGAAAAGAGTGACCCAGGGAACATTACTGCCAAGTTTGTTTCAAGTTGGCCCAATGGTTGATTTTTAAAGAATTTTCTTAGGATTTCTCTAAGTCCGATAAGCCACGCCCTGCCACGCCCACATTTTTTGACGAATCAAAAATTCGCACACATTTTTTGACGAATCAAAAATTCGCAAACAAATTTTGAAAAGAGTCACCCAAGGAACATTCCTGCCAAGTTTGGTTCAAATTGGGCCAACGGTTGATTTTTAAGGAATTTTCTTAGAATTTCTCCAAGTCCAATAAGTCACGCCCTGCCACGCACACTTTTCCTGACAAATCAAAAATTCACCAACAAATTTTGAAGAGTGTCACCCAAGGAACATTTCTGCCAAGTTTGGTTCAAATTGGGCCAATAGTTGATTTTTAAAGAATTTTCTTAGCATTTCTCTAAGTCTGATAAGCCACGCCCTGCCACGCCCACTTTTCCTGACAAATCACAAATTCACCAAAAAATTTTGAAGAGTGTCACCCAAGGAACATTTCTACCAAGTTTGGTTCCAATTGGGTCAATGGTTGATTTTTAAAGAATTTTCTTAGGATTTCTCTAAGTCCGATAAGCCACGCCCTGCCACGCCCACATTTTTTTACGAATCAAGAATCCGCGAATACGTTTTGAAAAGGGTCACCCAAGGAACATTTCTACCAAGTTTGGTTCAAATTGGGTCAATGGTTGATTTTTAAAGAATTTTCTTAGGATTTCTCTAAGTCCGATAAGCCATGCCCTGCCACGCCCACATTTTTGACGAATCAAGAATCCGCGAATAAATTTTGAAAAGGGTCACCCAAGGAACATTTCTGCCAAGTTTGGTTCATATTGGGCCAATGGTTGATTTTTAAAGAATTTTCTTAGGATTTCTCTAAGTCCGATAAGCCACGCCCTGCCACGCCCACATTTTTTGACAAATCAAAAATCCGCGAACAAGTTTTGAAAAGGGTCACCAAAGGAACATTCCTGCCAAGTTTGGTCAAAATTGACCACATGGTTTAGGAGGAGAAGATGTTTAAAGAAATGTGAACGGACAGACGGACGGACGGACGGACGACGGACGGTGAGTGACCACAATAGCTCCCCATGAGCACTTCGTGCTCAGGTGAGCTAAAAACTGGGAAAAGTACATCGGCATTTTGTCATAGGGAGTTCACATGGTAAGTTTCATTTGATTTGGCCCAAGGGTTATGGAGAAATCGCTTCGGACGGACGGACGGACGGAATGATGGACGGACAGACGAAGCGGCAACTATATGCTCTCCCTTTGGGGAGCATAAAAAACTACTATATTACAAAAGTGGTTGTGAAAAGTCACAAATTAGTATTAGTTTGTTATTTCCTTATTACAAAGAGAATTTTTCTGTATTAATTAAATTGTAGATATAAATTTTTATTTTGTTATTGAAAAAAAGGTTGTGTACCTCAACCCTGATGAATGAACACTACCTGTGTATGGAAGGATGTCCTTTGATGAGATGTTGGCTTTGTCTTCATGATAATACAAGTCAAAAACCTTATAAGAGGCCTTTGAAGACCTTTCAGATAAGCACGCACCAATAATTGCAGTTTATCTTTTTTCATACTAATTTGAAAATATATTTGAAAGATGAGAGAAGACTATTTACAGCACTTAAAAATAGTGAGAGCTTCACCAAACAGCTCGTATATGCTCTCTTCAAACATACAAGGAAAATTAAGTACGCATCAAAGAGATATTTCATGGAATGTTTGACTTTATCTAATTGAAAACTGTAGGAATTCAATCAGAGAATTTGCCATACCAAACAAGAGCTGTCCAAAGAAAGTGCGCTCGACTTTCTAAGTTGCTTAGTATAAAGGGGGGCATAACTCCAAATATAGTGGAGCCAGGGTCATGGGCCCTGGTAGTAAAGTAGAGGGTGTGATGGTGAATAAGTATTCCAAGTTTGGGTTGAATCCCTTTCATAGTATGGATGTTTG
Organism: Fragum sueziense; assembly: GCA_963680895.1. NCBI lineage: Eukaryota > Metazoa > Mollusca > Bivalvia > Cardiida > Cardiidae > Fragum > Fragum sueziense. The sequence continues at coordinate 28,040,900 of OY804605.1, forward strand.
AAAAAACTTAAACCTTTGTTGCAACGCCAACGCCGACGCCCGGGTGACAGTATAAGCTCTCATTTTCTTCGAAAAGTCGAGCTAAAAACCTAGACTAATGCAGTACTAACATTGTATGATTCTTTTGGTTTATAAAATATGAATTAAATTTATCTTACAGATTATCTTTTATGTGACGAGTTAACTTATAAAAAAAATATTAAAAGTAAAACAAAATAAGCTTTAAATTATCCTTGCCATTTGAATTTGCATATTTGTATATTGTAGATATACTGGCTGTAGACTGTAGTATAGAGAAAGACAAGATGATCTGGTTGTATGGACCTGAAATAAGAGCCTGAAACATACACAAACACTTCTCTATATAACACAGCTGTATTGGGTCATTCTTTATAACAGCTTGTGAATATCACAGTTGGTCATTGAGATGTTGTTGCTGTTGTATGGCAGGATGTTTTCCCTCACAATTTACAAAGCTGGATTCTTTCATTTATTCATACTTACCTATGTGTGCTATGAAGCTAAAGTAATTGCTAGTCTAAACTGAATGTGTTTGTGAAACACCAATGTCCAAGTACACACATAAATCCTTTTCAAATACATGACCTAGATGGCCTTGAAAAGGCATATTAAAAGGAATGCCGTATAACTTACTATTTGCACATATAAATATTTGCACATTGGGGCCAAAACAGTACTTTTAATTTTTGCAAATTAGATTTTTGTTCAATTCTTTTCCCAAAACATTTCATATTTGACAATACAGCCTAATTGTTACTTCATGTATTATTGAGCTCTAAACGTCTTTCTAAACATTTGTGGGACAAACAGACAGAGAAAACCATGACTGATCTCATACTGGTGGGTATCTTCCCTGGTTAAATGGAGCAATATGATCAGCTCAATTAGGAACTTACTTCATATACAGTAAATGTGAAAAGTGCCGATTCTTAAAATAATTTTCTACATTTGATTTTATTCCATTTCAAATTGTACAAAATATGTTAGATACATACGCTTCTTAATTTTCATCATTCCAAAATGAAACAGTCTTGAAAAAACAAAATCAAAAGAAACAATCAAAGAACAAGTAAACGATTTGGACTACCTAAATTTTTTACTTTTTAAAACAAATTTTGTTTATTCTAGTCGAATAATTGTCAGTCATTAAATTTTGTATGCTTTTCAGCAGGTTTTTTGATAAGTTAAAAATAAAACTTGTGAGGGAAAACATCCTGTGAGAATTGGCACCATTTTGAACACAAAAAGAGGTCATCAGGCTGTGAGAGTGACCCGTATGCTAACCTGTAGATCTAAATTTACTAGGGGGTCTTTTTACAGTGGACGGTCTTTTCTTATCATGTTCAGTTTTATCTGTACTATCTTTTTTCTCCTTGTCACTACCAAGCTTAATCGTCAACTTGAGACCACTGCCTTTCTTAACTGACACAACCTCCTCTGATGCATTACTCTGATTGGACGACGAGTCAGAGTCATCGATACTTCGTCTATCACGAGACGTTGATGACTCTGATTTCTTGTCTCTGTCCTTGGCGTGTGACGACGATGACGATGATGATGTGTGGTCTCCGCTGTGATGTCGATGATGACTGTGATGGGAGTGACTGTGATGATGATGTGATGACTTTACGTCTTTACTTCGTGATTTATCACTGTCTGATTTGTCACTAGATTTCTCAATACTACTTCTATCTGATTTCTCACTACTAGTTCTGTCTGATTTATCTCTGGATTTATCAGATTTGCTGTCTTTATCACTAGATTTGCTGCTGGATTCCCCTTTTTCATCTTTCTCCTTGTCTTTCTTCTTCTTTTTGGCCTTCGGATCTACAAGTAGTTTAATATATTGCTCTACACTACTGCACAGCCAATGTAAATGCTATGTGATCTAATCCATTCACAAACAACAAAATTCACAGGGTTGTCTGAATTGAATGTGTTGAAAACAACAAAATAAATGGTATCAAAAGAAGCAAATTCGTATGATATAACAAAGAAGATATTGAAGCAAAAGGAAAAATTGTTTGTTTCCATCATTTTCTTCTTCTGCCTCAATGTTTTCCCTCACCTTTTTTAATTAGAGACAGCAAAACTTGGTTTTAATTGGGAAATGGTTGACTGAGATTTATTTGAGAACCAGTATTAAGCTTGTGTTTCACTATCCCAGAGGAGACAATATAAGAAAGGTATGATATACAATCTTCCTTCTATGTATTTAAAAGTTTAATCACTTATCATATTTAGATGGACTTGAAAATATATAGTCTTCATATAAATAATTCTTCTGCAATGCTTGTTTGTGTTAAAAAATATACTCAAAGCAAAGAACTTAAGAGAAAATAAACGAGATTTTATTCAAATCAACTTTTCAGCAGCAAAATTTTGAAGTTTTCAGATTTAAAAACAAAGGGAAACACGATTCTAGATTGGTCAAACCTGAAAATTCACAGACAACAAATTCAGTGTGATTTTCCCAGAGACAGAACTGTATGGACTTTTTAACAATATTACATCTGATTCTCCAATTGACAAGGTTATGACATACAAGTTCAAAGTACCATTAATGCCACTGGTTGTCAACATTTTCTTCTTTCCTCTTAATATTTTCCCAAGCCTTCTCTGTTTGTAGCATCTAGATCAAGGATTGTTTAGTGAGAGTGTTAAGTTACCTGAGTTAGCGCTGTTATTATTGTTATTCTTTACTTTCTTCATCCACTCATCAAATATAGTACTAGCCAAGGTTTTAACATCTGTAATATAGGTATACAGTATCAACAAGTTATCATTTTGTCACAAAACAAAATTATAGACAGCTCAGAATCAAAAGGTAGTGCACAATTCTTGTTAACAACAGTAGGAAATGTGTATGTTGTTTATCAAATACATAGAGAGAAAATGGTTGATTTCAGCATTTTCATTTTTCTCTCTACACTATTTGAAGCTTTTTTAATGACAACATCACACCAGGGCTTGTTTAAGAAAAGGAGTAACCCCCTGAACATGTAATCTCAATTGTTATTATGCATACAATACATTGTAATTACAATACATTGTAATAGAATGGGGTGAACAACTCTTTCAACTAAAATGGTTATATCATGACTGGAGTACCATACAATGGAAACCTGTCGTTTTTCTCACCAGTACCACCATTACATCCTTTCTGAGCCTCCAGCACCCACACAAGTCAAAGATTACCCTGCCATTGATCTGAGACAATTGTCAGAAAAGAAATTTGCCGCATCCATGAATTTATCCCAGACCCTCAAGAGTGAGAGTCCAATATTTAAATATGTTACCATTACCAACTGCGCTATGGCTGTGTATGTGTATGATGAGTACAACTGAAGATAATAAGGTAAAGATGCAAATAATCAGCATTTTCCACAGTCCCAGTGAAACCCTCTGACTAGGTATTGAGGTAGAAATGTTTCTGGAGTTTCCATCCTTTCCAAATAAATTTTGAAAAGAAGTGGTCCAGTCTGGTTTTCAAGCAATTTCTTCATTTTCCACCAAGTTTTCCCCAGCATTTTTCTTGAGGAGCGTCAAGCGTGACTGTTTGGGAATGGGTTTAAGTCTCATCCAAATGACTTACATGATGGGATGTTTGGATTGTGAAACACTTATCATCTCCTGTTGAAGATTCTTAGTCTTTGAACAGACAACCAGAAAGACACTACACCCTAACACAAGTAGTGTGGTAGTGCTAAAATATCCTATATGAAGACCACTTATATCTACATACAAACCTGACTTCCTGTACAAATCATGCTTCATAAGCAGCTGGTCTTGTTTTTATACCAAAGCATTTTATAGTCAAAGTTGTCTTTATGTTTTAAAGTACTAGTAATGTATCTTTATTTTCATTCAATGTTTACATTCCTAATCAGTTGCAGTTACTTGTGTGAATACATATGCTCTTGGACAGACAAGTTAATTCAACTCCCAATGTGACAAAACAAGAAGCAAAGATATCCTTTATTCAGATAAATACAGATCGAGATGTACTTTTTTTTAAATGGTACAAACATTCATCCAAAGGAGATAAGGATAATGAATGATTTCCTGTAAGTGAATGAAAAATTAATTGTTCAAACCAAATAATCATAATAGACAACAAAATTAATGTTTATAAAGTAAGGATATTTGTACAATGTAATGTAGCACAAAAATACTGAGAAAAATGGGAGATAATGATGATTATCAGCATCGTCTCATTTTGCCTCGAATCCAAATTCTCTCTTACTAGGTGCGTCGTAATGCATCATTGCTTAGGAAAAGGGCTCAATAAAAAAGAAATTTAGAAAGCATAGTTCTATCAACAGTGCACAGTGTTTCACTTTGTGTACTTATTGTGCTTCTCTATTTTGCACATTAATTTCATAAGAATTTATCATCTCTCAAGTATCAGATATTTCATAGAACAGACAGAAGATTAACTCTAATCTATAATAACTCCAATTTATAGTAATAACATAAAATCTTAAAATCAAATTTGGGAAAAGCAATCCTTACATCATCATTTCAAATTTAAAACTAAAATGTCATCTGTATTGTCTTAAATTGAATGATTTTTAAAGAGAACATATTTTGTAAATTTAAGCAATTAACACAAGTACAAATGTAATTGAAGGTGTCGTTAGTTGTTTCTGCTGTTACTCACTGTCATTTTCTGATTTACAGAGCTGTTTGATAGTTTTGGCAGCATTATTTTTCTTCAGTATATCTACAGTGACAGGCATAGTTTTATAGACTTTAAGTATCTCTGTGAGCAAAGGATGATTCTCCCCATCTTTAAACTCTTGTAACCAGCCATTCAGTGTGTCCCAACCTCCCAGACTCAGGAACCTAAAACAAACAGTTACATCTCTCATATAAACCTTTACCAAACAGTACAATTTTAAGATGTTCTAATTTGGAAGGTGTTGCAGACAACAAAATAATTGATGTCAAAAGCAGATAATGTATATCTTATACCATGTAAAACACAGCTTTTGACGAAAAGGGGGAAAATGCTGATCATCAGTATTTCCTTTTTTTTTTTTTTGCCACAATGTTTTCCTAAGATGTCAATATCATGTCTTATTCAGGAAAAGGTAACATCTCAATCTTATTCTAATCTGATGCAAACTTACCGTAACATCTGACAGGCACCAGATGTAAGGGGTCACCATCTATGAACTTGGAAAAACCAAAATAAGCTATATTCACTTTACCTCATCAAATCTACTTATAATTTTCCATGACAAGCTTGAGAAAACAATGACACAAAAGTTGAAAATGCTGGTATTTTCTACTTTTGCCTCAACCGTTTCTGTACTATTCTGTACTATAAACATTCTTATCTTTATCAACAATCATGTTGTTGTCTTCAGCAACTTTCAAATTTGACCAAGCTAAAATTTTACTGTTTGTGAAAGGTTTAATTGCTTTTCAGTGAAAATGATATTTTTACATAGTTTAGCAAAGGGAAGCAAACATATCAAAACAGACATATGAGAGGTTGAGAGGCAAACTTTACTTTTCCATGGCCTCCTTGGGTGTTTCTAGTTTGAGTATGTTCATATAGACACATTTGCTGACAATCTTGCTGGCATCTTTCATCAGACTGGCAATCCTTTTTGCCTCTTCTGGTCCCAATATAGCTCCTGTGGGCCCCAACAAGGGGTTCAGGGCCTTCAGTAACTGGCTGGGGTCTAATGGCGCCTGCAAAACAAACAACAAGTGTAACTCTGCAAGTGTCCCATGAGAGCACTATTACAATACATATTTCAATATTTTACACGATATAGTGGCAAAAACATGATAGAGGGTTTGGTATTTGTTTCATGAATAGTAAATCAGTGTTAGCATTTATGTGGCAATTTCAAGTCTAAATGATAGTCATGTCATGAACCAAATGATCAACATATAGCCATATACATGTATACAGGACAGGCATCATTTATCTGAAAATAGAAAGGAAATAAAAATATACAAGAGGACCATGATGGTCTTTAATTGCTCACCTGAAACTAGAAAGCATGAAAATCACAATGTTGTCAAGTTATTACAGATTTCATTTCACATATCACAGCTTTAGCTTTTATTACCATAGACTACACGCCTGTTTTTTCTTATCTAAATAACAATTCAGTAATATTTTCTTGCATACCTGATATATCTGTGTACTATGACACAAGTCTTTTTGATTGGTTTATTGGGGTTTTACGCCGTTTTCAACTACTGAGGTCGTATCGCAGGGGCAGGAGCACCTTACCATGGATTCCTGTCTTTCTCATACCAGTACTACCACAACACCCTTACCGAGCCTTCAGCTACTCCCCAACATAGGTTCACGATATCAAACCATCAAGTATTTTTGAAGAATGTTACCCTACATGCAAAATATGAACACATTTTCAATAAAAGTCAGTGTCAGGTAAAATGAAATCTGTAATAAAGGGCATATAATATAAGATGAGAGATTAAGATCAAGCTGAAAATCAGATCTCGAATTATCAATTTTTATTGCTGAAACAGTGAAAATGTCGAAAAGAACAGCAATTTTGTGAAAGTCAAAGATATCACTCAAAACATGAAGTTCTGATCGAGCTGGAAATAATTCTAATGAAAGTTCTTGTGGTTATCAACAGTAAGTCCAACTTTTGTTTTGATTGGTAAATTTCTAGCAATTAACCGTTTCCCAAACAAGACCTGGTTTTGACGTCCCTAATAGGAAAGGCTTGGGAAAACATTGATACAAAAGAAGAAACTGCTGATAACCAGCAGTTTCTCCTTTTGTCTCAATGTTTTCTGTGCTATATTGTATGCAAATTCTTACCTTTTCAAGATCCATTTTGTCATCTGCAGCATTTTTCAAATTGGACCACCCTAAAATTTTGTCGTTTGGGAAAGGGTTAAAGAGAAAACAAAGATATAAAAGGCAATTTTGCCCATGTCAAGGGCACATAACTCTCTTTTTTCTAGTCTGATCAAAATTAATTTATCCAAAAACTTATGGTTACTAACATTGTGACCAAGTTGTATATTGATTGGTCAATATTTGTGTTGGTTGAATGCAAGTCGAAAATGGTAATTTTGTCAAATCAAGGGCACAAAAGTCTGGTTTTGTCTGGGCTGCATTCAGTAAGGTTTTACGCGAGCCGTTTCATTCATGATATTCGGTCACTTTTGTCAATTTTGTGTCGAAGAAGTTGCGACTGTTGCTCACGTGAGCCCACGTAAACCCTTACAAAACGCAGGGCTGGTCCGATCAAGCTGAAAAATAAACTAATCCAAGACCTTATAGTAACTAACAGTTTTGCCAAGTTTTGTCTCGATTGATCAAATTGAGGAAAAGTGCATTGCACAAAAAATAATAACAGCATACTATTCTAACTGACATGTTTATGGACAAAAACAGAGAATGAAAATCAAAACAAGAGCTTTCACTGTAAGATGACAATGCCCCCGACACCGCTTTGATTTTAAATTATGGCCAATCTATGTTCAAGGTCAAGGTCATCCAGGGGTCAAGGTCACCAAAGTATGTGCATACAGAAAGGTAATGTACCAAGGAATGTTGTGGTAAAGTATGAAGCGAATATGTTAAGTAATAAGGAAGTTATGGCCAATGTTAAAGTTTTTGGACGGAATGACGGACGGACGGACGGACAAGTCAAATTTATGATGCCTCCCTATCGGGGGCATAAAAAGGACAAGAACTCCATTAATATACTGAGCAAAAAAAGTTTAGCACGTTTTTTAACACATTATTTTTTCAGTTTATGATAATTAAATGAACATTGCTTTGTGCTGCTCAGTTGTCCCGATCGACAACCATTACGCATACAGTGCATGTGTAGAGTGAACATTCAGTGTATTGGACAAAGTCCAGATAAGCAAAAGACATGTGCGGCATGTGTGCAGTGACATCGATAATGTCTAGCTTGTCCAAAAACACACGATTACACAGATCTGTTAGCAGAATCAATTTAACTGTTACAAATTCTTTGAAATTGATTATGGGAAGGCGAGAAATGATGACGTAAGTTCGACGTCAGAGAGCTCTTTGCATGCTCCAAGCAGGTATGTCTGTTAGAGACGACGCTTTGCATTTCAATTGTCTCCAATTGACAATTACGCGCCTAGGGCACTTGGTTTATGCAACTTTAGCCACCAACGACCGGCCTAAATCTTGTAGACCGTGTAAAACGACGTTCAGGGAGGATCGCTTCATAGCAACATCTTGACGACGTTTCGAATTCCTGTCTAGTAAGAATTTAGTGCTACTCCTCCAGGACGTCACAAGGTATACCGTTAGTGACCAGACTGTCCGAAACAGGCTCCACACAACTTGCATCAGGGTCCTCCGATCTTACGCCAATGACGTTAAGCATCGACAGGTAAGGCGTCAGTGGGTATTGACACATCGGTATTGATTCAGGAGACACTGGACTGATGTCCGGACGAATCATTTTACGTGTCATTAACTGACGGCAAGATTTGTGGTTGGAGAAGATGCGTAAGGCTTGATACCAATAACGTCATCATTGAGACTGTTACGTCGAGTGCAGCGTCATTTTTAGGCAGGAATAGATGAAAACAGTTAAACAGACCTCATTTCAGTTAATGGCAACCAAACGGTGCAAGGGTACTGCAATGGTTATCCAACCTGTCACTGGACCGTCTTACAATGACACAACATTGTGATATTTCAATAAGATAATCACCACCCACTTACTCCAAGGAACATACAGAATGATCTACGCCTGAACTGCTTAATCACCAGCAAAAGAACACACAAAGAACATTGTTGGACGTCATGCTAGAGAAAGTAATGATGCTGTAACGTCAATGGCAATGAGCGTCACCTGCAGTATGAATGGGCAAAATTCCTTTCTGTGTGGTCAGGAAGCTTGTCTGCTACATGGCTAGACATTGAAAGGCGGTCCTAGCTGCTTATGCTGGACATTCGCGTCATTGAAATTTGCTTGACTTTCGATATCTGACCCCTGTGCACTTTAACGTAAGATACCTAACTAATGCTTAAGAATTTTGAAACAAAATTTTCAGGAAGCGCCAGAAAATTGAATTTTCAAACACATTAAGAGTTTTATTTTTATGGATTTTGGAATAGTTTTTGACTAGGAAAGGACATTTTCCAAGTGTGCTAAACTTTTTGTGCACAGTATACGATTGGCGGAGTTATGGATTTTCAGCGCTGCACTTCTCCTTAATATGACCTATGAAGTTGCATAGTTCTACTTTTGATACCTTTAGATGTTGGACAAGTCTAAGGATAAACAATACACCCCTCTTCTTCCAAGTCCCAAATCTCAAGAAAGTTTGAAACCATCCAAAGCATGATTTTAACCAATGCCGAAAACAACTTCCTGCTATCTACTAGTATTTCATAGATTGATTTGGTTTAGGTTTATTGGGGTTTTACGCTGTTTTCAACTGTCAGGGTCATATTGTGGCGGCTGGAGCACCTAACCATGGATTCCTGTTGTTGTACTACCACAACACCCTAACGGAGCCTCCAGATTGATTTGAACAAGACTTGTATAGGAATCCTGAGGAAAATGAAACACATTGATTCTTTTCAACAAAAACATTGTACAAGCTGCATGTAGCTGTAGATACATGTTTTTTGTTGAGAAGTGACTACAAATAGTGCTTCATGGACAATCCGTGACATCTGCATATGTAATGACCCTACTTTGGCAATGCTTTCTTAATTCGCTGTACTAACAGACTAAACTGACGAACATAAAGTTGTGCCAGGATAATATTGGTGCACTATACAAATAACTGTCTGTCAACAAGTCATGAAGACGGCCAACCACGGATCCTACCTCATGCAGAAGTATTCCCTTATTGCCAAACTCAAACATTCTACCAGGTTGATGAGGCATCTGAATCCAATCAGCAGATAATTGATCAGAACAAAATAACTAGCCTCCATAATGCACACACTTTACGAAGATTTGACCTAGATACCTAGTTCAAAGAGACCCATATTCGAGCTTGTCCGAGATATGAGCAAGTTCCACGAGGATAGGGCTAAAAATGTGGCATTTTTAATGTAAATAAAGTTAAATAAATACAATTCTGATCCAATTTCAGGTTAAATGTGGCCTCTAGAGGGCGCAAAAGGTTTTTCAGATTTGACCCGGTGACCTAGTTTATGATAACCCAATTTCAAACTTATCCTAGATTTCAGCAAGAATATCATTCTGACCAATTTTCAATAAAGGGTCACTAATTTCCCACTAATCTAATATGATTTAGGTATACATCTAACAATACAGCTCGAAATAATAATCAATTTGCATGTTTAGGAAATTGACTTTTCCATTTGAGCCTTTTAGGGAGATTTCCCGCCTTATCCATAGATGTCCATTGAACTTTCGGCCCGGGCCTTTTGGAGAGAGATATCTCACTGTATCCATTGAGGTCCTTCTATTCTCTAATTACAGAAGCACTTTCAAATTTATCCGAAATCCCAAATTAAAGCAACCAGATTTATTAGCAAAAACACAAATTTACAGATAGATGCCACTTTCGTCGACACATCAAATCTCATTAAAGTCAAATCTGAAGTTGAACGTTTTAATGGCACCTTCAACAATATTTGTTATAATGTTGTGACTGGTGTTCCTTACTATAATTATGTTCCTGGTATTTCTCACATATCACTACTTGTCTGGCTTACCTGCCCCTAATACTGAGTTATTGGGTCAGACCATCAATGGCGACACCCACTGGGGTAATATTTTTATAAAGGTAAAGAACAAAGTTTTTCAATTTTGTGAGCAGGGAAGGGTCATTAGAAGAGTAGTTTTCGGTATATACTCGTCAAAAAAGTTAAGGACCACATATTTGAAATGAAATATTCTTCTATTCTTTAATAAATTCATTCAAGAATTACTTCAAAATGAATGGTAATCTTTCCTTCACAACAAATCATCGGGAGATTGTAAAAATTGCCGAAACTAAAATTGCAAGAGAACTTGAAATTGCACTACCCCTTAAAATGCTTGATTTTACATGTAGTGGGTGGGCTTCCATTTTATAGAAAAGGCCCTTGTTTCTAAAAATTTTCCTCTGAAAATTCAAGTGCATAGCCTGCATGGACATCTTGTGCCTCTATCACTTCAATGTAATGTGAGCAAACGCTTGAAATCAACTTCCCGTTCCGAAATGAAGGGATCTAAACAATGCCTCTACCGGGACCCCTTTAGAAGCCTACGATATGTCTGTGTGGATATTATGGGAAGGAATTTGTCTGTGATGTCAGTCCCACAAATGTTTAATGAGTTTCATGTAAGGAAAGCTTGCTAGCCTTTCGATAAGTTGCATATTTCCTTCTCAAGAACAAATAGAGATGTGTGAAGACGAGCGTTAACGTCCATCAAGTTGCACCAGAGACCAACAGTACAAGCTGTTTATGTTCAATCAATAAAAAGCACATCTGAGCTCATGAATTGTGCGCATGGAGGCTTGCGGTCACCCCAATTCAGCTGCACAGACCGGATGATTTTGCATTGACTTTCATTGTCCACAAGGCAATTTTCACCTTGCGGATTTGAGGTCTATTTTGGGATGTGACCGATGAAAATTGTGACAGAATACCAAAGTGACAGAAAAGTTGTAGTGTTTCTTTGGAAAAGTTGGCGTTTTAAAGGTGTTTATGGTGTAAAAGACGATATGCGAAATGGGCCATTTGTGCGTGTGTATGGTGGGTATGTTAATATGGTTAACTTGGTATCCAGCCTATTATATCACTGACTGGTGATCGATATAGAGATAAGGTTCTCGTCAGATCTTCGGTGAAGCTATTGTTTCTAAATTCATTTTAGGGGACGATAATGACCGTTCACACATGGTTAGAATTGTGAACTGGGTTTTTAAGAGAGAAAAATGTAACTTATGTAATGGATAGTACACTCTCCTGAAAATCCTGAGGAAAGGGGCTTTTTCTGAATGTTGCTATCCCACCCAATACATGCAAAAACAAGCATTTTAAAGGGTTGTGTCATGTCATTTTCTCTCACAGTTTTAAGTTCGGTTAATTTTCCATTCTACAGATCGACTGATTATGAAGAAAGGGTACTGGTTATCGTGCAATAAATCATGAATAGATTCATATGAGGAATCACAACCTATCGCACTTTGAAAGTGTGGTCCCTAACTTATTTTGAGGAGTTTATTTTTGACACTAGCAGTAACAGTTTTAAGCGACCATCATGCTTACCTGAAATAAAGCAGTTTTAAGTTATGAAGATATAAACTATATATTGGCAATTTGATATGTTATTTATCCAGTTGTCTGAATAGCTCAGTGGTAGAGCGTTCTACTTGCAACCCAGAGGTCCATGGTTCGAATCTCATTTCGGGTACATCTTTTTGTTCCCCTATATTTATTTTTTTTTTACAATTTTATACCAAATGGTTCTAGAGATTGCAAAGATGCAATAAAACACTATTACCAATTATTATTTTATTTGCGATTTCTAGAATAATTTAGTTTGAGAAAATGTAAAATAAATAGATCTAGAGTTTAAAACAAGAAGTACTCATGGTGGAATTCGAACCCAGAACCTCTGGAACGCAAGTCGGACGCTCTACCACTGAGCTAATCAGACATATGGTTATAACTAAACCCAAATTGTCAAAATATAGTTTACATGTTTAAAACTGCTTTATTTTGGATTAGCATGATGGTCGTTTAAAACTGTTAATGCTAGTGTCAAAAATTTACCAAAAACTATCTGCTCTTCTAATGACCCTTCTCTGTTCACAAAGTTAAACAAGAGTGCCATCGTCACAATATACGCCGCCACTTATAAAACTTGAGACAAAAAAATGACATTGACAAGGATTTATAAATATTCACTGAAAAACCTTTAAAAAATTGTGTTCACAAAAAGGTTTTTATAAATATCCAGTGAAAAACCTGGAAGGAATTTCTATCACGAGGCTGAAATATCATTAAGCCCCAGAGACTAAGATTGAAGGGGGCATAATTCTGGCAAAAATCAATGAACCATAAAATCCTTCCTTCATGCACATCTACCAATTGAGGTGATAACATTGACCAAGTTTCAAGAAGATCCAGCCAGAAACTTAGGAGGAGTTGCGTTGACAAGGCTGCAATTTCAATAAGCCCCAGAGACTAAGTTTTTAAGGGGCGTAACTCAGGCAAAAATCGACGAACCATAAAATCCTTCCTTCATGCACATCTACCAATTGAGGTGATAACATTGACCAAGTTTCAATAAGATCCAGCCAGAAACTTAGGAGGAGTTGCGTTGACAAGAAAAGTGGACGTACGTACGGACGGATGGACGGATGGACGGATGGACGGACGGACGGATGGACGGACGGACAGACGGAGAAGATGACGCCAATATACGTCCGCCTCCGGCGGCGTATAAAAACTTTGTTCTTTGCCTTTGTAAAATTATTACCCCAGTGGGAAACGCCATCGTTACTGAATGCCCGACATACTAAAATACACAGTATGACAGGGAACCAGACTAACATCACTACAAGCACAACATATAGTTATGCTGCAATATTCCCTTCCTAACTTGTAGAAATTAAAAAAACACAAGACTTGAACTGACAGCTTTCTTTTGACAACCTAACTGATTGTAACCAGTAGAAAGGTTAGTAAACTGTAGTTTATCCTACACAACAATGTGACCTTACACAGAGTGACTTAGACATCTTTGGGAGGGAAAGGGTGTACCATGTTAAACAGTAGCAGCGTCACACCGATATCTTATGAAATCGTCCTATCAAAAATCCTCCTGAATCTGTACTGATAACCTACCCGACTGAATATTGGCCGAGTATACTATTGAAGAAAGCCTAGATGGAGCATTGAAGTTCAACACATTCAATGGGTACACCCCAACAATTGGTACAGCTGACCAAGTCTTCCAGGCATACCTTTACAAATATACAAACACAAGAGGACCATGATGGTCCTATATCGCTCACCTGAACCAAGATGATATGAGCCACAGTTATGTTTGAATCAATTAATATTTGTGGCATGAAGACAGAAAACAAACTTATGGTCATCAACATTATGTCCCTGTTTCCTCTTTATAGGTCAATATATATGGTTGTAAAGAGTGAAAACGAAGTCAAAAACAAGAACTTTGTCCATTTCAAGGGCAGATAACTCAGCAACTGCTTGTCTAATTGTGCTGAAGTTCAAACTCATCCATGATCTTATGGTGATTAACCATTATATCCAAGATCAAAGTTTTGTCTTGATTGGTCACCATTAATTTTGTGGTTGTTAGAGTAAAAACAAAGTCGAAAACAGCAATTTTGTCAAATTCAAGGGCAGATATTCAGGACATTCTGGTCCGATCAAACCAAAACAAAAATTCATCGAAAATCTTATATAAGGTCACCAACATTGTGTCAATTTTTTGTATATATTGGTCAATATTTGTAGATCTATGCCAGAGTGTAACCAATGTCAAAAGTAGCTTTTTTTTCTTTCAAGGGCAGATAACTCCTGACTTTCTGGTCCGATCTGACCCAAAATCGAACTCATCCAAGATCTTATGGTCACTAATGTTGTCTTAAAGTTTTGTCTTGATTGGTCAATAATTGTAGATGCTATAGTGTAAACAAAGTGGAAAACAGTCAAAAACGACAATTTTGTCAAATTCAAGGGCAGATAACTCAGGACTTTCCGGTCCGATCAAACCAAAATTCAAACTCATCCGAGATCTTGTAGTCACCAACATTGTGTCCAACTTTTGTATTGATTGGTCACTATTTGTAGATGCTAGCGTGTAAACAATGTCAAAAGTAGCTATCTTTTACATTCAAGGGCAGACAACTCCAGACTTTCTGGTCCGATCTGACCCAAAATCGAACTCATCCAAGATCTTATGGTCACTAATATTGTCTTAAAGTTTTGTCTTGATTGGTCAATAATTGTAGATGCTATAGTGTAAACAAAGTCGAAAACGGTAAAAAATGACAATTTTGTCAAATTTGAGGGCAGATAACTCCTGACTTTCTGGTCCGATCTGACCCAAAATCGAACTCATCCGAGATCTTATGGTCACCAACATTATGTCCAACTTTTGTATTGATTGGTCAATATTTGTAGATGCTAGAGTTTAAACAAGAGGACCATGATGGTCCTAAATCGCTCACCTGAATCAAGATGGCAAGAGTGATAATGGCAATTTTGTCAAATTCAAAGGCATGAAACTTATAAGGACTTTCTGTTTGGAAACAATTAAGAAATAATTTTGTTCCAATCGATCCTGTAAGGTTGGGTATGAATTAGCACAATTGTTGACGTTTTTTTTTTTCAATAACTATTTAATGATTTCGCAATATTAACATAGGACTAATTTTCAAAGCATTCTGATCTGTTAGAGATTGATCATTTATGATAGGCTCAATTAACAAGATTTGGTCTGTGATTGAAAGAATATAGCGCAGGATTACCATCTGATAAGCTAAGGCTAATCCCATATTTGTTTACATAAGATAAACATGGGGCCAGCCAGAGCAACAGATAAGAGAAATAGATAAGAGAAATAGGACAGATTTCTCTGAGTCCGATAAGCCCCTTCCTCCCTGCCACAGCCTGATTTTTTATCAATTGTAAGAATTTGAGAACAAATTTTGAAAAGAGTGATTCAAGGAACATTCCTGCAAAGTATGGTTCATTTGGGCCCAATGGTTTATTTTTTAAGAATTTTCTTATAATTTCTCGAAAGTCCAATAAGCCCCTTTCTCCCTGCCAAGGCCACATTTTTTGTCATTGTAAGAATTTGAAAACAAATTTTGAAAAGAGTGACTCAAGGAACATTCCTGTAAAGTCTGGTTCAAATTGGCCCAATGGTTGATCTTTAAAGAATTTTCTTACAATTTCTCTGAGTCTGATAAGCCCCCTTCCTCCCTGCCACGGTCACATTTTTTGACAAATGTAAATATTTGTGAATAAACTTTGACAAGCGTGACTAAAGGAACATTTCTGCAAAGTCTGGTCCAAATTGGCCCAATGGTTGATTTTTAAAGAATTTTCTTATGATTTCTCCAAGTCCGATAAGCCCCTTCCTCCCTGCCGCGGTCATAATTTCTTGACAAAGGTAAAAATTTGTAAATAAACTTTGAAAAGAGTGACTAAAGGAACATTTCTGCAAAGTCTGGTCCAAATTGGCCCAATGGTTGATTTTTAAAGAATTTTCTTATGATTTTTCCAAGTCCGATAAGCCCCTTCCTCCCTGCCACGGCCACATTTTTTGTCAATTGCAAGAATTTGAAAACAAATTTTGAAAAGAGTGACTCAAGGAACATTTCTGCAAAGTCTGGTTCAGTTTGGCCTAATGGTTGATTTTTAAAGAATTTTCTTATGATTTCTCTAAGTCCAATAAGCCCCTTCCTCCCTGCCACGGCCACATTTTTTGACAAATGTAAAAATTTGTGGATGAATTTTGCAAAGAGTGACTCAATGCACATTCTTGCAAACTTTGGTTCAAATTGGCCCAATGGTTGATTTTTAAAGAATTTTCTTAAGATTTCTCTAAAATCTGATAAGCCCCGCCCTGCCACGCCCACATTTTTTGACAAATCAAAAATTCACGAACAAGTTTTGAAAAGGGTCACACAAGGAACATTTCTGCCAAGTTTGGTTAAAATTGGACCAATGGTTTAGGAGGAGAAGATGTTTGAAGAAATTGTGGACGGACAGACGGACGGACGGACGGACGGACGACGGACAAAAAGCGATCACAATAGCTCACTTTGAGCACTTCGTGCTCAGGTGAGCTAACAATGTCAAAAGTAGCTATTTTTTACATTCAAGGGCAGATAACTCCGGACTTTCCGGTCTGATCTGACCCAAATTCGAACTCATCCGAGAGCTCATGGTCATACATGTTTTGACCAAGTTTAATTAAGATTGGCTTATATTTGTAGATGCTAAAGTGTAAACACCAAATTGTTGACAGACGGACGGACGGACAGACGGACGGACATACGGACGACGGACAAAAAGCGATCACAATAGCTCACCTTGAGCACTTCGTGCTCAGGTGAGCTAATAAAATCCTAACCTTATATAGCAGATTAGTGCATTGGATGCGAGAAATATCCAATCAAAGGACCAATATTCACCAAACCAGAATTCAAATCAAAGCAGAATCAGGCTCCTATACTAAAGATTGAGATACTGTACCTTGACAAAAGACCAAAATATGTAATGTGGAATGTGTTTTGTGCATGTTTTTTAGGCTGTCCCATGCAAGGGCTCATATTGTCAAATGTATACCCATGCATCTCTAACTGTCATCATCTATAAACAATCAATAAACATCACTATGCCAAAGTTCTTACTAAGAAATTATAATTACATCAAACAAAATCATTCTTTTTTGGTCATAGATTTCATTAGTTAGAGATACATGGGTACTTCTTTATATTTGTGTAGTTGTGTTGTGTCCCAGTAATTGGGCTCATATTGTGTTGCCATCATGGCTAAATACTCTGCTTTCTCTCTCACACACACGCTTCAAACTTTTTCAAACAGACAACTGTAAATGATTGACTGAATGGGGGTTAACAATATTTCAGCAACATATCAGTCATTTTGCGATGGCTGGAGCACCTCGCCATGTATTCTTGATATTTAAATGATCAGCATTACCGCAACATCCAATCCAAGCCTTCAGTTGCTCATCCCACGAGCATTAATCTATTGCTGAGAGACAAATGACTTCTGTCACATGTGAGTCAGGGATGGAACTCATGATCTCAAGTTGATAGACTCCATTGTTGTCCACTGAGCTATCCTGGCTCTTAAGAGACAGATGTAAAACTACAGGGACAGAATGGCAATAGCCCATTACCAAACGGCAAAATTTTAGACTGGTTCAAATTCAAAGATGTTGCATACAAAAATTTAAAGTAAACAAGATGTGTTTGTGAAACACAAATGCCCCCGAAATGGCCATTTTTCGAAAATGAGTTTTCTTGGAGTAAAGGGTTATCAAGGGTTAAAATGATGACCTTGAGGAAGGTCAAATTGCATGGAACAGTGAGATATCATTAAAAGGAAGTTGCATACCAAATTTGAGCTTTGTATGTCAAATACTTTTGGAGAAAAGGCAAAGGTTAAGTTTTCGGAGTAAAAGGTTAAGTTTTCGTAGAGTAAAGGGTTGATAAGGGTTAACCAATGACCTTGAGAAAAGTCAATTTGCATAGAACAGATAGATATCATTGAAAGGAAGTTGCATACCAAATTTGAGCTTTGTATGTCAAATACTTTTGGAGAAAAGGCAAAGGTTAAGTTTTCGGACAGACGGACGGACGGACAGACAGACGGACAGATGGACGGACACGAGTAAAACAATATGCCCCCGATCTCTCCATACGGGGGCATAATAAAATTTGATATTTTTTCTCTTTTTGGTAGAAAATATTGTGGTAAATGAAGAAATTGCTTGTCACAAGCAATCTCTTCATTTTCCACAACGCCATTATATCATGGAGTCAAAAAGAGTCATTGTGTGGGTTAAGGTTTACGAACTGAGAATGAAAACACCACTTTCTAGCCATACAAAATGCATCAAATTACACACACTTGTAAAAACACTTCACAGAAGTTGATTCACCATGCCGGATTTCAAGATTTTGCTTCAAGAAGAAAATAATTAACAAATATTATTTTACTCTATATTCATATGCAGGGAAGGTAATTTTGAACATTTTTGTCAAATATTTCCATAAGTATGCATTAATTCAAAATTCTGAACCATACAAAATGCTTATGTTTGTATTTGGAATGGAAATGTAACACAGTTTAGAAATAACTGGCACTTTTTAAATTTCGCCTTTGGCTCTGCATTTCATTCTCAGTTCGTAAACCTTAAATCGCTCACCTGTGTGTTGTTATCAGGACTGCAGTATTACAATGTTTGCTTTTATAAATGATATCAGTTTTCATCGCTCTAAAATTATGTATTTTTGACTTTTGTTGGTTTTTTGCCTACTTAAACAATTTAGAAACATTTTCCCAAAAATTGTTTGATATTCCCCAGATATCTGATAATCTGAGCACACTCAAATTTTTTCCGTTGTTACAGAAAGGCGATATTGAATGTAACAGTACTTTAACAAGAGCCGTCAGAGACGGACAATGCTCCCCGAATAAGGCATTGTCACAATAAATGTATACCATGCAGAGCTAACATAAAGCTAACAAATGTTAAGCCCCCTTTTTGCATGACATAATTTTTATAACCAAATTTCACATAGTTTATTGTCAAGGGCATCTGATTTACTACTCAAATATGAAATTTCATCAAATTCTGACCATTAGACTAGGAGAAATTAGAGAAAAGCTATATTTTACCTTAAGTCCCCTTTTCCCATGACGAGGCCTCAAATCCAAAAACCGGGAAAAGTACATCAGCATTATGTCATAGGGAGTTCACATGGTAAGTTTCAATTGATTTGGCCCAAGGGTTATGGAGAAATCACTTCGGACGGACGGACGGACAGAATGACGGACGGACAGACAGACAAAGCGGCGACTATATGCTCTCCCTTCGTCAGAGACGGACAATGCTCCCCAAATAAGGCATTGTCACAATAAATGTATGCCATGCAGAGCTAACATAAAGCTAACAAATGTTAAGCCCCCTTTTTGCATGACATAATTTTCATAACCAAATTTCTAATAGTTTATTGTCAAGGGCATCTGATTTACTACTCAAATATGAAATTTCATCAAATTCTGACCATTAGACTAGGAGAAATTAGAGAAAAACTATATTTTACCTTAAGTCCCCTTTTCCCATGACGAGGCCTCAAATCCAAAACCCGGAAAAAGTACATCGGCATTATGTCAAAGGGAGTTCACATGGTAAGTTTCAATTGATTTGGCCCAAGAGAAATCACTTCGGACGGACGGACGGAATGACGGACGGACAGGATGGACGGACAGACAGACAGACAGACAAAGCGGCGACTATATGCTCTCCCTTCGGGGAGCATAAAAATAATCGGACTTACAGACGTCAGGGAATAAGTCGAAATATAACGATTATACAGGAAGTGCATTACACAGGTCTTACCTCAAGACGACCCTTTAGATATATACTGAGCAAAAAAAGTTTAGCACGTTTTTTAACACATTATTTTTTCAGTTTATGATAATTAAATGAACATTGCCTTGTGCTGTTTAGTTGTCCCGATCGACAACCATTACGCATACAGTGCATGTGTAGAATGAACATTCAGTGTATTGGACAAAGTCCAGATAAGCAAAAGTCACGTGCGGCACGTGTGCAGTGACATCGATAATGTCTAGCTTGTCCAAAAACACACGATTACACAGATCTGTTAGCATAATCAATTTAACTGTTACAAATTCTTTGAAATTGATAATGGGAAGGCGAGAAATGATGACATAAGTTCGACGTCAGAGAGCTCTTTGCATGCTCCAAGCAGGTATGTCTGTTAGAGATGTCGCTTTGCATTTCAATTGTCTCCAATTGACAATTACGCGCCTACGGCACTTGGTTTATGCAACTTTTGCCACCAACGACCGACCTAAATCTTGTAGACCGTGTAAAACGACGTTCAGGGAGGATCGTTTCACAGCGACGTCTTGACGACGTTTCGAATTCCTGTCTAGTAAGAATTAAGTGCTACTCCTCCAGGACGTCACAAGGTCAGAGCTTCAGATTTATTTGAAGAGTGGTGGGTCGAAATGACCCATGGCAGGGAAATTGATGGGTCATTTTTGGAAATGATGGGCCATAGCAATGAAAATAGTCATAGTGATATAAAACAAGAGCTGTCACTGTAAGATGACAATGCCCCCGACACCGCTTTGATTTTAAATTATGGCCAATCTATGTTCAAGGTCAAGGTCATCCGGGGGTCAAGGTCACCAAAGTATGTGCCTACAGAAAGGTAATGTACCAAGGAATGTTGTGGTAAAGTATGAAGCGAATATGTTAAGTAATAAGGAAGTTATGGCCAATGTTAAGTTTTTGGACGGAATGACGGACGGACAGACGGACAGACAGACGGACAAGTCAAATTTATGATGCCTCCCTATCGGGGGCATGAAAATTGTAAAAGCCTGGGCCGCTTGGCCCCTGGAGTTGAAAAGTGATGGGCCATATTTGCAAATAGTGTGTCAAATGGCCCGGGCCCACTGTCGATCTGAAGCTCTGTAAGGTATACCGTTAGTGACCAGACTGTCCGGAACAGGCATCACACAACTTGCATCAGGGTCCTCCGATCTTACGCAAATGATGTTAAACATCGACAGGCAAGGCGTCAATGGGTATTGACACATCGATATTGGTTCAGGAGACATTGGACTGATGTCCGGACGAATCTCATTTTACGTGTCATTAACTGACGACAGGATTTGTGGTTGGAGAAGATGCGTAAGGCTTGATACCAATAACGTCATCATTATGACTGTTACGTCGAGTGCAGCGTCATTTTTAGGCAGGAATAGATGAAAACAGTTAAACAGACCTCATTTCAGTTAATGGCAACCAAACGGTGCAAGGGTACTGCAATGGAATTATCCAACCTGTCACTGGACCGTCTTACAATGACACAACATTGTGATATTTCAATAAGATAATCACCACCCACTTACTCCAATGAACATACAGAATGATCTACGCCTAAACTGCTTAATCACCAGCAAAAAGAACACACAAAGAACATTGTTGGACGTCAGGCTAGAGAAAGTAATGACGTCTGTAACGTCATTGGCAATGACCGTCATCTGCAGTATGAAAGGGCAAAATTCCCTTCTCTGTGGTCAGGAAGCTTCTCTGCAACATGGGAAGACATTGAATGGCGGTCCTAGCTGCTTATGCTGGACATTCGCGTCATTGAAATTTGCTTGACTTTCGATATCTGACCCCTGTGCCCTTTAACGTAAGATACCTAACTAACGTTTAAGAATTTTGAAGCAAAATTTTTAGGAAGCGCTAGAAAATTGACTTTTCAAACACGTTAGAGTTTTATTTTTATGGATTTTGGAATAGTTTTTGACTAGGAAAGGACATTTCCCAAGTGTGCTAAACTTTTTGTGCACAGTATATATGTAAGCTCTAGGCTTTTTGGTTTAAAAGGAGAAGACTGTTTTATAATTGTGGACTGACTGATTGATGGGCGAACAATGAGCGATCAACAATGCCTCTATCTCAACACTGTGTATTCAGGCGAGCAATAAAATGATGATAACCAGCATTCTCTCTTTTGCTCTAATTTTCTAAGGGCTATATTGTACACAAAACACATGTTATTCAACATCTATTTTGTCAACTGCAACAGCATTCAAATTGTAAAATTGTTAATTAACCCTTTTCCAAACAAGACCTGGTTATGACGTCCTTAATAGAAATGCCTTGGGAAAACATTGAGACAAAAGGAGAAACTGCTGATAACCAGCAGTTTCTCCTTTTGCCTCAATATTTTCTTGGCTATAACATAGACATTTTGGCCTTATGTGATTATCTACTTTGTTGTCTGCAGTAGCTTTCAAATTGGACCGCCTCGTTCTGGAAAGGGTTAATGTGAGGGTAAGGGTAAGACTAGTTTTATTGCTGGTTGTCCATCTGTTTCACCTGGTGCTGTGACAGCAGCTGTCAAGTCTATATCAGCCCACATGAAGCACAGTTTGTATCATCCACTTCAGTTATGACTTCAAATCTGCAACAATCTGAAAATATACTAGATACATTTTGTTGAAGGGTGAACTCTCTCACAAACAGTGCCTCCATTTTCCTTCCCTTCTCAACATTGCTTTAAAAAGCATAGAGAAGATACATTACTGATATCCAGTATATCATACATTTCCATCATTGTTTTCTTGCAATATGCTCTCTTTTGCTGTTTTAATGACACTGATTTGGTCATCGACAACAACTTTACTCTAAAATGTTGCCATTCCGTTAACGGATAAACAAGCATTGAAGACCGCTTTTCATCATATATGATTCATTATAACACGTTTCCGTAAAATTCATAAATAGCAAAGAAGAATTGCATCTGGTTTTATTTGACCAATAAAGACTCTATGTAATTATGCTTTGTGTATGCACCAAAATGTCACATGGCATCAAGGTTACGTCAAATGACGTCATGAATGATGTCACTTTACCACCAATGCGTTTTCTATGACGAAAACTAGATTATGACAGAATTTCCACAAAATAACACAATTAAAATGTGCGTTTTTTTTATTTAGAGTGTTATAATGGAGATAATAACATGTTTAGAGGTCTTTACATGCCAAATAAAAACCTCTTTGCTCTGAACTACATGTCAAGGCAAATACTTCGGTGCTGTGCGCCTCGGTTTTTACCTACACATGTAGTCCATCACACATCGGTTTTTATTTGGCAAATAAAGACCTCTAAACTTGTTATTATTTTATAATTAGAATACAATACAACTCAATAACTGCTTGTACAACCTGAATCAAAAGCTTATTCTTTATACATGATGGTCCTAAATCGCTCACCTTGACAAATAGAACATCAAGTGAGAGATGATACTAGCACAAGGTGAACTCAGGGTGTGACATTTTCATCTCATTGTAGATCTTACATCATAAACATTTTGGCAAAGTTGTGTCTTGATTGGTCAATATTTATGGCTTTCAGTGAAAACTAAGTTGACAACAACAAATTCATGGGCACATAACTCATAACATTCTGTAATGAGTATAAATTCATTATTGTTCAACTAGAGATCATCAAAATAAACACTCGGAACAATTTTCACAATAATCAAGCAAAATCTGTGGTTCTTCAGCAAAAATAAAATAAGACCAATAGACCTAGTTTTCAATCTTGCATGACCCCTATATCATCACCATAAACATTCTGAACAATGTTCACAATTATTGAGCAAGTACAAATGTATTATGGTTCTAAAAGCAAGTTTTGATTCAATGACCTAGTTTTTTCGGTTTACCTCACATGGCTCATTTATCAATGACCAAGATTAACATTCTAAACAATGTTTACTATCATTGAGCTAGTACTACAGCTTCTAGAGCAAAAACTATATTTGACCCAGTGACCTTGTTTTTTACCTTGCAAGACTCATTTTTTATTGTGACCTTGCAACTGTCAAAATAAATATTCTGTACAATTTTGAAGGTGATTGGGCTAAAATTGTCATCTTATGAGCAAAAGGAAGGATTCCATATTTGACCTTGTGACCTAGATTTTGACCTTCTATGACCCACCTTTTTTTGGAATAATTTAGATATCTTCATGATGAAAATTCAAGACAATTTTAACGTCATTGGGCCAAAATTGGCAAATGACCTACCGGTACATATCATCAAAATAAACATTCTGACCAATTTTTACAATGACATAAACCTCTTGAGCAAAAACAGGATTTAACCTAGCGAAATATTTCTTTAACCCATTCTGACACTGATTTCAATTTTTTGGTAAAGTATTTTGAAAGGATCATATCTACAAAATTTTGTTGAGTTCTGCTGTCCAGTGCTTTAGGAGAAGATTGTTTTATACTTAAGGAATGAATGCAATTTTATTTTTTTCATGCAGGTATGAAAAATAAAATCTAATCACACTGTATGAATCCGCGAAGCGGTTCATACAAAAGTGTGATTAGATTTTATTTTTCATACCTGCATGAAAAAAATAAAATTGCATTCATTCCTTATAATTTAATATTCTGGGATATAAAAAACCACGATTTTTAATCCCATTTTGAGGTAAAAACAAAAAATCATTCTTATTTCCCATCTGATCTGAGCCTTTACATCGCGTATGAATACATGTTATTTGGGTATTTAGAAAAAAAAATGGCCGCCATTTTGTTTAAAATTTTGAAGCGAGCACAAAATCAAGCATAAAACTGAGCTTTGAAGCGTCAAATGAGACCATGATAAAAGGGTAAAACGAAGTGAATACAATTTAAATGTTCTAGTCTATGATCATTCCAAATGTCCAGTCTAAAACAAGGGAGATTACTGCAAATGAGTAAGACAGCTTCTGGCAGAGAGAAAACGAAACAAACAAGCAAAAATACAGAAACAAACAGAGGAAACTAATGAATTGCAGGTGTTTCAAGCACGGAGGATAATCGCCATTGATCGGATCGCATCTTTATCGTATTCTGTGATGTGTCTTTGGGTTGCTTTGACCAGACGGGAAAAATACAGTCTGTGTCGAGTGACTTGAATATGTCTCTAAATACAATTTCACCGTCTTCAGCATTCACATCTCATGCTCCCGTCAATGGATAATGGACGAAAATCATGAAAGGATAAGGTTAGTTCTCTGTTGATTGTTCATGTTTATCTATTTTTTTACAGATAGATCTAGGTATGTTCCAGCAGTGAGTGCAACTGTTCAAGTGTATCCCATGAATGTGCATGATTCATTCATGTTTTGTTGTAAAACATTGAGACAAAAGGAGAAACTGCTGGTTATCAGCAGTTTCTTCTTTTGTTTCAATGTTTTCTCAAGCCATTTTTGTTAGAGACGTCAAAACCAGGTCTTGATTGGGAAAGGGTTAAGTAAAATCTGATTCAGATGCAGGGTTTCACTTCTAGACTTTTAGGACAGGTAGGTGGTGTGTTTTACACAAAAATAGTCCCGTCAAAATTTTTTTTCATGGAGTTATGAAAAAAAAAAATTCAACCAATCAGAATGCTCGGATTTCAATGAAATCAACTAATATTAAATTATTTGTGGATGGACGCACAGACAGACTGACAGACAGATGCCAAACATAGATCAATCACAATATCTCACCCTAAGCACTACATGCCCAAGTGAAAAAGTTGCAAGTTTAACCCTTTCCCATACAACAAAATTTTAAATTTGTCCTAACTGAAAGCTGTTGCAGATTGAAACTATAGGTTTGGTTTATTTGGGTTTTACACCATTTTCAACTGCTATGGTCATACCGCAGCTGCTGGAGCTCCTAACCATGGATTCCTGTTGTTTTCATACCAGTACATGTATTACAAGACTAGAAGACCTGAAGGTCTTGAATTGCTCCACAGGCCTGAGATTCTCTTAATATTTAATCCAAGTGTTGATAGTGAAAACAAAAACAAAATAAAGCCGAAAATGACAATTTTGTCAATTTTAAGGGCACATAACTCATGATATAACATTCAGATCAAGCTGAAAATTATACCCAGGCAAGATCTGTCACCAACATTCTTTTAAAATTTTGTCTTGATTGGTAAATATTTGTAGTCGCTAGAGTAAAACAAGAGGGCCAAGATGGCCCTAGATCGCTCACCTGAATTCATAGCTGAGATACTGGCAAGACCATGAAATCAATCTTTTAACGTTAGAAGAATACAAGAGTGACAATGGCAATTTTGCCAAATTCAAAGGCATAAAACTAAGGACTTTCTGTTCTGAAACAATTTGGAAAGGGCTTAAACCTTGGCTGGGAAAGGGCTTAATCTTTACCAAGACGGAAAAGAAATAGACTGTTCAATTTTGAAATAGCGCGGCAAGAGGAGAAAATGCTGATTATCAGCCTTTTCTTCATTTGACTCAATAATTCCCCAAGCCTTTTTTAATAGGGACATCATAGGAAGGGGTTAAGGCATTAAGATTATCTGTAGCTCTATCCTTTATCAGATAAGAGCTCCATTATCAGATAAGGCAGCCTTTTATTTATTTTGGACGGTCCATTATTGACTTTAGACGGTCTAACTATTAACTTAAGTAATTATTGCTGATAAGCTGATACCTGGTCAAAATAAATTTGTCTGAATTCCTCACTTGAAAATTCCCCAACCCACAACATAGGGCTTCTTTGCTTGCAAAAAGATGGTTTGAACAAATTTCACAATGATTGAGCAAATATTGTAATAAATTCTTACAGCAAAAACAAGATTTGACCAACTGACCCAGTTTTTGACCTTGCATTACCAAAGTTTTCAATGACCTACAGACATCATCAAAATAAACATCCTGAGCAATTTTCAAAATAATTGAGCCAAAATTGGAACTTCCACAGCAAAAAAAGGGATACATTACCTTTGACCTTGTGACCTAGTTTTTGACCTCACACAACAAACTTTTTAAATGGACCTAAATATCCAAAAGAAAAACATTCTGAGCCATTTAACAAGATTTTAGCCAAAATTTGCACTTCTTGACTAATAAATGGAATTCTTGATATTTGACCTTGTGCCCTAGTTTTTGACCTTGCATGACAAACTTTTTACATGACCTTTATATCATTAAAAAAAAAACATTCTTAGAAATTTTCATAATAATTTGGCCAAAAATGGACACTTCTGAGCAAAAAGAAGGATTTTATCAAACAGACATAGTGACCTCATTTTTGACCTCACATGACCCAATTTTTAACAGAACCTAGATATCCACCAAAAATACATTCTGAGTAATTTTCACAATATTTGAGCCAAAGGTAGCACTTTTAGAGCAAAAAGAAGGATTTTAAATCATTTGACCTAGTGACCTACATTTTGACCTGGCATGACCTACTTTTTGAAATGACCTAGATATCATCAAGACAAAGATTCTGGTCAATTTTCACAATGATTGAGCCAATACTGTGACTCCTAGAGCAAAAATAAGATTTGACCTAGTGACCTACTTTTTGAGCCCATTCTGACCCCGATCCCAATTCTTTGAAGTATTTTGAAAAAGGATGACCCAAGGATCATATCTGTGAAATTTCATCCAATTCTGCCCAGCACTTTAGGAGGAGAAGATTTTTGTATGATTGTGGACGGACGGACGGACGGACAGACAGACAGACGGACGCCGGACAACAGACCGATCACAATACCTCACCTTGAGCACTTCGTGCTCAGGTGAGCTAACAAAGTAAAAATTAAGCCGAAAATGACAATTTTGTCAATTTCAAGGGCACATAACTCAAGATATAAAATTCAGATCATGCTGATAATTGCACCCAGTCAAGATCACCAACATTTTGACCAAGTTTTGTCTTGATTGGTCAATATTTGTAAGTGCTAGAGTGAAAACAGAGTCAAAACAGCCATTAAATTCAAGGGCAGATAACTCAAGACTTTCTGGTTCAATCCAAATTCTTTGAAGGAATCAGACAGAAGGTCACCCAAGGATCATTCCTGTGAAGTTTGATTGAAATCCATTCAGTAGTTTCTGAGCAGAAGATTTTTAAAGAAAAAGTTGACAACCGGATGCACTGACGGACGGACGCACGACGGACACAATGCCATGAGAATAGCCCGCTGGCCTGAAGGCCAGTGGAGCTAAAAATCTCCAGCTGCTCGTCCACATAGGTTAACGATATCAAACCATTGGTGGCTGACATTTTAGTCACCAGGACCTCTCAAGTGAGAGGCAGATGCGCTACCAGCTGCGAAATGGCCGGAAACTATAGGAGTTAGAGAGAAAAGATTTTAGAAGACTGACCTACCTTGAATTTACTGACGATACTTATTTTAGAAATCTCAAATAGGATGACCAGTTTTTTGTTGACAAACAAATTGCCAGTACTCTTTCCATAGGTATATGCAACTGTAAAAGTAACCTTTGAGTTTCTTAAATTTTTGTCAAATATACCGTACAAATACCTCATCCTTTTGTAGTTCTGCCGATTTGATAATCCGTCACTGCAATGAACCAGTCCAAACTCCAATGTGAGGGCTATATCCACAACATCCATATAACCAGATTCAATCCTTCTACATCAAAATTGGGTCACACCAGAACAAACCACCTTTCCTGAAACTTAGAACTAATGTAGATTCCCAGTTTGGGAGTTAGCCACCACTCTATATTATAGAATTCTCTACTAACTTTTTTTACTAAAATCCTTTGTATTGCTGCTTTCCATGTCTTTGGATTTTTTGACACAACAGAAAAAGCTAACAATCAAATATCAAACCCTCTTTCATGCTAAAATCTATACTTACCTAGTACATGTAATATGTACTAAAATCAAAGTGTATCATTTGAAGTTATTTCCAATTTATTTTCTTACTTCAACATTACATGTAATCAGGGGTTTTCCAAGCCATTTAGGGAAATAGAGTTTGGCCTTATTTGGAAATTTTCAAAACACAAAATAGCTCATTTTGGGCCAAAAAAGAAAGCAAAACACTAATTTTTAGACAACTAATTAAACATTTTAAATAGATTGTGTAAAATGGAAGAAATTTTGCTTCAGGAACACAGCTGTTTGCTTTGGAACTCCTCAGTTTTCAGGAGGCACAGAAAGCATAGGAAAACCCCTGGAAATAAACATGGGCATGTAATATGCACTGTCACACACAGGTCAATTCATTGAAACAAAGAGGTTTTATTTAGCATGTATTGCAGCACCAGGAGGTGTACCTAACTATGAGCTCCAGGTACTTCTTGCACCAGTATGAACTTGAGCCAAATCGGCACACCAAGTACTCATCTCATGTAGAAAATACTTTTACCAACAAGAGACAAATAGCTTAATGAACCGTGTTTGAGCACTGTAAGTTTTCTGTCTAAAATGATTCCTGGTTTGATACTTGTTACAGTCTGGGATCTTGGAGCTTGGTTGGATGATTAGTGTTAACTATTCTATTGACAATATCAAATGTAAAGAAATGTGACCCATCATGAAACAAAAGCTTTATACATAAAGGAATCCTTCCTTTGGCTGCAGTTTCAAAAGTTTTCAAGTTATATTGTGGTATGTGAAGTGCCTGAGTGATCTCAATATGTGTTCCTGGCAGTTCTTGCATCGGTTGAATCACGGTGGATAATCATGTGATACAATATTTTCAGAAAATCTTCAATAATTTTGTAAATACTGGACCTATTTGAATTCGGTTTAAAGCAGAGAATGTGGACACATGTCATGCACTAGATGGAAGTGGTTGATTTTTGAAAAATCAACTGATAAAAAAAGTTATTGAAGATAAACCAAAATTTTGGTTTATCTTCAATAACTTTTTTATCAATTGATTTTTCAAAAATCCAACACATCCAGCTAATTCCTGGCATTTTCCCACTTTCTCTGCTTCAAACCAAATTTAAATTGGTCAACAATTAAAAAAGATATTGAAGATTATAGGAAATTCTGAGTCACGTAATTATACACCGTGGGTTGAATCACGGTGGATCACTCAGAACCACCAGCTGCTCCCATTGGTGAGACACTTTTAATGCTTATAGATCCTTTCATACTTCATCTTCAACTATACTATTTTCTATCCAGAACATTTTAGCATGTGAGCCAACTTTAGACTGGTTAGAATTAATTGAATGGAATTCAATACCTCTCACCACTACTGCCACAACATCCTTTCAAAGGCTTGAGGCTCCAGCTGCTTGCCCACAAAGGTTACAATTATCTAACCATTGGTGGAAGACAGATGCCAGAGAGGATGTTTGCTGCAGTCAGGGATCAAACCTTGGACCTCATGAGTGTGAGTGATGTGCTACCGACTAGATTGTTTCTCAACCGTGATACTACTCCATGTATTAATAGTAAACACTAAGTAATATCAGGGTGTGATGATAAACATAAGGTCTTACACTCGCGTAGGCCATAAAAGGCTTCTAGGTAGAAAATGGTATAAACAAGAGGGCCAAGATGGCCCTGGATCGCTCACCTGATAGAAGTTTGAACTTTCTCCATGCAGAACAAGACCCACCTTTTACATGACTTAGGTATCTCTGAGACAAGAACATGAAACTTAAGATGCCAGATTATGATCCAGCTGAAAACAGCATTCTTAATCTTTAATGATCAATATTTGTGGCTGTTAAAGTGAAAACCAAGTCGATAAACAAACATCAATTTTGTCATAATCCAGGGCACATAACTCTGTTCTGATAAAGATATTCTCATCAACCTTATGTCCAAGTTGTTTTTTGATTGGTCAATATTTATTGCTGTTTGAGTGAAATTAAAAACGAAATCGGCAATTTTGTCACCATCAAGGGCACACAACTCTGGTTTTTCTAGTCAGATCAATATGAAAAATGAAATCATACAAGATCTCATGGTCACCAACATTGTGACAAAGTTGAGTCTTGACTGGTCAATATTTGTGTTTTTTAGAGTGAAAATAAAGTCGAAAATGGCAATTTTGTGAAATTCAAGGGCCAATGACTTTGGTTTTTCTCGTCCGATCAAGCTGAAAATTTAAACTCATTCAGCATCTTATGGTTACCAACATTGTTGCCAAGTTTTGTCTTGATTGGTCAATAAATGTAGATGCTAAAGTGTAAAAAAGGTCGAAAACAGCAAATTTGTCAAATTCAAGGGCACATAACTCCAGACTTCCTACTTCGATGACACTGAAAATCAAACTCATTAATTATTGTATGGTTACCAAAATTCTAGCAAACTTTTGTTTTGATTGGTCAATATTTGTAGATGCTAGAGTGGTAACAAAGTCGAAACTAGCTATTTTTGATATTCAAGGGTGCATAACTCCTGACTTCCTAATCCGATCTGACCCAAAATCGAACTCAGCCAAGAGCTTATTGTCATACATGTTTTGACTAAGTTTGGTCAAGATTGGTCAATATTTAAATATGCTAGAGAGGTAACAAAGTCAAAACTAGCGATTTTTGATATTCAAGGGCGCATAACTCCGCACTTCCTGATCCGATCTGACCTAAAATCGAACTCATCCAAGAACTTATCATCAAACATGTTTTGACCAAGTTTAGTTAAGATTAGTCAATATTTGTAGATGCTAGAGTGGTAACAAAGTCAAAACTAGAATTTTTTTATATTCAAGGGCGCATAACTCCCGACTTCCTGATTCGATCTGACCCAAAATCAAAGTCATCCAAGAACTTATGGTCATACATGTTTTGACCAAGTTTGGTTAAGATTGGTCAATATTTGTAGATACTAGAGTGGTAACAAAGTCAAAACTAGCCATTTTTGACGTTCAAGGGCACATAACTCTAGACTTCATGGTCCGATCTGACTCAAAATCGAACTCATCCGAGATCTTATGGTCATACATGTTTTGACCAAGTTTGGTCAAGATTGGTCAATATTTGTGGGTGCATGAGTGGTAACAACAAAATGTGAACAGACAGACGGACAGACAGACGGACAGACAGACGGACAGACAGACGGACAGACAGACAGACGGACGCCGACGGACAAAAAGCGACCACAATAGCTCACCTTGAGCACTTCGTGCTCAGGTGAGCTAAAAATGTAGCATGAAACTTTCTTAAATTCTATAGTAAAAACATCAAATTTCCAAAAGAAAAGTGGCCAAGCTATGCTTCAAACCAGTCAGTTGATTCCTTGATTGTCACTTATCTTACCTACTAAAGAGGTATTTGGAAAATACCAAGTAGTTCTAGTCTAGACTACAAGCAATGGCTTCCATATATTTTCAAATAATCAAGTTTGCGTCCCTTTTAGGAAAGCAGGTCACATTTTATACAGTAGATTGTAATGATGTTTTACCATTTCTGTTAATCTTTATTTCTCATGCTTTTGGACTTCAGTGGAAACTTCAAGGCTGCAAAGATAAAAGAAAAAGATGTGTTTGT
The DNA here is from genome assembly GCA_963680895.1 of Fragum sueziense. Classification (NCBI taxonomy): domain Eukaryota; kingdom Metazoa; phylum Mollusca; class Bivalvia; order Cardiida; family Cardiidae; genus Fragum; species Fragum sueziense. The sequence goes on from OY804605.1 coordinate 28,073,488, forward strand.
GAAACATCAATGCCTCGAAAAAGCCAATGTTTTTGGACTTCAGTGGAAAATTCAAGGCTGCAAAGATAAAAGAAAAAGATGTTTTTGTGAAACATCAATGCCCCCGAAAAAGCCAATGTTAAATTTTTCATGTTAAGTTTCGGACTGACAGACAGACAATGGTAAAACAATATCCATATAGTAATAACTAGAAAGCCCTGGTTAAATTCTGATCTAGCTGAATATTCAGGCAAGCAAGATCTGTTAGTCAGCAAGATTCTATTAAGGTTTATTGTTGATTTGTTAGTATCTATGGTTGTTAATGTGAATATAAAGTCGATAATGGCTATTTTGTCTATTTCAAGGGCACATAGCTCATGATATAAAATTCAGATCAAAGTGAAACTTCATTCTGTCCAAGTTTTTTCCCTGACTAATGGCCATTTTCCAGACATACAATCACAGAGTTTTGATACACTTTTTCTTGCATTTTTGAAGACAAGAGGGCCATTGGCCCTGAAGCGCTCACCTGAGATAATAGCTTTCTGTATATGATGAAGCTAGCCTTTAAATGCAATAGTTATACTAAGATTTGACCTAGATACCTTTTTCAAGACCCCATGTGACCCATAATGAAACTCTTCAGAGATATAAAGGAAACAAGAGTGCCATGGTCACAATATATGCCGCCACTTATAAAACTTGAGACAAAAAAAATGACATTGACAAGGATTTATAAATATTCACTCAAAAACCTGTAAAAAGTTGTGTTCACAAAAAGGCTTCTATAAATATCCAGTAAACAAGAGGGCCATTGGCCCTGAAGCGCTCACCTGATATGATAACTTTTTTTTGTAAACCAATTTTCAGGTTGATTGGACAAAGAATGTGACCTCTAGGGTGCACACAAGGTTTATCTAAGATTTGACCTCGTGACCTAGAATTGATCAAGACAATCATTCTGATCAATTTTCAGGTTGATTGGGCAAAAAATGTGGCCTCTAGAGTGCACACAAGGTTTTACAAAGATTTTACCTCATGACCTAGTTTATGACCCCAGATGACCCAATTTCAATCTTGTCTGAAAATTGATCAAGACAATCATTCTGATCAATTTTCAGGGTGATTGGGTAAAAAATGTGGCCTCTAGAGTGCACACAAGGTTTTTCTAAGATTTGACCCCGTGACCTAGTTTTTGACTCCAGATGACCCAATTTCAAACTTGTCCGAGATTTCACCAAGACAATCATTCTGATCAATTTTCAGGTTGATTGGGCAACAAATGTGGCCTCTATAGTGCACACAAGGTTTTTCTAAGATTTGACCCCATGACCTAGTTTTTGACCCCATATGACCCAATTTCAAATTTGTGCGAGATTTTATCAAGCCAATCATTCTGATCAATTTTCAGGTTGATTTGGCAAAAAATGTGGCCTCTAGAGTGCACACAAGGTTTTTCTAAGATTTGACTCTGTGACCTAGTTTTAGACCCCAGATGACCCTATATCAAACTTGTGCGAGATTTTATCAAGTCAATCATTCTGAGCAATTTTCAGGTTGATTGGGCAAAAAATGTGGCCTCTAGAGTGCACACAAGGTTTTTCTAAGATTTGACCCCGTGACCTAGTTTTTGACCCCAGATGACCCAATTTCAAACTTGTCCGAGCTTTCATCAAGACAATCATTCTGAGCAAATTTCAGGTTGATTGGGCAAAAGATGGGGCCTCTAGAGTGCACACAAGGGTTTTCTAAGATTTGACCCCGTGACCTAGTTTTTGACCCCAGATGACCCAATTTCGAACTTGTCCGAGATTTTATCCAGACAATAATTCTGATCAATTTTCAGGTTGATTGGGCAAAAAATGTGGCCTCTATAGTGCACACAAGGTTTTTCTAAGATTTGACCCTGTGACCTAGTTTTTGACCCCAGGTAACCCAATTTCAAACTTGTACAAGATTTCACCAAAACAATCATTCTGAGCATATTTCAGGTTGATTGGGCAAAAAATGTGGCCTCTAGAGTGCACACAAGGTTTTTCTAAGATTTGACCCAGTGACCTAGTTTTTGACCCAAGATGACCCAATTTCGAAGTTGTCCGAGGTTTTATCAAGACAATTATTCTGAGCAAATTTTAAAGGGGGAATAACACTTAACATCTTACAAATTTTCAGAGAACTTCGTGCAAAAAATAATATATATTATGAAAATATGGCCTTTAAATTGCATCTATGCCAAATCTTAGCTTTCTATCTTGTGTATTGGCTAGGATGTTGACGGATTTAAAACCCATATGTTTTATTATTATAATTTTTATCCCCCCGACAAAAAATCATGGGGTTTTCAATCCGTCGACATCTAAGCCAATACACAAGGTAGAAAGCTAAGATTTGGCATATATGCAATTTAAAGACCATATTTTAATAATATATATTTATTTTTTTGTACGAAGTTCTCGGAAAATTTGCAAGATGTTAAGTGTTATTCCCCCTTTAAGTTGATTGGGCAAAAAATGTGGCCTCTAGAGTGCACACAAGGTTTTTCTAAGATTTGACCCCGTGACCTAGTTTTTGACCCCAGATGACCCAATTTCGATCTTGCCCGAGATTTAATCAAGACAATCATTCTGAGCAAATTTCAGGTTCATTGGGCAAAAAATGTGACCTCTATAGTGCACACAAGGTTTTTCTAAGATTTGACCCTGTGACCTAGTTTTTGACCCCAGATGACCCAATTTCAAACTTGTCCGAGATTTTATCAAGACAATCATTCTGAGCAAATTTCAGGTTGATTGGGCAAAAAATGTGGCCTCTAGAGTGCACACAAGGTTTTTCTAAGATTTGACCCCGTGACCTAGTTTTTGACCCCAGATGACCCAATTTTGAACTTGTCCGAGATTTCATCAAGACAATCATTCTGAGCAAATTTCAGGTTGATTGGGCTAAAAATGTGGCCTCTAGAGTGCACACAAGGCAAAGTTTGACAGACGACGGACACCGGACACAGCGGTATCACAATAGCTCACCATGAGCACATTCATGCTCAGATGAGCTAAAAACCTGGAAGGAATTGCGTTCACGAGGCTGAAATATCATTAAGCCCCAGAGACTAAGAAAACTCATATCTCATAACTCAGGCAAAATCACTGAACCATAAAATCCTTACTTCATGCACATCTACCAATTAAGGTAATAACATCTACCAAATTTCGTTAGAATCCAGTCAGAATCTTAGGAGGAGTTGCGTTGACAAGGCTGCAATTTCAATCAGCCCCAGAGACTAAGTTTTAAGGGGGAATAACTCTGCGAAAAAAATCAATGAACCATAAAATCCTTCCTACATGCACATCTACTAATTGAGGTGATAACATTGACCAAGTGTCATTAAGATCCAGTTGCGTTGACAAGGCTGCAATTTCAATAAGCCCCAGAGACTAAGTTTTAAAGGGGCATAACTCTGGCAAAAATCAATGAACCATAAAATGCTTCCTTCATGCACATCTACCAATTGAGGTGATAACATTGACCAAGTTCATTAAGATCCAGCCAGAAACTTGGGAGGAGTTGCATTGACAAGCCTGCAATTTCAATAAGCCCCAGAGACTAAGTTTTTAAGGGGCATAACCCAGGCAACTAGAAAGACCTGAAGGTCTTGAGTCGCTCCACAAGCCTGAATTTTTTTTAATACCAAATCCAAGTTTTGACTAGATTTTTGAATACTTGTGGTTCTTACAGCAAAAACAAAGTCAAATGCAGCAATCATATGGTCAATGCAAAAAGAAAGTAATTGATTGACTATTATTTTAGGGATGTTAAAGCCATAATAAAATTGAAAACTGTGATTTTGCCAAATTAAAGGACACATAATTCAGTATGTATATTTAAAATCAAATCGAAAATTAAACACATGCAAGATCTTATGGTCACTATCATTCTGTTCAAATTTTGTCTATGTATTAGTCAATATTCGTGGCTTCAAGAGTGGAAAAAGTGTCGAAAACTGAAATTTTGTCAATTTCAAGGGCAAATAACTCAGAATGTAACAGTGTGATCATGTTGAAAATTACACATAAGCAAGATCTTGTTGTCAACAAGATTCTTTCCACGTATCATCTTGATTAGGGCTCAGGTGAAAAACTATTGTACAAACATATTAATTCATTTACTCTTGCAATTGTTACAGTCTTGTACAAAATCCTTATCACATAAGAATCCAAAATGATTCTTTTCTGATGATGAATTGATTTTTATGATAAATTATTATATTTGATATACTTACAAATGCTGCAGTACTATTTGTACTGCTTTTTACACATTACTCTATAATTAAGGGGGAATGCTCCAGTTTTTCGGAATACTCGGTCATTACTGTAGTAAATTTAATGTATCGTACAAATATGTTTCGCTACCATATTTTCAACAAGAGGGCCAAGATGGCCCTATATCGCTCACCTTAGAGATCATCAAGATGATAATTCTTGTCTCATGTTACATACACAACTTCTGGACAACATTCATTAGAGGAAACAATTTAAACAAGAGGACCATGATGGTCCTATATCGCTCACCTGAACCAAAATGATACATGTATAAGCAACACTTTTCTTCAATTCAAAAAATATTTATGACTTTAAGACTGAAAACAAACTTATGGTCAATAACATTGTGAAAATCGAACTCATCCAAGATTTCATCGTGCCCAACATTGTGTCCAAGATTTGTCTTGTTTGATTAATACTTGTAGATTCTGGAGTATAAACAAGGTCGAAAACAGCCGAAAACAACAATTTTGTCAAATTCAAGGGCACATGATTCTCGACTTTCTAGTCAGATCATGCTGAAAATCAAAGTCATCCGAGATCTTATGATATCCAACATTGTGTCCAAGATTTGTCTTGATTGGTCAATAATTGTAGATTCTAGAGTGTAAACAAGGTCTAATGCAGCTGAAAACGGCAATTTGATCAAATTCAAGGGCACATAACTCTCCACTTTTTGATCAGATCGGACTGAAAATCAAACTTATCCAAGATCTTATGGTCTCAAACATTGTGTTCAAGTTTTGTCTTAATTGATATATAATAGTAGATTATAGAGTGTAAGCAATGTCAAAAACAGCCGAAATCGGCAATTTTATCAAATTCAAGGGCATATAACTCTCATCTTTCTGGTCAGATCAGACTGAAAATCAAACTCATATGAGATCCTATGGTCTCCAACCTTGTGTCCAAGATTTGTCTTGATTGGTCAAAAATTGTACATTCTAGAGTGTAAATAAGGTCGAAAACAGTCAAAAACGGCAATTTTGTCAAATTCAAGGGCTCATAACTCTCAACTTTCTGATCAGACAAGACTGAAAATCAAACTCATCCCAGATCTTATGATCCCCAATATTGTGTCCAAGTTTTGGATTGATTGATCAATAATTGTAGATTCTAGAGTGTAAACATCGTCGAAAACAGCCAAAAATGACCATTTTGTCAAATTCAAGGGCAAGTAACTCTCGACTTTCTGATCAGATCAGACTGAAAATCATACTCATCTGAGATCTTATGGTCCCAAACATTCTGTCAAAGTTTTGTCTTGATTGATGAATAATTGTAGATTCTAGAGTGTAAACAAGGTAAAAATCAGCCGAAAATGGCAATTTTGTCAAATTCAAGGGCACATAACTCTCGTCTTTCTGGTCAGATCAGACTGAAAATTGAACTCATCCGAGATCTTATGGTCTGCAATGTTATGTCCAAGATTTGATTTGATTGATCAATAATTGTAGATGCTAGAGTGTAAACAATGTCAAAACTAAGTATTTTTCGCATTCAAGGGCAGATAACTCCTGACTTTCTAGTTAGATCTGACCAATAATCGAACTCATCCGAGATCTTATGGCCATACATGTTTTGACCAAGTTTGGTCAAGATTGGCTTATATTTGTAGATGCTAGAGTGTAAACACAAAATTGTGGACGGACGGACGGACGGACAGACGGACAGACGGACAGACGGACAGACGGACGACGGACAAAAAGTGACCACAATAGCTCACCTTGAGCACTTCGTGCTCAGGTGAGCTAACAATGCTGGTATTAGAGAGTTATACTACCATGGGAAGTGCAAAATTTACCTTTTGGATCTCTGATAAACAGAATTGGAGAAGATTGTATCATTATGAGACAATTCTACATACAAATTTTCAAAATCCTTACACCAAACAGTTTAGGAAAACTAGACAAACACAAGTTTCATGAAGATTAGACCAAAATTTTTGCCTCCAGAGTGCTAACAAAGATTTTGTCATCAAGGCCCCTTTTCCATGATATCGACTGGAATATTACCATTTTTTAAAGGGTTTATCCTTGTGACTAAAACAAACATTCTTTTAGTTTCATGAAGATTATGCCAAAATTGTTGCTTCTATAGTGTTAACAAGATTTTGTCATAAAGGCCCCTTTTCCCATGATATCAAAATGGAACATTCGGATTGTTGATAGCTTTATCCTTGAAATTAGAAAAATATTCTGATCAAGTTTCACAAAGATCAGGCCAAAATTATGGCCTCTAAAGTGCTAACACGGATTTTGTCATTATGGCCCCTTTTCCTGTGGTATCCAACGGAATATTCAATATTCCAATTCTCTGTGACTACGCAAACATTCTGATCAATTTCTATGAACATCGGGCGGAAATTGTAGCCTGTACAATGCTAACAAGGATTTTGTCTTTTAGGCCCCTTTTCCCATGATATCAATGAGAAGGTTCCAATCATCAACAGGGTTCACCCCATATAACCCCCAAGAATCAACAACATATGGCCCTATGAAAAAATTCTGATTTGAGATGAAAAGGTTTTCCAAGTCAAATATCAAAATGTTAGAGATAGAACTCTTATCCCCTTTATAGACCCCAAGAATCAACAACATAGGGCCTTCTTTTCATTGCAAAATAATTAATTTTATAATGATTTGGTAAAGTGCTAAAGAGAATATATTAGTTGCAAAATAGAAGCAAGTCTGACAGAGTCTCTGATTATATATCCCAAGACTAGAGATTCAAATAGGTGAGGTTAAGGGATTTCCAAATTGTAATACACCTTTCAATGTTTATCAAACCCTGTGATGTGGGTATTCATTTGAATGATCTAATCAAAGCTATTTAAATGATTACCAACACCAAAGGATCGCTTAAATAACAAATAGAATATATTTACCCCTTTTTACATGCACCTCCCAATTCTGGTACTGGCATAAATGTAAACAATTCTCGGCTTTGTTTATTTAATAGGATAAGATATTTCCCCAGTGGGGGATCAAAACCTTGTAACTCGAGCATTGTCAAGCTGTAGTTACGAGGTTTTGACTCCCACTAACCATATATTACCTGGATGAAATTTGATACCCACAACATAGGGCCAATTTTCATTGTATCACAATAATTTGAAGTATTTTGGTAGAGGGCCTTGAGATGATTCTACACACAAAATTTCAAGACTCTAGGCCTTATAGATTGTGAGGAGAAGAATTTTTAGTAATTGTGGACAGACAGACGGACAGACGGACGGACGGACGGACGGACGACGGACGGTGAGCGATCACAATAGCTCACCCTCAGCACTTCGTGCTAAGGTGAGCTAATGATATAACACATCATTACAATTTACCATTTTCGACAGTGAAAGTGTATTTATTATGCGAAACTGATTTCCTCAAGATGGAAATCGATTATTTAGAGCAAGACAGTAGTAAGTGTGTATGCAGTTACCACTGTTTTGCGTCATTTTATTCATGTGTGGCTGATAAAAAATTCTGCAATTCACTAACAAGAGGACCATGATGGTCCTATATCGCTCACCTGAACCAAAATGATATAAGCAACACTTTTCTTCAATTCAAAAAAATATTTATGACTCTAAGACTGAAAACGAACTTATGGTCAATAACATTGTGAAAATCGAACTCATCCAAGATTTCATCGTGCCCAACATTGTGTCCAAGATTTGTCTTGTTTGATAAATAATTGTAGATTCTGGAGTATAAACAAGGTCGAAAAAAGCCGAAAACAGCAATTTTGTCAAATTCAAGGGCACTCTCCGACTCGACTTTCTGGTCAGATCAGGCTGAAAATCAAACTCTTCCGAGATCTTATGATATCCAACATTGTGTCCAAGATTTGTCTTGATTGGTCAATAATTGTAGATTCTAGAGTGTAAACAAGGTCTAAAGCAGCCGAAATCGGCAATTTGATCAAATTTAAGGGCACATAACTCTCATCTTTCTGGTCAGATCAGACTCATATGAGATCTTATAGTCTCCAACCTTGTGTCCAAGTTTTGGATTGATTGATCAATAATTGTAGATTCTAGAGTGTAAACATCGTCAAAAACAGCCAAAAATGACAATTTTGTCAAATTCAAGGGCAAGTAACTCTCGACTTTCTGATCAGATCAGACTGAAAATCATACTCATCCGGGATCTCATGGTCCCAAACATTGTGTCAAAGTTTTGTCTTGATTGATGAATAATTGTAGATTCTAGAGTGTAAACAAGGTCAAAAACAGCCGAAAATGGCAATTTTGTCAAATTCAAGGGCACATAACTCTCGTCTTTCTGGTCAAATCATACTGAAAATCAAACTCATCCGAGATCTTATGGTCTACAATGTTATGTCCAAGATTTGTCTTGATTGATCAATAATTGTAGATGCTAGAGTGTAAACAATGTCAAAACTAAGTATTTTTCGCATTCAAGGGCAGATAACTCCTGACTTTCTGGTTCGATCTGACCCATAATCGAACTCATCCGAGATCTTATGGCCATACATGTTTTGACCAAGTTTGGTCAAGATTGGCTTATATTTGTAGATGCTAGAGTGTAAACACGAAATTGTGGACGGACGGACGGACGGACAGACGGACAGACGGACAGACAGACGGACAACGGACAAAAAGTGACCACAATAGCTCACCTTGAGCACTTCGTGCTCAGGTGAGCTAATAAGTGCGCTGACATATACATTTTCTTTTTGAATTATTACCAGGACATATTGCTTAATACAATGAGGGAGTTTTATCGAATTCTATTATGTAGAACTTGAAATATTTTAAAAAATATGCAAATTTTGACATAAAACACTCTAGCTTCGTTGATCTAACCGAACACGTGAGCATGCTGTTTTATACGTTTACGCGGTTATACTATCACTTATTTTGGGTTTTCTGTTCTTATTAAATGTAAGACGTTACTTTGAATCCGTTTTCGGGACTACACGATGAATATACAGCATTTTATTAGCATTTTAGTAGCCTTGGACAGGTGCAAGAAATTGTGCATTTTTTCGATGTAGGGGTATGTGATACGAATGCCTATAAAATTCAAACAAGATCGCTGACCATCCATTTTTATTTTATTTTTCAATTGGTAATAACATGTAATTTCAACATACAAAATATAAATAAATTCTATTATTGGGAAAAAAATTAGGAAACTGGATCATTCCCCCTTAAAACACGATTTTTGACTCCCTCTGTAGAGGATTAAAGTTTTGAAAATGCTGAGAGCAAGGAAGAGTTTGAGTTTATTGGGGTTTTACGCCGTTTTCAACTACCAGGGTCATATCGCGGCGGCTGGAGCACCTACCCATGGATTCCTGTAATTTCTCAAACCAGTACTACCACAACACCCTTACCGAGCCTCCAGCTGCTCGCCCACTTAGGTTAACGATTTCAAACCCATTGGTGGGTGACAATTTTGTCAGAAAGGGTATTAGCCGCGGCCGGGTATCGAACCCGGGACCTCTCGAATGAGGGTCAGATGCGCTACCAACTGCGCTAAGGCCGCGGCCCGAGAGCAAGGAAGAAAATACTGATAATGATTACCAGTATTTTCCTTCTTTCTTCAGTTTTCCCTTCTTTATAACACACACAGATTTTTTGTGTCAGCTTTGCAGCTATTTTGTCATCTGTGCTATAATCCAAATTGGGATAAGGGTGGTTTAAAAAAAAAAGAGGATTTTTTTTCAAAGTGAGCTACAGAAAATATTTTAAAAGCTTTTGGTGAGCTTTTTGTCCGTAAATAAGCGTTGCCTTAGTGTTAAGATATCTACAAAATTTCATTAACATATCTTGATAAATAAAAATTTTATGACAAAAAATGATGCTAAAATTGTCCCTAGTGAAACGATTTTTGTGTGACATTTTCTGATAACGTCATTATTAGGACTGTCATTACATAAAGTGTAGGTATTTGGTGATGGAAAATTAGTATTTAAATGAAACTTTGACTTATAATCTTTATCTTTATCTTTATCTTTAGGTTTCAGATGCATTTTACCTTTTTTAGACAATACATTCTGGGTTTATAACATACAACATGCTGACGAAAATTTAGTCAAAATTTACTTGATTCTCAATGTATTCTGGTCTTATTTGATTTCTGTAGAATTGTAACCTGTTAATTAAGTTAATTTGATGATTTTGATATTATAAGATTAAAATAAGCATAAAACTACTGTTGCATGTCTTTCCACTTTGATATTCTAGAGCTATATTCTGTAGGTACCCCAAATTCCCCAGTGAAACATTTTGTGTTTGGGTGCTTATAATTGTTCCCCATCTTTTTCAAGTGTGCATTCTTTTATATTTTCCAAGAGAGTTTGTACCAAAAAGATCACCAGCAATAGAATAAATGAGAGGAGGATGTGCATTTGGTATCTGTCATCTGAAAACAAATGTCCCCAGTGAAACGCAATTTTGCTGCATGACACTATGTCAGTCTAACTGTTAAAATATCTTAAGTTTAGGATGTTGCCTGGTTACTTCTGATTACTTGTTGTGAAGATAGGTTATTTTCTAATATTTCACAAGAAATTTTTCTTGATATCCCTATGGTGTAGGTAAAATATCAAAGACATCATTTTCTAAATTTATGACAGCAAAATTGTACTTATATATTGATATTAAATCTAAAATGCAATTGCCATGTTTGAAATTATAGAAAAAATGAACTATGAACAATAACAAATTACATGTAGTCTTATTTATCTTGAGCCTAACAATTTTATGTCCCCAGTGAAACGGTTTCAGCTGCATTTGTATCTGGTGACTTTTTCAGAATCTTTTCCTATTTCAATTTTTATACACCTTTAATTGAGTCTTTGGACAATATTCTTTACATTCAAACTGAATAAGAATCAGATTGAATTGTTCTACCATTTATTTTGGCATCTTACTTTTATAATGTAGGTGTAACTTAGAAGTATGTGCCAGTTGGTTGTTTCAGACCATGGAAACATACCAGAATTTATTTATCTACAAGGCCTTGTCAATGATACATACAAAATTCATGTACATTATATCAGCTTCTAAAAAGAAAACAAGAGGACCATGATGGTCCTAAATCGCTCACCTGAATCAATATGACAAGAGTGATAATGGCAATTTTGTCAAATTCAAAGACATGAAACTTCTAAGGACTTTCTGTTTGGAAACAATTAAGCAATAATTTTGTTCCAATCGATCCTGTAAAGTTTGTTATGAAGAAAGATCTCCATCTGATAAGCTAGGTTAATCCCTTCTTATCTGTTTACATAAGATAAACATGGGGCCAGAGCAACAGATAAGAGAAATAGATAAGAGAAATAGGAAAGCCTTTCCTTTTTTTTATTATTCATATCCAAACCCTTATAATGTAGAATGTATTAATCTTTTCAAGCAGATGATTGAAATGATCACCAACAACATAGGGTTTGATGAATATTGAAAGAAAATGTTGCTTTTTAAAAAAGCAATTATCTCACAATTATAAGTCAAGGAACTTTTCATGCAGGTTTGGTTCAAATTAGCCCGATGGTCGGTTTTTAAAGAATATTATTGCCTAAAATGTGTGTTTTCAGTCTGTTATTGGCATTGGATAACGAGAAGAAACCGGGCGGATATCCAGAGAAATCGTGCATTAATCGGCAGATTCACATGCGATATCGGACCAGTTTTGCACCCAAATATCCTCCATTTGACCCTTCAAAATAAACAATTGTCTCTTTGCCCGCAAAATTCTCAACGTCTTACGTTAAATAAGCGACGTTCGTCTTTTGGCGCCATATTATGACGTAACATCGTTTTACCGACGTCACGCATAACAAAAAATTCTCAGAAGATTATCATAACAAAACAACAATGGCGGACATTTTCTTATCTCACTTAGGTTCATTTTTCGCACATATCAAGGGGTTTGGGGTAAGTAATCATTGGAATTTTATGCCTTTTATGCAATAATAGCGTCAATTCACGTATTTTTCGGTCGTTAACATTCGCAGAGGCCCGCAAAATACGAAAACGACCCTCCTGCTTCGAAGTCGGGTGTTAACGTATTTCTTGGGCCTCTGCGAATGTTAACGACCTCAAAAACGTGAAATAACCCTATATTCTTCTGATTTCAATAAGCCCTTTCCTCCCTGCTACGGCCACAGTTTTTGACAAATATAAAAATTTGTGAACAAACCTTGAAAAGAGTAACTCAAGGAACATTCCTGTAAAGTCTGGTTCAAATTGGCCCAATTGTTGATTTTTAAAGAATTTTCTTATGATTTCTCTAAGTCCGATAAGCCCCTTCCTCCCTGCCATGGCCACATTTTTTATCAATTGTAAACATTCGGGAACAAATTTTAAAAAGAGTGACACAAGGAACATTCCTGCAAAGTTTGGTTCATTTGGGCCCAATGGTTGATTTTTAAAGAATTTTCTTATGATTTCATTATGTCTGATAAGCCCCTTCCTCCCTGCCACGGCCACACTTTTTGACAAATGTATAAAATTGTGAATAGACTTGAAAAGAGTGACTCAAGAAACATTCCTGCAAAGTCTGCTTTAATTGGACCCAATGGTTGATTTTCAAAGAATTTTCTTATGATTTCTCTAAGTCCGATAAGCCCCTTTCTCCCTGACACGGCTACATTTTTTGACAAATGTAAAAATTTGTGGATAAATTTTAAAAAAGTGACTAAAGGCACATTCCTGCAAAGTCTGGTTCAATTGGGCCCAATGGTTGATTTTTAAAGCTACTATTTCCCAGATTTGGACCCAAAAATTGCCAAATACAAACGAAATGTGCACTTTTTAAGCTTTATATGACCTGATTAAATGATTACGAGAAACTATTGAAGCAACGACTCATTTTTTCGCAATTTGATACCAAATTCATGAAGTGATGTCGAAAGTAGGTCAAAACAGTAGGACATGCAACTTTCTTAAATGACGTCACAACATACATGATGACGTCATATTGAAATTTAAGTATGAATCTCGTTTGAATCATGGTCCGTGCTGTATGCGCAACAATTTAAAAATAATTCTAACCCCATCAGTGATGGGGTTGAATTTAGGCTTGGATTCTCCCTAAATTCAGCTATCTGTCTTGTAATTTCGGCTCATTCTCTGTCTGAATCGCATATTATTAACCATCCCGAGGTGGTCAACACAAAAGTTTTGCATATTTTTTCAAAAAATTTCATTTTTTGCAATTAGACCATCTGTTACCGTCGCCCTTTAAAGAATTTTCTTATGATTTCTGTAAGTCTGATAAGCCCCTTCCTCCCTGCCACGGCCACATTTATTGACAAATGTAAAAATGTGTGGATAAATTTTGAAAAGGATGACTCAAGGCACATTCTTGCCAAGTTTGATTCAAATTGGCCAAATGGTTGATTTTTAAAGAATTTTCTCAGGACTTCTCTAAAATCCGATAAGCCCCGCCCTGCCACGCCCACATTTTTTGACGAATCAAAAATTCATGAACAAGTTTTGAAAAGGGTCACATAAGGATCATTCCTGCCAAAGTTTGGTTAAAATTGGACCAATGGTAGGAGGAGAAGATGTTTGAAGAAATTGTGGACAGACAGACGACCAGACGGACAGACGGACGGACGGACGACGGACAAAAAGCGACCACAATAGGTCTTAAAAAGGTTTAAGACAGTTTTGTTCATATTTTTGTCCCCAGTGAAACAGACTTTCCAGTTTCTTAGATGCCATGTAAACTACTTGTGGCTACTTGTAGAAAAACAGCTTTTGGCTTATCTATAGCTATGTGTTCATTGTCACATTAGATAGAACTACAGCTATTTTCCTTACATATTGGGTCTTTTACAGAAACTTTTATAAGTGATAAATGAAAAACCAGAGCAAAATTCTACTTCAAATTGTCATAAAATTTGATACATCTCGCAGAAGTAGCACATTTTTGTATCAGATTGTAGCTTTACCTATGCTTTAAACTTAAAAGACAAATAATATTTCAATCATGTAACTTTTCCAAGCCTTAAGATGTCTAGAAAAAATCAGATATCCTTAAAAAATGAGTCAATGGATTTGAACAAATTCAAAATTAAAAAGGAAATTGTCTTTGTCCTTCACCTTCCCATGTATATTTTCTGAAATTTTGACATATTAGCAAAACATCTCTAGAGAAAACATCAGCAAATAATAATTTTAATTTTTGACACCCAATGTCACACTTTATCCTCTTTTTTTTTGAAACCACCCATAAGCTTATAATTTTGTCATGTGGGAAAGGATTAATCTATGATTTACACAGACTGTTTTATAAAATATTTGTTAATTTGCTTTGTTGTATATACATGTGCTGGTTTTGTAAATATTTGTAGAGGCCCACAGGGAAGACTGGGTTTATCCCAACTGTGCTGCCTCGTTAAATAAGTCTTTATTATTATTATTATTATTATTATTATCATTATTATTATTATTATTATTATTATTATTATTATTATTATTATTATTATTATTATTATTATTATTATTATTATTATTGGTTAACATTTGTGGTTGTTAGAGTGAAAACAAAGTCGAAAATGGCAATTTTGTCAAATTCAAGGGCACATAACTCATGATGTAAGATTCCGATCAAGCTGAAAATTACACCCAGGCAGCATATAATGCTTATATATATTTTGTCCATGTTTTGTCTTGATTGGTCAATAATTGTAGATTTTAGAGTAAAAATAAAGTCAAAACCAGCAAAATAGAGCCGAAAATGACAATTTTTGGCAATTTCAAGGGCACATAACTCATGCTATAAAATTCAGATCATCCTGAAAATTGTACCAAGGCAAGATCTTATAGTCAGCTTCATTCTGTCAAAGTTTTGTCCTGTTTAGTCAATATTTGTAGTTGCTAGAGAGAAAACAAAGTCAAAATACAGCCGAAAATGACAATTCTGTCCATTTCAAGGGCACATAACAAATGATGTAAAATTCAGATCAAGCTGAAAATTTTACCAAGGCAAGATCTTGTAGTCAGCATCATTTTGCCAAAGTTTTGTCTTGATTGTTCAAAATTTGTAGATTTTAGAAGAAAACTAAAGTCAAAACCTGCTATTTTTGACATTCAAGGGCAGATAACTCAGGTTATTCTGGTTCAATCCATATTCTTTGAAGGAATCTGAGAGAGGGTCACCCAAGAGTCATTCCTGTGAAGTTTGGTTGAAATCCATTCAGTAGATTTTGAGAAGATTTTTAAAGAAAAAGTTTACGGACGCACGCACGCACGCACGACGGACACACCGCCATGACAATAGCCCGCTGGCCTGAAAGGCCAGTGGAGCTAAAAATCAACGAACCGTAAAATGCTCCCTTCATGCACATCTACTAATTAAGGTGATAACATTGACCAAGTTTCATTAAGATCGAGCCAGAAACTTAGGAGGAGTTGCGTTGACAAGGCTGCAATTTCAATAAGCCCCAGAGACTAAGTTTTTAAGGGACATAACTCAGACAAAAATCAACGAACCATAAAATCCTTCCTTCATGCACATCTACCAATTGAGGTGATAACATTGACCAAGTTTCATTAAGATCCAGCCTGAAACTTAGGAGGAGTTGCGTTGACAAGGCTGCAATTTCAATAAACCCCAGAGACTAAGTTTTAAAGGGGCATAACTCAGGCAAAAATCAACGAACCATAAAATCCTTCCTTCATGCACATCTACCAATTGAGGTGATAACATTGACCAAGTTTCATTAAGATCCAGCCAGAAACTTAGGAGGAGTTGCGTTGACAAGGCTGCAATTTCAATAAGCCCCAGAGACTAAGTTTTTAAGGGACATAACTCAGACAAAAATCCACGAACCATAAAATCCTTCCTTCATGCACATCTACCAATTGAGGTGATAACATTGACCAAGTTTCATTAAGATCCAGCCTGAAACTAAGGAGGAGTTGCGTTGACAAGGCTGCAATTTCAATAAGCCCCAGAGACTAAGTTTTAAAGGGGCATAACTCAGGCAAAAATCAATGAACCATAAAATCCTTCCTTCATGCACATCTACCAATTGAGGTGATAACATTGACCAAGTTTCAAGAAGATCCCGCCAGAAACTTAGGAGGAGTTGCGTTGACAAGAAAAGTGGACGGACGTATGGACGGACGGATGGACGGACAGACGGAGAAGATGATGCCAATATACGTCCGCCTCCGTATAACAAAAATTCTGAGCATGTTCAGGGCAATCTTTCTGAATCAAATTCAGGTTGATTGGGCAAAAATTGTGGCCTCTGGAGAGCACACAAGGTTATTCTAAGATTTGACCTCGTGACCTAGTTTTTGACCCCAGTTGACCCAATTTGACCTTGTTTGAAATTTTATCAAGCCAATCATTCTGACCAATTTCCAGTTTGATTGGGCGAAAAATGTAGCCTCTAGTGTGCATACATGGTTTTTTAAGATTCGACCCCGTGACCTAACTTTTGGCCCCAGATGATCAAATTTCAAAGCTGTCTGAGATTTCATCAAGAGAATTCTGACCAATTCTTAGGTTGATTGGGCAAAAAATGTGATCTCAAGAGTGCACACATGATTTTTCTAAGATTTGACCCCGTGACCTAGTTTTTGACCCCATATGACCCATTTTCAAACTAGTCCGAGATTTCATCAAGACAACTGTTACAATTCTGACCAATTTTAAGGTTTACGAACTGAGAATGAAATGCAGAGCCAGCGGTAAAATTTGACAAGAGGGCCAAGATGGCCCTGCATCGCTCACCTGAGAGGACTTTGAAACAAACAGCTTGCAAACTTCAAACTCGCATGACCCACTTTTTACATGACCTAGACATCATCAAGATAAACATTCAGAACAGTTTTCACAATGATGAGTAAATATTTTGGTTCTTAGGGCAAAAAACAAGATTTGACCTTTTGACCTAGTTTTTGACCTAACATTAGCCACTTTCTACATGACCCATTTATCATCAAGATAAGCAATTCTGAACTATTTTCACAATGATGAAGAAATATTTTGATTTTTTTTTGCAAAAACAAAATTTCAGGGGTAAAAGTTGAAAATTTTGAAAAACCTGAAAACCTGGAAAAGTCTGTATTTATATAGTAAAAATCAAGAAAATGGGGCATTTTGGAATACTCATAAACCTGAACTTCAGGCATATGCCTGAAAACTTTTACCCATGAAATTTGACCTAGGTTTTGACCGCCCATGACCCACTTTATACATGCCCCAGATATTGTGAATATAAACATTCTTAAGAATTTTCACAATGATAAAGTAAATATTTTGGTTCTTAGAGCAAAAACAACATTTGACCTAGTGACCTAGTTTTAGACCTCCCATGACCCACTTTTCACATCACCAAGATATCATCAGGATAAAAATTCTGGAAATTTCCACAATGATAAAGTAAATATTTTTGGTTCTTAGAGCAAAATCAAAATTTGACCTAGTGACCTAGTTTTTGACTTCACATGGCCCGCTTTTAACATTGACCAGATATCATCAAGATAAATATTCTGAACAATTTTCACAACGATAAAGTAAATATTTTGGTTCCTAGAGCAAAAACAAGATTTGACCTAGTGACCTACTTTTAGACCTCGCATGACCCACTTTTCACATCCCCAAGATATCATCAGGATAAACATTCTGAACAATTTTCACAATGATAAAGTAAATGTTTTGGTTCTTAGAGCAAAATCAAAATTTGACCTGGTGACCTAGTTTTTAACCTCGAATGACCTGCTATTCATATCACCATGATAAACATTCTGAATTTTCACAATGATTGAATAAATATTTTGGTTCTTTGAGGAAAAACAAAATTTGACCTTGTGACCTAGTTTCTGACCTCACATGACCAACTCTTAAAATGACCCAGATTTTGTCAAGATAAACATTCTGAACAATTTTCACAATGATAAAGTAAATATTTTGGTTCTTAGAGCATAAACAAAATTTGACCTAGTGACCTAGTTTCTGACCTCACATGACCCACTTTTAAAATGACCTAAATTTCGTCGAGATAAACATTCTAAACAATTTTCACAATGATAAAGTAAATATTTTGGTTCTAAGAGCAAAAACAAAATTTGACCTGGTGACCTAGTTTCTGACCTCGCATGACCCACTTTTCACATCACCAAGAAATCATCAGGATAAACATTCTGGAAAATTTCACAATGATATAGTAAATATTTTGGTTCTTAGAGCAAAATCAAAATTTGACCTAGTGACCTAGTTTTTAACCTCGAATGACCTGCTATTCATATCACCAAGATATCATCAAGATAAACATTCTGAATTTTCACAATGATTGAGTAAATATTTTGGTTCTTAGAGGAAAAACAAAATTTGACCTAGTGACCTAGTTTCTGACCTCACATGACCCACTTTTAAAATGACTCAGAATTCGTCAAGATAAACATTCTGAACAATTTCACAATGATTGAGTAAATATTTTGGTTCTTAGAGGAAAAACAAAATTTGACCTAGTGACCTAGTTTCTGACCTCACATGACCAACTTTTAAAATGACCCAGATTTCGTCAAGATAAACATTCTGAACAATTTTCACAATGTTTAAGTATATATTTCCGTTCTTAAAGCAAAACCAAGATTTGACCCAATGACCTAGTTTTTGACCTTACATGACCCACACTTTGTACATAACCTAGATATCAAGATAAGTATTTAGGATAGTTTTGACAAAGTTTTGGGGCAAAATTGGCATCTCTAGAGCAAAAGGAAGGATCTGTAATATTTGACCTTGTGACATAGTTTTTGACCTTGCATGGCCCTCCTTTGATCATGACACAGATATCATAACGATAAACATTTAGAACAATTTTGACAAAGTTTGGACCAAAATTGCCACTTCCAGAGCAAAAGGGAGGATTTCACAAGATTTGACCTCATGACCTAGTTAATGACCTGGAATGACCCACTTCTTGACATAGCCTAGATATCATCAAGATAAACATTCAGGACAATTTTGACAAAGTGTGTGCCAAAATTGGCACTTATAGAGTAAAAAGATGGATTTTACAATATTTGACCTAGTGACCTAGTTTTTGACCTGGCTTGACCTATTTGTTATCATGACCTAGATATTATCAAGACAAATATTCTGAATAATTTTCAAAACGATTGAGCAACAAATGTGGCCCCTAGAGCAAAAAGAAGATTTGACCTAGTGACCTACTTTTTGACCCCATTATGGCCCCCGATTCAAATTCTTTGAAGTATTTTGAAAAAGCATGACCCATAGATCATATGTGTGAAATATGATTGAATTCTGTCCAGTACTTTAGGAGGAGAAGATTTTTTTCTGAAAAGTTGACGGATGGACAGATAGACAGACAGATAGACAGTTAGACAGATAGACAGACAGACGCCGGACAACAGACCGATCACAATACCTCACCTTGAGCACTTTGTGCTCAGGTGAGCTAAAAAGTGCATGTAATTCCTAAACTGTGGTATATTTTCATTCCAAATATAAACATTAGCATTTTGTATGGTTTAGAATTTTGAATTAATGCATACTTATGGAAATATTTGACAAAAAAGTTCGAAATTACCTCCCTTGCATATGAATATAGAGTAAAATATTTGTAAATTATTTTCTTCTTGAAGCATAATCTTGAAATCTGGCACGGTGAATCAACTAATGTGAAGTGTATTTACAAGTGTGTGTAATTTGATGCATTTCCTATGGCTAGAGAGTGGTGTTTTCATTTTCAGTTCGTAAAACTTAAGGTTGATTGGGCAAAAAATGTGGCCTCTAGAGTGAACACAAGGTTTTTCTAAGATTTGACCCAGTGACCTAGTTTTTAACCCAAGATGACCCAATTTCGAGCTTGTCCAAGATTTTATCAAGACAATCATTCTACCCAATTTTTAGATTGATTGGGCAAAAAATGTGGCCTCAAGAGTGCACACAAGGTTTTACTAAGATTCGACCCCGTGACCTAGTTTTTGACCTAAGACAACAAAATTTTGAACTTGTCCTAGATTACATCAAAAACAATCATTTTGACCAATTGTGGCCTCTAGAGTGCACACAAGGCAAAGTTTGACGGACGATCGACGCTGGACACCGCACGACGAACGACGGGCACAGCGGTATCACAAAAGCTAACCATGAGCACTGTGTGCTCAGGTGAGCTAAACTAGAAAGACCTGAAGGTCTTGAGTCGCTCCACAGGCCTGAATTTCTTTTAATATTAAATCCAAGTTTTGACTAGATTTTTGAATACTTGTGGTTCTTACAGTAAAAACAAAGTCAAAAGCAGCAATCATGTGGTCAATGCAAAAAGAAAGTAAATGATTGACTAATATTTTAGGGATGTTAGAGCGATAATAAAATGGAAAACTGTGATTTTGCCAATTCCAGGACACAAAATTCAGTATGTATATTTAAAATCAAATCGAAAATCAAACACATTATGATGCAAGATCTTACGGTCACTATCATTCTGTTCAAACTTTGTCTATATAAGTCAATATTCGTGGCTTCAACAGTGGAAAAAGTGTCGAAAACTGAAATTTTGTCAATTTCAAGGGCACATAACTCAGATTGTAACAGTGTGATCACGCTGAAAATTACACATAAGCAAGATCTTGTTGTCAACAAGATTCCCTCCAAGTAGGCCTATCATCTTGATTGGTTAACATTAAATTTTGTGGTTGTTAGAGTGAAAACAAAGTCGACAAGCAAATTCGTTGAATTGATATCCCCCGCCGAACATATTTTCATTGTCAATAAAGTAGCGCGGAAACGAATATAACTCTGTATGTATATGGCTTCAACAGAACGAATATCACACTGTATGTATATGGCTTCAACAGAACGAATATCACTCTGTATGTATATGGCTAAAACAGTCAGGGGCAGTAACTCTAAATTCGGCGGTCGAACAGGGTAACCCCGACGATATGCCCATGTCCTCATTGTAGTAAAGCTGTGTGCCAAGTTTCATTGAAATCCGGTCTATAGTTTTCAAGAAATAGTGCGGAAACGAATATCACTCTGTATGTATATGGCTTAAACAGTCAGGGGCAGTAACTCTGAATTCGACGGTCGAACCCAGTAACCCCGACGATATGCGCATGTCCTCATTGTAGTGAAGCTGTGAGCCAAGTTTCATTGAAATCCAGTCTATAGTTTTTAAGAAATAGCGCGGAAACGAATATCACTGTATGTATATGGCTAAAACAGTCAGGGGCAGTAACTCTAAATTCGGCGGTCGAACCGGGTAACCCCGACGATATGCGCATGTCCTCATTGTAGTAAAGCTGTGTGCCAAGTTTCATTGAAATCCGGTCTATAGTTTTCAAGAAATAGCGCGGAAACGAATATCACTCTGTATGTATATGGCTAAAACAGTCAGGGGCAGTAACTCTAAATTCGGCGGTGGAACCCAGTAACCCTGACGATATGCGCATGTCCACTTTGTAGTGAAGCTGTGTGCCAAGTTTCATCGAAATCCGGTCTACAGTTTTCAAGAAATAGCGCGGAAACGAATATCACTGTATGTATATGGCTTAAACAGTCAGGGGCAGTAACTCTAAATTCGGCGGTCGAACCCGGTAACCCCGACGATATGCGCATGTCCACTTTGTAGTGAAGCTGTGTGCCAAGTTTCATCGAAATCCGGTCTACAGTTTTCAAGAAATAGCGCGGAAACGAATATCACTGTATGTATATGGCTTAAACAGTCAGGGGCAGTAACTCTGAATTCGGCGGTCAAACCGGGTAACCCCAACGATATGTGCATGTCCTCATTGTAGTAAAGCTGTGCGCCAAGTTCACATCGAAATCCGGTCTATAGTTTCCAAGAAATAGCGCGGAAACGAATATTACTGTATGTATATGGCTAAAACAGTCAGGGGCAGTAACTCTAAATTCGGCGGTCGAACCGGGTAACCCCGACGATATGCGCATGTCCTCAGTGTAGTGAAGCTGTGTGCCAAGTTTCATCGAAATCCGATCTATAGTTTTCAAGAAATAGCGCGGAAACGAATATCACTCTGTATGTATATGGCTTAAACAGTCAGGGGCAGTAACTCTGAATTCAATGGTCGAACCGGGTAACCCCGACGATATGCGCATGTCCTCTTTGTAGTGAAGCTGTGTGCCAAGTTTCATCGAAATCCGGTCTATAGTTTCCAAGAAATAGCGCGGAAACGAATGTCGGACGGACGGACGGACGGACGGACGGACATGGCAAAAACAATATCCCCCCCGAAAAATTTTTTCGGCGGGGGATAAAAATGGCAATTTTGTCAAATTCAAGGGCACATAACTCATGATATAAGATTCCGATCAAGCTGAAAATTACACCCAGGCAGCATATACTCGTAACTGCTTATAAATTATAAATATTCCGTCCAAGTCTTGTCTTGAATGGTCAATATTTGTAGATTTTAGAGTAAGAATGAAGTCAAAACCAGCAAAAAAGAGCCGGAAATGGCAATTTTTTGGCAATTTCAAGGGCACATAACTCATGCTAAAAGATTCAGATCAAGCTGAAAATTTTACCAAGGCAAGATCTTATAGTCAGCATCATTCTGTTAAAGTTTTGTCTTGTTTACACAATATTTATAGTTGCTAGAGAGAAAACAAAGTCAAAATACAGCCGAAAATGGCAATTCTGTCAATTTCAAGGGCACATAACTCATGATGCAAAATTCAGATCAGGCTGAAAATTTTACCAAGGCAAGATCTTGTAGTCAGCATCATTCTGTCAAAGTTTTGTCTTGATTGTTTAATATTTGTAGATTGATCCTCGGTCAACCGGTTCTCGAGTTAGAGCGCGGAAACGGATTTTAA
This sequence comes from Fragum sueziense, assembly GCA_963680895.1. NCBI lineage: Eukaryota > Metazoa > Mollusca > Bivalvia > Cardiida > Cardiidae > Fragum > Fragum sueziense. Next base: position 28,096,589 of record OY804605.1, read on the forward strand.
ACAAAGTCCCATTGTGACCTTGACCTTTGACCTTGGTGACCCAAAAACAATAGGGCACCTCCTTGGGTCATGGGCAACATCTGTGTAAAGTTTCATGATCCTAGGTCAACCGGTTAGCGAGCTAGAGTGCGGAAACGGATTTTAAACAAAGTCCGATTGTGACCTTGACCTTTGACCTTGGTGAGCCAAAAATAATAGGGCACCTCCTTGGGTCATGGGCAACAACTGTATAAAGTTTCATGATCCTAAGTCAACCGGTTCTCGAGTTAGAGCGCGGAAACAGATTTAAAACAAAGTCCGATTGTGACCTTGACCTTTGACCTTGGTGACCCTAGGGCACCTCCTTGGGTCATGGGCAACAACTGTGTAAAGTTTCATGATCCTAGGTCAACCGGTTCTCGAGTTAGAGCGTGGAAACGGATTTTAAACAAAGTCCGATTGTGACCTTGACCTTTGACCTTGGTGACCCAAAAACAACAGGGCACCTCCTTGGGTCATGGGCAACAACTGTGTAAAGTTTCATGATCCTAGGTCAACCGGTTCTCGAGTTAGAGCGCGGAAACGGATTTTAAACAAAGTCCCATTGTGACCTTGACCTTTGACCTTGGTGACCCAAAAACAATGGGGCACCTCCTTGGGTCATGGGCAACATCTGTGTAAAGTTTCATGATCCTAGGTCAACCGGTTAGCGAGCTAGAGCGCGGAAACGGATTTTAAACAAAGTCCGATTGTGACCTTGACCTTTGACCTTGGTGACCCAAAAATAATAGGGCACCTCCTTGGGTCATGGGCAACAACTGTGTAAAGTTTCATGATCCTAGGTCAACCGGTTCTCGAGTTAGAGCGCGGAAACAGATTTTAAACAAAGTCCGATTGTGACCTTGACCTTTGACCTTGGTGACCCTAGGGCACCTCCTTGGGACATGGGCAACAACTGTGTAAAGTTTCATGATCCTAGGTCAACCGGTTCTCGAGTTAGAGCGTGGAAATGGATTTTAAACAAAGTCCCATTGTGACCTTGACCTTTGACCTTGGTGACTCAAAAACGATAGGGCACCTCCTTGGGTCATGGGCAACAACTGTGTAAAGTTTCATGATCCTAGGTCAACCGGTTCAGAGCGCGGAAACGGATTTTAAACAAAGTCCCACTGTGACCTTGACCTTTGACCTTGGTGACCCAAAAACAATAGGGCATCTCCTTGGGTCAAGGGCAACAACTGTGTAAAGTTTCATGATCCTAGGTCAACCGGTTCTCGAGCTAGAGCGCGGAAACGGATTTTAAACAAAGTCCGATTGTGACCTTGACCTTTGACCTTGGTGACCCAAACACAATAGGGCACCTCCTTGGGTCATGGGCAACAACTGTTTAAAGTTTCATGATCCTAGGTCAACCGGTTCTCGAGTTAGAGTTCGGAAACGGATTTTAAACAAAGTCCGATTGTGACCTTGACCTTTGACCTTGGTGACCCAAAAACGATAAGGCACCTCCTTGGATCATGGGCAACAACTGTTTAAAGTTTCATGATCCTAGGTCAACCGGTTCTCGAGTTAGAGCGCGGAAACGGATTTTAAACAAAGTCCGATTGTGACCTTGGTGCTTGGTGACCCAAAAACAATAGGGCACCTCCTTGGGTCATGGGCAACAACTGTGTAAAGTTTCATGATCCTACGTCAACCGGTTCTCGAGTTAGAGCACTGAAACGAAAAAGTCTACGGACGGACGGATGGATGGATGGACGGACAGACAGACATGGTGAAACCAATATACCCCCCTCTACTTCGTAGGTGGGGGGGGGGGGGTATAATTAAGAATTCTTAGTGATTTTATCCTACACTAGATTTTTTTGGCAAGTGAAAAAATAAAATTCTCTACCCACAAGTTTCATCAATGCAATCTGAAAAGGCTTACAAAACAATTTGTACTTCCAAAAATTGAAATATTGCAGTGTTCTCCCAAGAATGATTTGAAGCTGTAGTGGCTTAAGTATAGTTGAACCTAACAATAATGAATACAGTGTTTATTCAAACAAGAGATGTTTGTAAAACATATATGCCCCCTCAAGGGCCTACATTTGATGTAGGTCAAAGTCCAAGGTCAAGTTTACAAGGTCCAAGGTCATGGTCAAATATAAAAGGTCTTGGTAGGAGGTGTCTATGTGTGAAATATCAAAGCTGTATATGTAAAAGTAAAATGAAACATAGGCCAGGTTAAAGTTTTTAAAAGTAGGCCAAATGCCAAGGTCAAGGTCATGGTCAAATGTGAAAGGCCTTGGTTGGAGGTGTCCATGTGTGAAATATCAAGGCTGTAGGTGTAAAAGGACATGATATATATGCCTGGTTTCAGTCTTTTTAAAAGTAGGTCAAACTCCAAGGTCAAGGTTGCAATATTCAAGGTCATGGTCAAATGTGAAAGGTCTTGGTAGGAGGTGTCTATGTGTGAAATATCAAGGCTGTAGGTGTAATAGGACATAAGATAAAGGCTAGGTTAAATATTTCTAAAATAATGTAAAAATCAAAGGTCAAGGTCACACAGGCCAAGGTCATGGTCAAATGTGAAAGGTCTTGGTAGGAGGTGTCCATGTATAAAATATTGAGACTGTATAGGTAACAGGACATGAGATATAGGCCTAGTTTAAGTTTTTTAAAAGTAGGTCAAACTCCAAGGTCAAGGTCCAAGGTCATGGTCAAAAGTGAAATATCTTGGTTGGAAGTGACCATGTGTGAAATATCAAGGCTGTATATGTAAAATGACATAAATATAGGCCAGGTTAATGTATTATTAAAGTAGGTCTAACACCAAGGTCAAGGTCACAAGGTCCAAGGTCATGGTCCAATGTGAAAGGTCTTGGTCGTAGGTGTCCATGTGTCAAATATCAAGGCTGTATGTGTAAAAGGACATGATATATCGGCTAGGTTAAAGTTTTTTTGTAAAGTAGGTCAAAGTCCAAGGTCAAGGTCACAAGGTCCAAGGTCATGGTCAAATGTGAAAGGTCTTGGTAAGATGTGTCCATGTGTGAAATACCAAGGCTGTATGTGTAATAGCACATTTAAGATATAGGCCCAGTTTAATTTTTTTAAAAGTAGGTCAAACTCCAAGCTCAAGGCCACATGGTCCAAGGTCATAGTCGTATGTGATAGGTCTAGGTCGGAGGTTTCCATGTGTCAAATATCAAGGCTGTATGTGTAAATGGACATGATATATCGGCCAGGTTAAAGTTTTTTAAAAGTAGGTCAAACTCCAAGGTCAAGGTCACAAAGTCCAAGGTCATGGTCAATTGTGAATGGTCTTGGTAAGATGTGTCCATGTGTGAAATATCAAGGCTGTATTTGTAAAAGGTCATGAGATATATGCCGGGTTTATTTTGTTTTAAAGTAGGTCAAACTCCAAGGTCACAAGGTCCAAGGTCAAGGTTAAATGTGAACGATGTTGATAGGAGGTATCTATGTGTGAGATATCAAGGCTGTATGTGTAAAAGGACACGGGATATAGGCAAGGTTAAGAATTAAGCGTAAAAATCAACAAAGGGCAATAACTCCCAAAATTTGATTGGCAGAATTACAGTTCTTGTGCACTGCACCTCTCCATAATGAAATCTATTCACCTGTAAAGTTTCATGATTCTACCTTACATATTTTTTGAGTTGTGCTCCGGACAAGAATTAAGTTATAAAATCAACAAAGCGCAATAACTCACAAAATATGATCAGCAGAGTTACGGTTCTTGTACACTGCACCTCTCCATAATGAGATCTATCCACCTGTTAAGTTTCATCATTCTACCTTACATACTTTTTGAGTTATGCTCCGGACAAGAATCAATTTATAAAATCAACAAAGGGCAATAACTCAAAAAATTTGATCGGCAGAGTTACAGTTCTTGTGCACTGCACTTCTCCTTATTGAGATCTATCCACCTGTGAAGTTTCATGATTCTACCTTACATACTTTTTGAGTTATGCTCCGGACAAGAATCAAGTTATAAAATCAACAAAGGGCAATAACTCAAAAAATTTGATCGGCAGAGTTACGGTTCTTGTGCCAGTGCTCTCAATAAGCGGACGTCGACGTATATTACGTCCGATTTTCGTGAAAAGACGTCCGGAATTTCGAAATTGGACGGCCGGCAGACTCCCAATTTTTTTTACTGACTTCCAAAAATATAAACCCGGACGTCTGCAAAAAAATGTAAAGGGTAAAAATCGATATTACCAAATAACCAGACTGAAAAAGATCAACAGCTATCAAGCGCCGTCGCATTTGCCAGCACCTTTATATCTGTGACTACGCTAAAAATGCCGTAACTACAGCTTATTCAAGTTAGTTCAAAGTGAATTTACAGCTTTATCGAACATTACCTACGATACATTGTCTCGGCACGCGACACGACAAATAGCTTTAATTGCCATCGATATCCAAACACATATGACATAACAAAGCGATGGGAAAATTCAATAATTTACACAGTAGACAAGATTCGGGTAGTTTACTAGTGCCGTGTGCAATAGAGCATAGCGCGTTACATATAGTGGGCGTGTACTTTCGATATTGTTTTCACTTGATTGACAGGTCGGGTTTCTTCAGTTAAATTCTTTACTTTACGACAGATTTCACTCGACATTGAGTCGCTCAAAGCCGAACTTGTAGCAAACAATTGGTAAGATCGCCGTAGTTTACGGCGGTTGCTGAATTACGATGTCGCAGGTAAATTAATTAGCGCAAAATTTGTGGAATAAACTATACCTAAGTGAGTAAGTCCTTTGTTTCGTGTTTTTTATCGCGAGAAAACGGATCCCGATGGAGTTAATAATGGGAAGACAATTAAAGTTAGCGAGTAACGTCATGATTCCTACTTGATTCAAAATTTAATCGGTACACGAATATTCATCTTTTCTCCTTTTCCAAACTGGATAGGATTTTCCGGCGTCTGGGGGGGGGGGGGGGTGTGAAAGCGATGCAGATTGCGACAACTTTTTTTAAGCCAGGGTGAAATTGCCCTGATATTTGAAAACATTGAGTGAAAAGGGAGAAACTCATAGATCAATATATTTATGGCAATACACATGACATGGAGGACGTCTTTGTATCATGAATGTTTAACCCTTTCATATAATGGTTATCTTAAGGTCATATCTTGCAGATATTATGAATTAACTAGATCTACATAAAAGGGTTAAAATCAGACGGCCAACATGACAATTTATGACTTGTCAAGCTTGAACCGGATTGCCACAAGGAGAAGAGTTGCAAATTGGAGCATACAATATAAATTTGAAAAAGAAAGAGATATGTTTGTATATTTCTTCTTTTCCTTCATATAATTCGAAATTGCGAAAACGCGCTGAAAAATTCTTGATTTTCTGGAAAAATTTCCTGAAATTAGGACATGGAAGTCCAAGACTTCCTGAATTTGGTTCTTATTGAGAGCACTGAACCCTGACGATATGCGCATGTCCACTTTGTAGTAAAGCTGTGTGGCAAGTTTCATTGAAATCCGGTGTATAGTTTTCAAGAAATAGCGCGGAAACGAATATCACTGTATGTATATGGCTTAAGCAGTCAGGGGCAGTAACTCTAAATTCGGCGGTCGAACCGGGTAACCCCGATGATATGCGCATGTCTTCATTGTAGTAAAGCTGTGTGCCAAGTTTCATTGAAATCCGGTTTATAGTTTTCAAGAAATAGTGCGGAAACAAATATCACTCTGTATATTTATGGCTAAAACAGTCAGGGGCAGTAACTCTAAATTCGAAGGTCGAACCGGGTAACCCCGGAAATGCGCATGTCCACTTTGTAGTGAAGCTGTGAGCCAAGTTTCATTGAAATCCGATCGACAGTTTTCAAGAAATAGCGCGGAAACGAATATCACTCTGTATGTATATGGCTTAAACAGTCAGGGGCAGTAACTCTAAATTCGGCGGTCGAACCGGGTAACACCGACGATATGCGCATGTCCACTTTGTAGTGAAGCTGTGTGCCAATTTTCATCGAAATCCGGTCTACAGTTTTCAAGAAATAGCGCGGAAACGAATATCACTCTGTATGTATATGGCTTAAACAGTCGGGGGCAGTAACTCTAAATTCGACGATCGAACCGGGTAACCCCGAGGATATGCGCATGTCCTCATTGTAGTAAAGCTGTGAGCCAAGTTTCATTGAAATCCAGTCTATAGTTTTCAAGAAATAGCGCGGAAATGAATATCACTCTGTATGTATATGGCTAAAACAGTCTGGGGCAGTAACTCTAAATTCGGCGGTCGAACCAGGTAACCCTGACGATATGCGCATGTCCACTTTGTAGTGAAGCTGTGTGCCAAGTTTCATCGAAATCCGGTCTACAGTTTTCAAGAAATAGCGCGGAAACAAATATCACTCTGTATGTATATGGCTTAAACAGTCAGGGGCAGTAACTCTGAATTCGGCGGTCCAACGGGGTAACCCCGACGATATGCGCATGTCCTCATTGTAGTAAAGCTGTGTGCCAAGTTTCATTGAAATCCTGTTTATAGTTTTCAAGAAATAGCGCGGAAACAAATATCACTCTGTATGTATATGGCTAAAATAGTCAGGGGCAGTAACTCTAAATTCGGCGGTGGAACTGGGTAACCCCGACGATATGCGCATGTCCACTTTGTAGTGAAGCTGTGTGCCAAGTTTCATCGAAATCCGGTCTACAGTTTTCAAGAAATAGCGCGGAAACAAATATCACTCTGTATGTATATGGCTTAAACAGTCAGCGGCAGTAACTCTGAATTCGGCGGTCGAACCGGGTAACTAGTGTTGTAAAATCGGACTCAAATCATAATCGATAATCGAATTGAAACGGGACTTGGTTTCGATTCAATTATCGATTAATAATCGAAACTTCATTTTCTGTAATAAAACACTTGTGTTGATGGGTGTACTTAAAAAATCTAAAGTTAGTTACGCTGACAACAATAATTATAAGTCTCTAGCAAAAGAATGGTGCAAGCCAAGTGATCTTGTCTTCGATTTCATTGATTTTATTAAAGCTATACTATATTCATTTGAGCTTTGGTTTCCTACATATGTATTTCTTTCAATGTGTGTGTGTGTGGGGGGGGGGGGGTGCGGTGGAGGGTAAGGGTCTTCCACAAGCCATCCACATGGAACAAAGTTATAATGTACTTTATAATTTTGATTTGTAGGCAAATTTCAATTTTTTTTTTCCATTTAAACAAAAGTCTGGAGTGTCTGACTCTGCAATAAGTGTCTGCGTTTTAGTCCCATCCATTTACTTTAGTCCTTACTCAAAGAACAGCTGGGCAATTTTTAGTATTTTAAGAGTTAAGGAGTTGGAGATAAATGATGCAGGTATCAAAAATTCAAATTTCTTTCCCAAATTCACATCATCTGTCTAAAATAAAGTGTATTGATGTCAAAACAGTATTTTTTCGTATCCGGATTGAGGCATATGTCCGGTAACTGGTACACTTGATTGCGAATAGAGGGTGTTTAAAAAGCTCTATGTAGACTCTTTTGTTTGTTTTCAATGTCATAAAATGAAATGAGTGGTCTGCTTTGAAGTGAAATGGCTTTATTTGCCCATTTTCCTTCCGTTACATGAATGTTTTTCTCCAAAATCATGTTATGAAAATGGTGCCGATGATCGCTACAAACGATGGAATTCCGCCGCTGCCAAAAATTTTTGATTACTGATTCATTTGATTATTAGCAAAATATGGTCTTTTTATACCCGAATTAATATCTACAAATACAATTTCAGTCTTTAACATTTGGTTTACTCTTGAGTCTTTCCTCTGGAAGCTAAAAAACAAAAGCAGACATTGCCATAAGTTATACGGAGCCGATTTTTTGGTAAAAACCAAAGACTTTAACGACATCGATTTTTCATACTCATAATCGATTGTCGCCGATTTTGGGCTTCAACGACGATTAATCGATTATTTCCGATTATCGTTACAACACTACGGGTAACCCCGACGATATGGGCATGTCCTCATTGTAGTCAAGCTGTGTGCCAAGTTTCATCGATCCTGTTTATAGTTTCCAAGAAATAGCGCGGAAACGAATATCACTGTATGTATATGGCTAAAACAGTCAGGGGCAGTAACTCTAAATTTGGCCGTTGAACCGGGTAACCCCGACGATATGCGCATTTCCACTTTGTAGTAAAGCTGTGTGCCATGTTTCATCGAAATCCGGTCTACAGTTTTCAAGAAATAGCGCGGAAACAAATATCACTCTGTATGTATATGGCTTAAACAGTCAGGGGCAGTAACTCTAAATTCGGCGGTCGAACCGGGTAACCCCGACGATATGCGCATGTCCTCATTGTAGTCAAGCTGTGTGCCAAGTTTCATCGAAATCGGTTTATAGTTTCCAAGAAATAGCCAGACATGGGGTCGATTACTTGGAAAAGTAATCGATTAAATTAATGATTAATGTACCATTGATTATTAATCGATTAAATTACTTTCACTGAAAAATACCTCAGTAATTGATTATTAATCATTAATTTGGGGGTAAGTAATCGATTATTAATCATTAATCGCGGATAAAAGCTTTTGCGGAACAAAAAATAAACAGTTAAAAGGGGCAAATAGCATTTCATTCTCTTCAAATACATGATCTAAACAGAATCACAAAATATGAAAATTTTTACTATTGAAATTACATTTCTTTTTAAATGTCTTGAAACAAACCAGTTTCGTTATAGATGTTCGATATTTGTTAACAGACCACTTCAATAAAGATGAATGGCATGCTAAAAAGGTCTTTACCAGATGTTGTGGTAGGAAGAATTGAAGAGTTCCCTTTGATAAAGTTGGATGAAAATAGAATGTATGGACTTGTAGGATATTGAATTTTGTTAAGAACATATCTTAGTTATCTTTCCTGAATGCTCTAATGAATTATCACAAATGATTATGAAAATTAAGTTCATGTATATCAGACCAGTGATTTTGTTACAAATTTTTGCGGGAGAGCCTTAAGACCCACTGGTTTCCAAAACAATGAGTCCAATTTTGAAACAAATAAGTCTTTGTAAGACAACATTGATTACACATTGAAAATGTTTGCATTCAGGGACTCAATAAATATTTATCAATGAGTCCTGAGAAACAAATGTGAGTCAGGGACTCGGGACTCTGTCAGACCATGTTGAAGCCATGGGACCAATGATTTAACCACTGTGACTAGATTTTATAGAAAAATGCTTAATAAATGCATTTTCTCCTTTTGCCCTAATGTTATCTGAAACCTTTCATATTTAGGATTACAAACTTATAATGGAAAGAGTTAAGTGAAGAGAAAAGATACTTGTTATCAGGGTGTCCAAAACCCCCCAAATGGGGTTTTTTTACCCCCTAAATGAATCTTGTACCCCCCAGTTTTTGCAAGCAGCCTTCTATGTCTCTTATAGAGGGGGTACAAGCATGCTGTAAAAGTATGGTTTGTACCCCCAGATTTGAAAGTCAGTGGAAACCCTGAGTTATCAAATTCATGTATACCCTGGTTATTATTAGAATCTTATAATTCAAATCACAAAGTTTGGTTCTGTCTTTTCTCTTTTTTTGCCAAAGTTAGTACATGTTCTTTGCTTTACATTATTTTCTAATAAATTATGCATATAGTTGATAAAGGAAAAATTCTTTTATCAACACATGTATTTACTTGATAATGAATCAGTATATTATCGTATGAACATTTGTTATTTAGTTTTACATGTTCATAGTACAATTGCATTTTAAGAAAAAAATTAAAAGTGAAATGATTTTTTTTTTGTTCAGCATTTTTCAAATAATATAAGTTTTCAGTTTGAACTCCCCAAAATGTGTGAAATTTCAATGACAGGTGTAAGATTAATACTATGTGGCCCTTGGGCATAGAATGCTTTGTATAGGTGTGAACAGGTAAAAGGTGTGACCTTACAGGTGCATCTTACTTTGTTTTAGATCATTTATACATCCAAAATAATCAAAAAGTAATCATAAAATAATCATGATTACTGTCATTTTTTCACCAGTAATTGATTAAATTATTAATCAAATAATCAGAAAAAAATAATTAATCGATTAATTCATGATTATTGGCACTTGTTAATCGATTAATAATCGATTAAATTACTGATTATGATTACCCCATGTCTGGAAATAGCGCGGAAACGAATATCACTGTATGTATATGGCTAAAACAGTCAGGGGCAGTAACTCTAAATTTGGCGGTTGAACCGGGTAACCCCGACGATATGCGCATGTCCATTTTGTAGTGAAGCTGTGTGCCAAGTTTCATCGAAATCTGATCTATAGTTTTCAAGAAATAGCGCGGAAACGAATATCACTCTGTATGTATATGGCTTAAACAGTCAGGGGCAGTAACTCTGAATTCAATGGTCGAACCGGGTAACCCCGACGATATGCGAATATCCTCTTTGTAGTGAAGCTGTGTGCCAAGTTTCATCGAAATCCGGTCTATAGTTTCCAAGAAATAGCGCGGAAACGAATGTCGGACGGACGGACATGGCAAAAACAATATCCCCCAAAAAAAATTTTTTCGGCGGGGGATAAAAAGGTTAAATGGAATGCAGAAGTGTGTTGAATTAAGAGGGAAACTTTCTAATTCAAATATTTGAAGGAAAGGAGAATAATAAGAAAAAAATGAATTGTCTTATCATTTACAAAAACTTTTTTGTCAGTGTAATTTCTGTGGGGAAAGGGATAAAAATTGGCTACATTCCAAGTGAACTGTTATGCTGTAGCTAAGCAAAGTTACCCATGCATGTAAATTATTGATTTTTCTGGCACAAGAGTTTGGTCAACTCATATTCTTGGCTTCAATCAGTTACAATTTACCTCAGGATTGTGATCTTTAATTGGTGATATGAAATTGGAATTATAGGACAAGAGGACCAAGATGGTCCTATATCGCTCACCTGAGAGAGCCCCGAGACATACTTTTTAGCAAACCTTTTAATTCTCCGAGGATTTTGAAAAGAGGATTTTGAAAAGGAGTCATATGACAATCGTACACACTAAATTTCAAAGCAAAATTTGGGAAAAGATTGTCAAAGATTTTTCACTATATCTGTATTTAAAATCAGAAAACCCACAACATATTGCTGAATTTCCATTTAAAATAGACAAATCAAAGCATTTGGAAAGAAGTCATTGGGCTATAATATTTAGAAAGCATAGAACTTAAGGTTTGGAAATCCTAAGACAATTCTAAACCTGTTCCCGCTTTTTCAAATCTAGAATACCTCATGGCAGAGCTTCAGATTGTTTCAGAGACCTGTGGGTCACAGGGCCCACCACACAGGATTTTGAGGGGTCATTTTCCAAAACAATGGGCCACAGTTAAGGGTTCATATCCAGACTTATTTGCTGTGAATTCATCACTGTATTGTTGTTATTTGAGTGGATGCATATAAACATTGTTAAAATTAAGAATATTTCACTTCATTTATTTTTAGTTATTTATTTTGTGTGTGTTAATGATTTGAATTAACTTTTCCCTAACAATAAATTCTTCATACTAGATCTAGTACAATTTGAAATGTATTGCAGATAAAGTAATCAATTGTTGTCCACGATTTTTTTAATATCAGTGTGTGGTAGTACTGGTAGAAAAGTCCCAAAACTCCACTATCTAGAGTGACAGCGAGTTGCTAACATAAATAATATCATTCTATTTGCTGGAATCGAAAACCCCTAACTTCAGTGTGAATGAATGGGGAGATGAAATGGTTTAACAAAACAATGGTATAGAAAGAGCAAGTAGCTAGGCGGTGACGATTTGCCACGAATTCAGATTCGTCTGCTTGCCAAATTTTTAAGGTCAAATCATTCTGCCGAAAATTTGACGATTATTGACTAATTATCCGCTCCATTTAAAAATGCAGCCGTATGTTCTTTGTATGTGATTTTACCCGTATCTTCCTCTGCTTTTCGTTTGGAAAAACGTTTTAAACTTGATTGAGACATCGTCTAAACGATAGTTGAAACAGCCGCATGTTAATGTTTTCAATCGAGTTGTCTGGTTACAGATTTGAAGCACAAAGCCGGGAACTGTCACAGACTCACGATACTAAAAATAGTAACAAATCGAAGGTGAAGGTTACGGAGATCGCCCGAGATTGGCCGACTGCTTGTTTATGGTTTGAAATTTGGGATATGATTGGTTGATCAAGTAAGGTCATTATAATAATCTAAAAATAAGTTTATCAAGTAGGTCACTTAGCTTGATCATGTACATAGCAGATTACGGGTGCGAAGGTCAATATTGTTTGAAATCTACTATTTCATGATCATACTTTTACTGAAATTCGTGCGCCCGGCTGGCGCACCAATACATAATTTCATGCGTCATATTTTGAATAAATGCGGGATTGGCGCGGGCGCACCGTCAATCTGAAGCTCTGTCATGGTAGAGCTTATTTTCAAAGCATAATGATAACTTGAACTTTTCTGTTTAACAAAACAATACACAACCTCTATGCACTTTTTTCTGTACAAAATGCAAGAGCCTACAGCATAGGAATAATTTTAATAGTTATTAAACTAGGCAAAAAAGTTATCTTCAGGCCTTAACAACTTGAAAAGATCGTCAAACATTGCCCTCTATCATTTATATGGAACCGACAATATAGGGGAAATATTCATTGAACAGTAAGGATTTGGTTACGATTAAACCTTTTCCAAACAACATAACATAGAATCAGTCGGGATGACGTCATAGCCTCACTTTCATTTTTTCATCGAGGGTACAACCTCGGTCTTTATCGTTACGGGATACCAACTTTGAGGCAGATTATTTCAAAAATCCATCGTTAAAATTCATAAACAAAACTCTTTCTTTAAAGATTGTGATTTAAACTTCCTAACTACCAACGCATTTTTAATAATCAGGCGTAGTCGTCGAGATATTAATGCTGAAAGTTGGTTATGCTTCAACGAAAAAGACCGAAGCTTTCACCTCCACCGAATGAGTGCAGGTCCGCTGACGACGTTTTTGATTGGCTGAAAGAATTGTGCCGACCGGGTCAATAAGTGCATACATAATTAAAAGCTGTCGTAGATGATAAAACAGGTGTTGATAAAGACTGCATTCATGTATAAAACTTCAGAGAAAATGATAAGGCAAAATGAGAAATCAAGTTATCAACATTTTCTTCTTTTACCATAACAATTTGTACAAGCCTTTTCAGTCGGTGAGGCAAACCTGTTTATGGTAGAGAAAGGGCATAATGCTTTCCCATACAGAAAGGAAATAGACTGTTCCAATTTCAAAGTTCAGAATACAAAATTGACAGCGTTACGAATAGGATTCATTTACAATAAACTAGCATATAAAATATTGAGGTAAAAAGAGAATCGGCATTTTCTTCATTTGACTCATTAATTTCCCAAGCCTTTTCTAATAGGGACCTCAAAACAAGGTCTTTTCAGGAAAGGGTTAAAGTATTTAGTTGATCTCTTAAGTAAACAAACATTAGTGCCTCTAACAGCTCCATGCATTCTTTATCAGATATCATGATCTGCATAATCTGATTATAGACTTAAAATGACATTTCAGAATTTTTTGTCATAAATTTTACTTTTATTTTTATCTGAAAGAGCATATTTCCTTATGAAAATCCTGAAAATTTCAAGCCAAAATATTGCGCCGTTTACGAGAAATTTATATTTTTGTATTAAAATTGAACAAATTGTTGTGGACAACAGTTCGTATTTATATGCAATTTATCGATTATGTCTCAACTTTAAATGCGTGTTTCTCGCTTATTGGCAACAACTTCAAAAAACTAATAGTATTTATACTCATTAGAATAACCAATCTTGGCATCAAGACATACTTTAAAAAATTGAAATTGGAATGAAATGTCCCTTTAAATGATATGTGTCTACCTGGTCAAAACAATTCCTTACTTGAAAATTCTTGAACCTACAACCTAGGGCTTCTTTCCTTGCAATGTAATGATTTTAAGTATTCTGTTAGAGGTTTATGAGATGTAAATTCAGGCAAAATTTCAAGACTCTAGGCCAAATAGTCTTTGAGAAAACTGTGTTTCTGTGTGAAACCTTAAACCCAACAACATAGGGCCAATTTTTCTTTAAGCGCAACAATTTGAAGTATGTTGGTAAAGGGCATTGAGACAATGCTACATACACAATTTCAAGACTCTAGGCCAAATAGTTAGTGTTGTGTCGATAGTCGTCAGCTATCGAAAGCTATCGGATTGAGCCCAAAATCGGCGACAATCGATTGCAATTTTCAACTATCGATAGTTGCACTTTTTCTTTTACAGTTAATTTTCCGGACATTTGGTTCTTATAATCAAAAAAGAAAATTGATGAATGAAAGTTCCAGGCTATTTCCTTACTCTCCCCAATTCTCTTGCAATGACTTTTACGAAATGAAAGTAGAAGTTTATGGGTCCCGAAGTTTATGCAAAGTAAACAGAAAGAATGACTTGATTGGTAGTCTGCTATTTACCAAAATTAATCGAACATTAACAATGGCTTTTGATGGATAGATTCCAGCATTTAAAGCTATAATTAAGTAATGAAAATTGCTTAATAGTTTAATCAGTTATTATTTATCATGCAAGTGCTTTAAAAAGTGTTAACGATCGAAATATTTTATTCATAGCATTTCAAAGAACATAATTCCAAAAAGCAAATCTAGTAAGGGGGTACCACTTGATTGGTAGTCTGTGATTTCAGTATAATTAATCGAACAAGAACAATGTCTTTTGATGGATATATTAAAGCATACGAGGTGCATTTTAGTAATGAATATTGTTCAATCAGTTGTAATCGATTAATCGGGTGCTTTAGATCGTATAAACGATCGGAATATTATAATCATAGCATTTCAAAAAACATAATTCTCATCCTAGACTGACATACTCATCTGCAAACAATAAAGCACACCATCAATAAAAGAAGTCTAATTGGAAAACGACAACAATAATGTCTCCTAATTGATCAATTGACAAAATTTAGCTTAGTTTGTTGACATGTTTAGGGAAGTCATGCTATCACATTGGCAGTGAGAAAACAGAAAAGTCTCTCTGAAGCTGGTAAAAGAAATGGATTAACGGCGATGATTCCTACCTGTCCTGGAACTTCATCTGTTCATCACACATACATCATTTACGATGAATAGTTATATAGGTAGATACATAAGCATCAAAAGCAACCAAGGGCAGAAAGATAAAATTTAAATTAATTTTCCCCAATTTAACAAGTTTTCATGTATAGGCTCAATTTTACAAGATGAAAGGCTATATATTGCTTTTCTACCAATCTCTTATATATGATACTGAGTTATATCTACATATTTAGGCTATGAAAAAAAACTTGCTCAAAAAATGAAAAAGCCAGCGTTATATACATTCAAAGACAACTAGCCTCAGAAGCAACTCCTCAAGAGACCTTGTTTAAATTTGTCTCAGTATTTGAGAAGCATCATAATTATGCAGTTAACACATAAACAAATATACTTAATTATGATATTTACTAGGTTACACTGATGGACTTTTTTTGTTTACAAAGAACCGATTGTACAATCGATAATCAATCGGTTGTGACTTTCCGATTATCGATAGTGATTTTGCTGTCCGATATACAACACTACAAATAGTCTTTGAGAAAAATGTGTTTCTGAGTGAAACCTTAAACCCAACAACATAGGGCCAATTTTTCTTTAAGCACAATAATTTGAAGTATTTTGGTAGAGGGCATTAAGACAATGCTACATACAAATTTTCAAGACTCTAGACCTATTGGTTTGGGAGGAGAAGATTTTTTTGTAATTGTGGACGGACGGACAGACAGACAGACGGACGACGGACATTGACCGATCACAATAGCTCACTCCGAGCACTTCGTGCTCAGGTGAGCTAAAAAGGTATCTAGACTTTTATCATAGGATTCTTCAGAATTAAATATGTCGGACATTTGGAATTTTGGACCGGTCAACTCAAAATTTTGCCAGACCAGCTTGAATTTGCCGGTCAATGACCTGTGGTCCGGCGCTTTCACGAAGACTGTAAAGCATTTATGAAATTATTTTATTTTTATACCCCAAATTGTCCTCCATTTTGCATGTTGCATACCTTTTGAGCCATACTGTACTACTACATAAATACATAATATATGTACTCTTCAACATGAAGATGTGAAAGGTCACGAAAACAGGTCAACTTTACAAAAAGACCCCTTTTACATTGGGTAAGTCAACTTCAAGACAATACATATCTTAGAAAGTAAGATTTTTGGAGACAAAATAGGTAGATCTAAGATGGATTACTCTAACAGGTTGGTGAAATTTCCCAATCGGGCAATATTGCCCAATCGGGCAATCTTGCCCGATCGGGCAATAGCGAAATTGAAAGGAAACAGCAAAAAGTCAAATTTCAGTGAATGTTTCGGTGTCGAGTAGCCAAAGTTTTTGGGCATATTAGTTAGACCTCCCGTCACACATTCCCAAATAAATTTCCCATCAAAGTCGTCTATCTTCATGCGCCCAGACTGGGGTGGCGAAGATAAGATTACAGTGTACACCAAAAGTCATGTTCGTATTTTTGCTTGGAGTACTGGATGAACCTGAAAACTTTAAAATGTGTTTGTTTTGATCCCAAATAAACATATTTCATTTTTAATCAACTATGGTCTTAAGTACACACAGCAATCATGTTGTTTTGATAGTGAGCACGGGATATTACAGTACTTAGTTTGTATTACCTACATAAAATATGCCACATAACTTTTGGGTGTACACTGTGCTTTTATTGTCACCTCTCCATAGACAAGAATATGTCGTACATTGGTGGTTTTTACCTGTCTAGAAATAATCAAAATGGCGGACCCTGGTTGGTGAAAAAAGTTTACAGTGATAAATACTGGGAAATGCAAGGGTTTGTTCATTTAGTTAATTTCCTATTCATTCCAATGTAACCGAAAAGAGTCTGGGCGCATGAAGATGGACGACTTTTATGGGAAATTTCTTTGGGAATGTGTGACGGAATGTCTAACCAATATGCCCAAAAACTTTGGTTACTCGACACCGAAACATTTCACTGCAATTTGACTTTTTGCTCTTTTCTTTCAATTTCGCTGTTGCCCGATCGGGCAAGATTGCCCGATTGGGCAATATTGCCCGATCGGGAAATTTCACCAACCTGTCTAAGATAATTGTGATTCAGCTTAAATTTATAGGGTTAACCCTTATGTTCCCCATCGTTTATCCAAAACCCTAAGGGTATCGAAAACCAGTAAATCCACGATACAAACCGGAAATAGAACTAGCTTCTGCTTTGTTCTATCATGAAAAAAGAAATTGGTTGACTTACATTTAAATCAGATATATATTCCAACACAGAGAAAATTTTTAATCCATAAATTTGGTTTAACCTCGGTATTCTGTTTTAAAAATCCCAATCGAGGTCACAACAGGAAAAAATCACAAAAAATCTACACATTCCACGAGATTCACATTCTCAAACCGTCGGCCATTTGCAATTTTCGTGTTTGATATTTCGCTGTAATAATGCTTTCTTTACAAGAAGCTGACCGAAATAAATACAATGTTAATGGTGTATGAAGTAAATGTGTGTTTTTGTCTAAACAAGGAACTATATGACTATACTGATTTTTATCCAAAATCAGAATAATAATTAATGTTACGGGGACGTATTGATTATCCAGGACAGAGTGAAAATGCAATTGGATCACCAAGGACAACTCTATCGAATCATACCTTGGATGCATCTCGTAGAACTACTTTCAGACTATGAATAGAATAGAATAGAACAACAATTCAAAACGTTCGTCTGTGACTTATGTCAACAATGACGCGACAATGATACTGAAATACATTGTTTGCAGTTCCAGTGTCCTCTCTTTTTAGAATGATTACAACCTGCAAGTCCCGCAAGTTGCCATGGTTGTGCATTTGGTTGACATCGAAAACTACTTTATGAAGCGTAGCCACTTCCGGCTAAGAAATCCAATTTTTTTCAAGATTTCTTCATACACACACATCCAAGGTAAAATTCGATAGAGTTGTCCTTGGTGATCCAATTGAGTGAAAATGTTGATTGATGTCACGTGAGAAGTATGGAATGGATTGTTAACGGAAATGACAATTTTTATTTGACAATGACAGCCTGCTTTATGGAGTCATGGATCCAAAATCATGTTTAAATACTTAATTTCAAGCAAAAAAAAATTACCCAACCAAAACAATTCCTGTTCACAGTAATTTATTCTCCTAACATATGCATGATATGCGGATTTGAGAAACCGTTAGTCCCCAAAAGGTATAGTTACGGAAACGGCTGGATATTCAAGGTGTCACGCTGGTATCGTACTCCGCCCTGTTTTGGTGACTGCCAAAAACTCGGTGACACCTTCTTCTCTTTGGGTGGGCTTTTCAAAATTAGAGTTCCATCATGTCAACAGGATTTGTAGTCGTCTATGAAAACAAGAACCCGGTCATTTTAGATGTTAGAAATGGAGAAATTCAATCCACGGAATATCTTAAAAGCCCTCTAAACTTTAAATTTTCATTTTAACACGGTGGGGATTGTGCATGGTGGGATGGATAACGAATACGGAGTATACGGACAAATTTGCCTCGCTTCAGGTAAGAAATTGTGCAATAATTTTCTTATTTCTGCTCCAATTTTCAAGCGGTTTGTTGCATGTACCCTGCACTAGTGAGCTCTTTCCTCGGATATATGACTTGTTTGTAGAATCTTTGTACTTTGTCCAAAAATTGATCCCAACCGACCAGAAAAACGACAAAAAATTCAGGCCCTTTTTCTAGTCGGTTGGGATCGGTTTTTGAGAAAAGTACAATGAGTTTCCCGATAAGTAATACATCTGAGAAAAGGGCTCAGTAAGACGGAGTAGGCCTACATGTAGCTGCGATATCGTAGCCACAAACTTGATGATGAGTATTGGTTTGCGGCTACGAGTCCACCCTATTCCTTCTTGTGGAGCAAGACAAAAGAGTGGAAACGCATTTTCTTGCATAAAATTTTGAATACTAACATATCTAATCAGATGTGTATCCCATAAAAAGATATTCCATGGCACAAATTCAGTTAAAAAGTATCAACAAGAATTGTTATCATCTTTTTCTTCCAACTGAAAATTCAAGTCTCAGTAGAATAAAATGGGTGGGTACTCCGCTTCAAAATTGAATTGAACTTTATTTGAAAGTGATTTCAACATAAAACTACCCTGGATTGACAGAAAAATGGTTAACCTGTTGTCCGGTAACATTCTTACTACATTCCATAGCTTTATTTTGAAGTTTGACCATGCTAAACTTGCTGGAATGAATCATTCCAGCACCTGCTCCATTGCAACAAATAGGAAGGAATTGTAACCGAAACCCAGATCAAAATTCAAAAAGGTTTCGGTTACATTATTGCAACTAGCCTACATGCAACAAACCGCATGAAAATTGACGCAGAAATAAGAAAGTTATTGCACAAACTCTTACCTGAAGCGTCGTTAATTTGGCCGTAGTCGTTACCATTTCGCTTTCTGGTCGGTTGGGACAATATTTCGGAAAAAGTATCATGAGTTATCTAATATGTCATACATCCTATGAAAGAGCTCGATAAGGCGGGGTACATGCAGCAAACCGTTTGAAAATTGATACAGAAATAATAGTCCATTTGAAATTTTGGGAACCTTGCAATGTCGAGTACAATGACGTTTTATTTTTTCTTTGCATTGTATAGGTGTTCTACAGCAAATCTAGCTTGGTTGCCAGAATGGCAACCTTGGGCAACTCCTACAATTCGCAAAAATCCAAGATGGCCGCCAAACGCAGCTGGAAAAATCAACTTTTTGTCAAATTGTCCAACAAAGATGCGAAAAATGCCTATCTTGGGGTTTTTGGGTATGCTGAATTCAAATCTAATGATGAATATAGCATATGGATATCAGAAAAGTACTAAATTAGAGATGGCTGCCGGACGCCATTTTGAAAATCACATTTTCTATACACTAGTTTTTATATGGTCTTGAAAATGCACTTTTAAGAATGCTTGGTATTCCAAATTAACTTTATTTCTCATTTCTACACCATCTCATTTCTTCTTTTCTGTTTTTATACCAACATTGTTTATATAAAGCTCAGAAATGGCAGCTAGGTGCCTTGTTGAAAATGATTATTGGTTAAAATACTGGTACAAAATGCTGCCAGATTTCGATATTTAGGCTTTATTGAATCTCTTTACTTATTTTAACACATTTAGACTAAATTTGGATATTACTTATTTACTTACTGTTCTCATATAAATGATAGTAATAGATATGGCAACCAGTTGCCATCTTGGCATAAAGAGCAAATCTTAAGACAGATTTTCAATGCACGACATAAAATGCCAAAATATTGGCTCTTTTCGCCAACAATGACATGATATCAATTAACCTGTGTTAATTTCTTCAATTGAAGAATCGTTAAAAATTTGTATATAAGTGCTGTTGGTGGAGCATTTCAAATAACATATTGTTATGTGCTGTTGTTGGCATTGTTATCTAGGTTTGAAGCTTTTGCTTTGGAAAATCAAATTTTGATACACAATTATGTATAGGACTCCATTTATTTTAAACACTAGAACTAGATGAACATATAAAATGTAATACATAGGCTACCAGTTGCCATAATTATTGTTAAATGAAGGTGATGTCTGTGTTGTAGGCTTGATATATGTCGGTATGTAACTGTGATTTTATTCAATTATGACCACCAGTTACCATGTTGAAAGTTTAAATTGTTGCTGCTGACTAAAAATAAACATCTGGTAAAGTTCTAAGCATTTTATTTACATAATAAGATAAATGTAAATTCTTGGATATTACCGGTATAATGAAATTCAAGAAGTATCTTTAGGAGTCGTAAAAGAACACTCGTGATTGATGCGCTATTCCGTAAGTTTCTTTGGGAGCTGATCTTTTTAGCTTTCATACATTTGTAATTGATGAAGAAAAGCCCATGTGATCATAATGAACACTACAACCCATTTGAGTACCATGCATAATGTAATGCTTATAGTCTTGTCACACTACATCCATGAACGATTTTAATACACAACAGGAAACAGTACAGTCATGGATGTATCTTCATGTAAGCGATGGTAGATCTAGATAGCTCCAATGGAATAGAGTAGATGTGCATGAACATAATTTCGAGAAAGTTGCCCCATTCTCTGTCAACTTGTTCACCCGAATAACGAAACTAAAAGAATGCATGTTCTATCAAGACTTATCATGAGCGCTTTTCAGAGACAATTATACTAGACAGAGCTATCTCGCATTTTGAAATGTTGATAAATATACACAATATATTTATTTTGACAATATGAGATTTTAGCTTAGTAATATTTAATTGTGAGAAATCAATGTAAATTTGATATACATGAAGTACATGCGTACCATTTTTTAGAATTTCTGACTAAGATTTATATAGATTATATTTCTGCCATGGTTATATCCTTTCCTTTAGATGGGTCTGCAAACAAGAATAGGAATCATTATCAACTTTCATGCATTCATGAACGAACTGCATATCATTTCGTCTGTTTTAATTTGTTGTTGTTTTCTTCTTGCTGAAGTATGGTATATCTTATTCAAAAGAATCATTACGACTTATTGTTTGAAGACTGTAAGTATACATTATACACAGTTGATGTACAAAATAAGCCTGAAAACATTGAGATTATAGATTTAGATCACTTCTGGCAAAAAGTGAAGTGACATTGTATATGCAATGAACGTACTGTTTAAATTCAAACATTGCCGAGGAAATTTTCCGAAACATGGTGTCTGTCAAAACAAAAATACTTTGGGAAAATTATTGAAAAGTTACACGAGCGAAAATGTCTAGCATAATGTATAGTAATACATTTGATGAGGCTTGAGAGGCAAACACCATTCAGAATTACATGCAGTAGTGTTTAGGAATCAGATAATTTAAAATCGTTCAATTTTAATCAAGTTGTATCTTGCCATTTCTGTTCTATTTTCAATAAATGTGAATGGACAACCATTAGTTTAAGGTATCCCGATACAATGACAAAATGGACAGAGTTTCTCTGTGAAGTTAGGTAGATGTCTTGTAGGAACGATAACATTTTCATACTCTTTCTTTTAAATTAATGTTTTTGATGGTATCTGAAACCTTGGTTATCAAATGCTTGGTGATTTCAACCTTAATTTATTGTTCGTGTCTTTTTCTTCTACCAAAGTTTCTCTTAGACAGTATATCTTCAAGAACGACTAAGAACCGGTAGTTCAATCAAATATACCTTTTTGCGTTTGTTTTCTGTTATTTTTTTATTTCTATAATTCTAGTAATGGTGCGGAATGATCACATGTATACATGGTATCTACATCCAATGTTGACTGCAAATTATCATTCCTCTTTAGCTAAACACATGTCGTAGATCGGACCTGTGTATAAAATTAACACTGTCCAACTGAATAATTATTCATTAAATGTCTCTTTTGAAAGACGGTTAATATGTTAGTTCAATTAGTTTGGGTGTATTTCAGAACTCAGAAATGGATGTTTCAAATTTCTTCATTACGAGCCAATGTTCTATTTGCGCTTTGGGTGATGTTTACATCAAAATTGGGTGTAGATCATGGTATCACTTCTTCAAAATTAGACGCCATAGAAAGTAATGATATAAATTTATAGTGGTACTTTAACCCACACTGACAACTTTGTTATTCAATGTCTGAACTGTGAATATTATTACACTGAGGTGATGGTCGTCTTTTGAAATAATAATATTGTTTCAAACATATCATCTGTAAGAGTTTCGACAATGCTCCAGGACGATCAGAAGTATTGAAATGTTTACAATAGAAAAATATAACGCTTTGATTTAAATCTGGAATTTGTAAGAATTGAAAAAAAAAAAACGTTAAAGTACATGATAATAATTTTATTTTGTAATATTTAGTACCAGTATTTATACTTTCTGTATGCCATCTAGTGGCCATTTCCCAAGTAGTAATAAACACTTTGGATAAGCATAAAATCCAAATAAATATCAAAATGAGTTGTTAAATGAATAGAGGGAATATGATGCACAAATATCACATTTTAACCTCATTTTCTACAAGTAGAAATAAATAAATAGTACTAAGTGAACAAAGCTAGCAATCATTTCCATTTGGCGGCCATGTCAGAATTTCATGTACACCAGATAAATGAAAATGTGAATTTAAGAAATGAAGTGGAAGTACCTTATCAATTGTGTCTTATTACATGAATTCTATGTGCCATGTAAAATTTAGAAATAAATGTGATTTTCAAGATGGCGTCCGGCAGCCATCTCTATTTTAGCATATTCGTGTTATCCAAATGTTATATTTATCAATGGATTTGGAATCAGCACACCAAAGAACCCCTAAATATGCATTTTTCGCATCAATTTATGACAATTTGACAAAAAGTTGATTTTTCCAGTTGCATTTGGCGGCCATTTTGGATTTTTGCGAATTGTGGGAGTTGCCCAAGGTTGCCATTCTGGCAACCAAGCTATATCTGCTCTAGAGCACCTATACAATGCAAAGAAAAAAATAAAACTTCATTGTACTCGACATTGCAAGGTTGTCATATAGGGCATATAGCAGCGTCAAATGGACTATAACAGAGTTATTGCAAAATGTCTTACCTGAAGCGAGGCGAGTTGGCATCAAATTTTTTGCAAAAAATAGACTGAGTTTTCCGTTATGTTTTGATAAACCGTCGGTGTTGTTATAACATCTCGTAACTACGGTATGATTCAAGCCGTAGTTACGAGACTTTATAACAACACCAACGAAATACTATTTATTTGTCCGAAATTACGTCACGGTTTACTTGATGAAATCGTTCCCATTTTCCGATGCCACGGCAACCAGAGTTTTTTCATGGATTTCAATTCTTTTAGCAATTTTTATAAGGGACCACTCAAGGAACATTTCTGCCAAGTTTGGTTGATTTTGACCCAGTAATTTAGGAGATGTCGTTTAAAGAAATTGTTGACGCCGTGACGGACAGACGGACGCCGGACATTGATAGATCACAATACCTCACCTTGAGCACTTCGTGCTCAGGTGAGCTAAAAAGTAACACGGCTACTGCAAAATTTCTGAGATCTATATCTGCATATCATTCTTACAATTAGGTTCAAATATTAAAAAAAACTACCAAATGATCACAATTGCAATAGTTGCAGCCTTATGTATTCCGAAAGTTGTTGATACTTATTATTGCTTTATTTATATTGAATTGTCAATTACAATTTTAAGTATTATATAAAGTGGTAGCCGAGTAGTTTTTAACACACCATATCCTGGTGAACATTTCGATAAAGGGGGGGGTCTCATTTGCGCCCACGCACAGATTTTCTTGTAACTTTACACATACAATGCCTCTGACCTATGAACTACAAAAATATATTCCTTTTACTCAAAGAGTGCATACAGGCCTATACGCGGCACCTTAAAGTGTTCCCGATTTTCATTGATACCCGTCTTACAAAAACTTAATGTTGGCTATCTAGTTTTGGTATAAATCCACAAATTTTAATTAAAATCGCAAGAGGAGTCATTGTAGAAACTTTTGATACCAATACTGTTGGTACCAACACGCGCAAAAAATTCTTAGAAATTAATTTTGTCAGAAATTGTCAGAAAAATAGCCGAAAAAAATTCAAAACCTAGAATTCTATCACATTTTTTTGTATGTTCCCGTCTTCGTCAACCTATGAAATTGATAGAAAAGTTGGCCATATATGTACCCTGTTTACATGCAAAATTTGGTGAAAATTTGAAACCGGTAACATTGTCAAATAATGAGAATTGTGAACAACGGCACCTTAAGATGCCCCCGGATTTTAATGGTTCCTGTCCAGAAAAAGCCCAATTTTCCTTACCTAGTTTTGATATCAGTCCCAAATTTTAAATCAGAATAGCAAGAAGAGTTATTGTAGAACATGTAGAACATTTTCAGACCAATATTTTTAATAGCAACATGCCACATAATTTCTCAGAAATCTATTTAGTCAGAAATTGACAGAAGAACAACCCAGAAAATTATATAAAACCTAACAGTCAATCAAACTTTTTTGTATGTTCCCGTCTTTGTCAACCCATGGAATTAATAAGAAAGTTGGCCATATATGTTCCCTGTTTGCATGCAAAATTTGGCGAAAATTTGAAACCGGTAACATTGTCAAATTATAAAAATTGTGAACAACAGCACCTTAAAATGCTCCCGGATTTCAATGGTACCCGTCTAGCAAAAGCCCAATTTTGCTTACATAGTTTTGATATCAGTCCCAAATTTTAAATCAGAATAGCAAGAGGGGTCATTGAAGAACATTTTGGTACCAGCAATGTGGCTGCCAACATGCAAAAAAATTCTCAGAAATTTATTTGGTCAGAAATTGTCAGAAAAACAACCGAGAAATTTTCAAAACCTTCAATTCAAATAATTTTATTTGTATGTTCCCGTCTTTGTCAACCTATGAAATTGATAGAAGGGTTAGCCATATATGTCTCCTAGTCGTATGCAGAATTTGGTGAAAATTTGAAACGGGTAACATTGTCAAATAATGAGAATTGTGAACAACGGCACCTTAAAATGCTCCCGGATTTCAATGGTACCCATCTAGCAAAAGCTCAGTATTGCCTACATAGTATTGATATCAGTCCCCAATTTTAAATCAAAATAGTAAGAAGAGTCATCGTACAACATTTTTGTATCAGTATTGTTGATACAAACATGCCAAAATGATGCATGTTCTTCTCAAATCTGCGATTATCAAAAAGTTAATACGTCAACAAAGCAGTGGCTAGTTCATCATTACAATAGAAATATTAGCCATTTTGCATTGAAAGGCACAATTAATGTACAATAAAAACTGCTTTTGTGTTCTTTTTATTATCTTGAGCAGTGTAGTGAAGAAAAAAAAAATGTTTGTATTTTTAATAACTGTGCGAAAATGCTCTTGTAAGGGCCCTGCACTGTAACCGGAAGAAGCCACAAAGGAAAGTTAAAAACGGTGACATAATAGATTAGATATGTAACATTATGCATCTCCTTTATTTTTCATCCCTCCATTTTATAATTTACTCCGCTATTTTGGGATTTTTCTACCATTATATTATTGGTGGGTGGGGTACGACAATGTGCCAATTATTCTTTAAAATCGTGTTTTTGTGTGGCAAAAGCTAAAATTAATGCAATGTATAAGTTGGTTATGTTATATAAAGAGACAACAAAGCATAATGAGCTAATTACAAATGTATATGAAAATAATTAAGTAAAATCTTGGATTTTACATTCTTAGAAATCTGGACCCTTTACACTTAAATTCAAAAACAACACTGTTACCGGTTTTATTTTTTATTCATATTTTACCATAAGCATGGGCATATATAAGGGCACTTTTAATGTAAATTTCATGGGTTGACAAAAACTGAAACTAGGTGAAATTTAGACCTGAATTTGGTCGAAATATTTAAAAACTAAAAAAAATGGCGATGAGGTCATACAAAATCTTTTAGAAAATTGTTTTTTGTCGAGTAATACATACTATTCTGGGTTATACACGATGAGAAATTATTAGACATTATTTTTGGGGACAATTTGGCTCGAATACAACAAAGCTGGGTGTATATGGCCTCTTTAAGTTAGGATACCCCCCCATTTTTCAGCAAAAATCTTAAAATTCTTAGAAAATTTTTTCCAGAATAGATTTTTAAAAAATATTTCGGGAATAACGCCGTAATAAAGAATGCTAACTTCATACAAAATTTCATGAAATTCCGAGCGTGGGCACAACCCTATGGGAATTTCTGATAGGGTGAGACACCCCCCCCCTTTCAAGAGAATTGTAATACATGTTTTGTTTATAGTGAATTCGAGTTAGTGAGTCTACTATATTTGGAAATGATTGTAATTTTCTTGTTGAGCACAAGGACAGTTATGCCATTAAGTCTCTTAGTCTTCACTACGTTATGACAAAAATATGGCTACCATATTTATTATAATCAACATAACCAAGACAAATGTGATAACTTCATTCCAATTATTGCCAGTCAGTTTATACATTAACATTTCACAGAAATATGTAACGAATGATGAAATAATGCAAATATTACATTAAAGCTGGATTATCTATAGAGACTGTATCCCTTTTGGAAAATGGCAGCAATTTTTATCCCATAATTATGTTTGATATCATATTTCACAAAGAATTTCTGCTCCGCCAAAGATTTCGGGTGAAGAAAGGGTACTTGTAACATAAGTATTACATGTATTTTGATTTACATTGTGAACTACAGAGATGGCAGCCATCTTAGAAAATGAGTTAAATGACAGGCATAATGATGTTTTTTCATGGTGGATACCACTATTTCTGAAAAAGGTATACTCTGAGGAACATGTGTGCCAAATTTAGTGCTTATATCACAAAGAAAAGTATTTTTAACCCTTTCCCAAACGACAAAATTATAGGGTGATACACTTCAAAACTACTACAAATGGCAAAATGAATGTTATTACTTATCAAAGATAGGATTTGTGTAAATTATGGCATAGAAAATATTGAGACAAAAGGAGAAACTGTTGGTTATCAGCAGTTTCTTCTTTTGTTTCAATGTTTTCCCAAGCATTTTCTATTAGGGACGTCAAAACCAGGTCTTGTTTGGGAAAGGGTTAAATACTCTTCTATAGGAATGGCAGCCATCTTAGAAAGTGGCCATTATGTTGCTTTTCATTATATATACCTTGATTTCTGAAAACAGTGCACTCTGAGAAACATTTGTGCCAAATTTGGTGATTGTATCTTAAAGAAAATGATTATTTCTGATTTTTTCTTCTATAAAGCTGGCAGCCATCTTGGAAAATGGCGGCCATGTTGGATTTTTATGGTGGATACCATATGCTTAGAAAATAACTTACTAATAGGAACATTTATGCTAAAGTTTGTGCTTGTATCTTAGAAATTTGCAGCCACGTTAGTTTTTCATGGTGGATACCATATGTTCTGAAAAGAGTATATTCTGGGAAACATTTGTGTCAAATTTGGTGCTTGTATCTAGCAATGAAGTATTTTTTCTGATTTTTTTTACCTATAGAAATGGCCGCCATTTTGATTTTTCATGGTGGATTCCATTTGTTTTGAAAATAGTATATTCTAAGGAATCTTTGTGCCAAATTTGGTGCTTGTATTACAAAGTGAAGTATTCTGCCACTTTTTGGACTAAAAGCTACTATTTCCCAGATTTTTGACCAAAATTTGTCAAAAACAAACGAAATGTACACTTTTTAAGCTTTATATGACCTGATTAAATGATTACGACAAACTATTGAAGCAACGACTCATTTTTTTGCAATTTGATACCGAATTCATGAAGCGATGTCGAAAGTAGGTCAAAAACAGTAGGACCTGCGACTTTCTTAAATGACGTCACAACATACATGATGACGTCATATTGAAATTCAAGCATGAATCTCGTTTGAATCTTGGTCCGCGCTGTATACGCATGCGTGACAGTTAAAAGATAAATTCAACCGCATCTGAGACGGGGTTGAATTTTGGTTTGGATTCTCCCTAAATTCGGCTATCTCTCTTATAATTTCGGCTCAATCTCTGTCTGAATCGCATATTATTAACCATTCTGAGGTGGCCAACACAAAAGTTTTGCATATTTTTTTAAAAAAAAAAATCATTTTTTTGCAATTAGACCATCTGTTACCATCACCCTTTAAGCTCCCCCACTAGTATGCTTACATTAACTCGTAGGGCTAATGATAACAGAACATGGCCCCGGCATGATGACCCCAGAACAGTCAGAGGCCGTTGCCATAGCGCAGATGGTAGCACCTGCCTCTCACTCGAGAGAACTCGGGTTCGATACCCAGGCGCGGCAAATACCTTCTCTGAAAAAATGTCATGTAGGCTATCAATGGTTTGATCTCGTGAACCCATGTGGGCGAGCAGCTGGAGGCTCGGTTAGGTGTTGTGCTAGTATTGGTATGACGACAATGCGGTGACCAGATTATATCGAAACCTCGTATCTGCAGCTTAAAACAAGCCGTAGATACGAGGTTTTCGTAGAAAAGCGACGATATGACCAATTTGAAAATAGCATATATGGAAAACCGAAATTGGAGCGCGGGATTACTACAGATCCTGAAATCCCTTGAGGGGATTTCCCGACCTAAAAATTGATTTGTTTCCACGTCCACTCATTTTTATGGTAGGCCTACTTTAGCAAATAATTACCCCTTTCCCAACGGCAAATAATTGGGCTACACTATTTCAGTTTGAAAAACAAAATGGATGTTGAAAGAAATATTTCTCAATCCCTACCATAAGGTCATGCTGAAAACGGCAAGAAAACTGACAGAGGAAAGGAAAAAGAAGAGAGAAGAAATTGTTGAGAGGAAACGTAAAGGACTGAATGCTCCTGCTGGTGCTAAGAAGCCAGTCAAGAAGAAAAAATGTGATGACAAACGACTATGACGTAGGTTAACCAACACAACCACAGCTTGTGAAAAGACAAGGTTAATATATAATTTAGAGGAAGAAGTAGAAAGTGAAAGAATATAAGACAGTGAGAATTGGATAAAGACAGAGTACAGAGGTCATACAAAAACACATAACATCTACAGAACATTAACTTTCAAACCAGTGTTCAATTATGTTTATGCTGTCCATTTATCATTTATGCACCTGCCTTGTCTCCACGTAGCCTATATTGCTTGTTTGTTGACACAAATAATGTCCAATATTGTTTACGATATAGAATATCCTTTTCTCACAAAGTTTGTACACGTAGCCTAGTATTTGACACTTGTCGTCTCTTCTTGGTTCATACACTTAGTAACCGTGAGATTTGTTGTTAGCCGATACTAGAAAGAGGCGAAGAACTGCAAGATTGAAAATTGAGAAAAATTCATAAGTAAATGCCTAAAAGTTATACAACTACAAATCAGCGTACAGACAGACAAACAAACATAAATCAAGGCAAGTGACCACAGAGAAAATAGTAAGACTACTACAATAGTCCCAGCCGAAAAGGACAGTGACGTAGGCTGATGTTTACTGCTGCAAAACCAATCAATTCGTCTGATTTGCACCGTTACAAATACGAACAGAGTTGATTGGTTGTCAAGTAATAAACATTAGCCCACGTCACTGTCATTTTCGGCCGGTACTATTGTAGTATACAGACAATAACGATATAATTATACGTCAACTCACCTCAATATATTTTTTTAAAATTATACAACACTCCAAATAAAAGAATCTACGTATTTTAGAAGGTGTGCACCTTCTGCCTTCACATGGCCTTCTGCAAATTATACGTGATGTATAGCCTACTACTAGTAGTTAATACGAACAACCAAACATATCATCATGTAAACAAATGCCCCCTGTCCATAAAACACAAATTGAGAGTAATTGCGGAACAAACATGTACACTAAAAATGGTCAATTTTGTGTGAGTGCGGATTATGCGGATAAAGTGATACGTTGTGAGACCACCGTGTATGTAGGCCTTCATGTATCTAGATAAGATTTTGTTTCTGTGAAATCCTATCACGAATCATCCTTCTCTCCGATAATTGGTACAGATCACAAAAAAATCTACTGCTATTTGTCAGATTTACGCGTGCTTAGTCCGATCTTGATCCATACATTTGTCTTTTCTACAGTCAAAACAAAGTAAAAAAACGGCAATTTTGTTAAAGTCGAGGGCACATAACGTTTGGAACCAAGCAAGCTAAAAAGTATCCCTGTAAATTCTCACGGTTACCAACATTGTGTAGTTCTAGTTTGCATTGCTTGGTCAATGTTTGTGGTTGTTGTGGCGATAACAAAAACGAAAACGGCAATTTTGCCATATTTAAGGACAGAAACTCTGGAATTTCTTGCCAGATCAAACCGATTATAAAATTGCCTAAATGGATACAGGAGTGACACCATGAAGTTCTTAGGCGCGTTTGATTAGTATTCAAGGATCCCCTTTTTTGGTGGGACAATTTTAAAGCTTTCAAGTGATAAAGGTTACATATTTATGTTTTTTCACAAGATATATACGTGTGAGAATCTTTTGATACAAAGATGAGTCGATTAAGCACTGTAACAATCTTGTATACATACATGTACATGTACATCATTTAGCTACATAGTATACTGAAACGTAGACTATTTGCAATCGTACCGCTCCTAAAATTCAAAACATGCAAAATTATTAATTTTGGGGATAATTGAAGTTTAAAGAAATTTGCTGGTGATGTCAGTACGAGGTTTAATTACGCGCTCATCTTACGGGAAGATCTGTCTTCTTAAATTATTACAGAGAAATGTAAGTAGGTTGATTTCATACCAAGTTCTAAATTCCGGATAGAACATAACTTCGGACAGTTTGCTTATTATAGTATAGTCGACTGACCAGTTTCGGTGACCTTAAGAACTTTTCCTTATTCTTTCACTGACTTTCATGAATATGACTTAAAACTGCAATACATCTTTAGTTTGCCTTATGTTCCCTTAATCCTAACAATTTTGCTTTCTAAAATCACCACATTTGTGAATTAGCTTGAATTTTGTTGACCACATATTTTTAGCACATGAAATAAGTAGGACCAGAATCAGTGACCCTTTAATTTCATCCTCACGAGAAGCTACTGGGCAAGTTCTATATCAAAATTTATTCCAAAAATGAAGACTGTGGTCAAATTGGTTTCAAAATTGAAAATATGACATTTGTAGGACACTTCTATGGGTGATTAAAAAGGCTTTTTAGAAAACCATAGGTAAATTTATACAGAAAATGAAGTCAAGCATGTAAATCGGTCTTTATTTAGGATTTCTCCAATTTTAACAACAGAAATGACCGGATATTTGTTTTAATGGATGACTGTAAAGCCTCTTGACATGATGGAACTCTTAATTTTGAAAATTGCATACAAAAAGAGAGGGTCACCAATTTAGGGCAGTCACCAAAACAGGGCAGTCTACGATAAATGTAAAATGTATAACCAATAAAATCATGTAGATATATCCGGATATTCTAATTTCCAATTCATTGCATTCCATGGCGACTTTTGATTCAAACGGTAGTATTATTATGCAATTGGTTTAACATATATGCCTGTTTCTCATCGATTCGTGCTTTCTCATTGGATTCGTGCTCTCTTTTAAATTCCAAATATCTTTTGCGCACGCCATACAATTCCGCTCGAAACTTCATAGAGTGTTTCTTTGATGCATTGTTTGTTAAATATTCAGAAAATCGCATTTAAATTCATTTGGTACGGACGAGCATCGGCGATGAAAAGATAGAAAAAATCCAGCGAGTTGAATTTTTTAGCAGACAAATTTTTGGATCAATCCTCGGCCTACTTGTCAAGGGCAAAATTTACTTATCCCGACCACTAACCGACCATTTCATCATAAAATCATCTTTATCATTATTAGCTCACCTGAGCACGAAGTGCTCAAGGTGAGCTATTGTGGTCGCTTTTTGTCCGTCGTCCGTCCGTCCATCTGTCCGTCCGTCCGTCCACAATTTCTTTTAAAACATCTTCTCCTCCTATACCATTGGGCCAATTTTTACCAAACTTAGCAGGAATGTTCCTGGAGTGACCCTTTTCAGAACTTGTTCGGGAATTTTTGATTCGTCAAACAAGAGCCGTCAGAGACGGACAATGCTCCCCGAATAAGGCATTGTCACAATAAATATATGCCATGCAGAGCTAATATAAAGCTAACAAATGTTAAGCCCCCTTTTTCCATGACATATTTTGAATACGCAAATTTCAAATAGTTTATTGTCAAGGGCATCTGATTTGCTACTCAAATATGAAATTTCATCAAATTCTGACCATTAGACTAAGAGAAATTAGAGAAAAACTGTATTTAACCTTAAGTCCCCTTTTCCCATGACGAGGCCTCAAATCCAAAAACCGGGAAAAGTACATCGGCATTTTGTCATAGGGAGTTCACATGGTAAGTTTCATTTGATTTGGCCCAAGGGTTATGGAGAAATCGCTTCGGACGGACGGACGGAATGACGGACGGACGGACGGACAGACGAAGCGGCGACTATATGCTCTCCCTTCGGGGAGCATAAAAATGTGGGCGTGGCAGGGCGGGGCTTATCTGACTTAGAGAAATCATAAGAAAATTCTTTAAAAATCAACCATTGGGCCAATTTGAACCAAACCTGGCAGGAATGTGCCTTGAGTCATTCTTTTCAAAATTTGTTTACAAATTTTTACATTTGTCAAAAAATGTGGCCGTGGCAGGGAGAAAGGGGCTTATCAGACTTAGAGAAATCATAAGAAAATTCTTTAAAAATCAACCATTTGGCCAATTTGACACAGACTTTGCAGGAATGTTCCTCGAGTCACTCTTTTAAAAATTTATTCACAAATTGTTACATTTGTCAAAAAATGTGGCCGCGGCAGGGAGAAAGGGGCTTATCGGACTAATAGAAATCATAAGAAAATTCTCTAAAAATCAACCATTGGGCCAATTTGAATCAGACTTTGCAGGAATGTTCCTTGAGTCACTCTTTTCAAAATTTGTTCACAAATTTTTACATTTGTCAAAAAGAAGTGGCCGTGGCAGGGAGAAAGGGGCTTATCAGACTTAGAGAAATCATAAGAAAATTCTTTAAAAATCAACCATTGGGCCAATTTTAACCAGACTTTGCAAGAATGTTCTTTGAGTCTCTCTTTTAAAAATTTATTCACAAATTTTTACATTTGTCAAAAAAAGTGGGCGTGGCAGGGAGAAAGGGGCTTATCAGACTTGGAGAAATCATAAGAAAATTCTTTAAAAATCAACCACTGGGCCAATTTGAACCAGACTTTGCAAGAATGTTCTTTGAGTCTCTCTTTTCAAAATTTATTTACAAATTTTTACATTTGTCAAAAAAAGTGGGCGTGTCAGGGAGAAAGGGGCTTATCAGACTTGGAGAAATCATGAGAAAATTCTTTAAAATCAACCATTGGGCCAATTTGAACCAAATCTGGCAGGAATGTGCCTTGTCATTCTTTTCAAAATTTGTAATCAAATTTTTACATTTGTCAAAAAATGTGGCCGTGTCAGGGAGAAAGGGGCTTAGCAGACTTGGAGAAATCATAAGAACATTCTTTAAAAATCAACCATTGGGCCATTTTGAACCAAACCTGGCTGGAAAGTTCCTTGTGTTTCGTTTCAAAATTGTATCTTGAAATTTTTTAAAAGTATATTGGTGTGGCAGGGTTGGGAAATTTGGAGCTTTGAAATTATACCTTACTGTGGGATGTCACGGAGATACTTAGTTTTCTTCTAAACTGTTTGGCCTAGAACCTTAAAATGTTGTGTAAGACCTCATGTCATGAATGGCTTCCAGAATACAAAAATCATTACTATACATTGTGGGTTCTACATTTTACAAGGCAATTTTGATGCATTTAATTTTAGAATCATACGTGCTGGAGATAAAGGGAGAATAACTGCTTTTCAAAAAGCAACATTTTGTTTCAGTATTCATCAAACCCTATGTTGTTGGTGATCATTTCAAGCATCTGCTTGAAAAGATTAGTACATAGGGTTTGGATATATAAATAATAAATTTTGAAAGCCTTTCCTATTTCTCTTATCTATTTCTCTTATCTGTTGCTCTGGTTTCTTTCATTGTATTAAGAAAAATATTATGAATTAGGATTTTCTGTACTCTTAGTCTTACAGCCGATTCATAAATTAAAGGACTAATGTAGTATGACCAGTTCACTAGTGGATGGACGTTTACCGAAGGGTGTGGCCTGGAATAAGCAGAGAGACAATTCCTATTAAAACAACACGTCTTTATTCTAACTAGCATTCAGATGGTACAATTCAATATAAATAATCAAACTAAGATTCGAATGTCAAATTAAAGTCTTAATGAGTGCGTAAATGACCCTGATTTACTATATTCCACTTAGAATTGCACACTAAGGCTTTGACTTCTCTAAGACAAACATTGTGAGAAAAGCTGTATACAGAAAACATGGGTTTTCTGCATAAAGCTCTTTCTATATGGGGAATAAGTATTATTTGCTAAATAAAAGACTGCTATAACAGAATAAACATTTTCTAAATGCTTAAAGCAAACATTGTTGCAAAAATCTATTATCTCTTTTTAACAATGAAATGGGGAATAAAACTAAATTTCATTATGAGAGATTATCACATTACAATGTAGAAGATCACTCATGAAAAATGATAATACAATATGGTAGAACAAATATCATGACAAAAGATGGATCCTTATCCAAAATTTGCTATAACGAGTCGCTTGCAGTGAGGGTTTAAACCATGTCAACGTTATTATCTTTAGACGAAATTTCAATATTCTTGCAAACTAGAATGTACTATTTTGAATGACAGTTCACTTGAAAACATTTCTCTAAGAACTAATTTTCAAGCCACTGTATACATTCAATCCTACTTTTTAAACAGAAATACATGTTTAAGCCAAAAATTATAGATTTAAAGACAAATTTAAATATTAATCATTTAACAAAGTAACGAAGTCAAAAATGTAAAGTAACAATTCTTACCTGGAATAAGCAGAGAGACAATTCCTATTAAAACAACACGTCTTTATTCTAACTAGCATTCAGATGCCTCAGCCAGCAAAAAACGTGGGTTTTATAGTTCTCTGCGGCTTCCAGGATTGGTCCGATCCAAGTCTGCACAATCAATTCTGATTGGTCAAAGTTTTGGCTTCTAAGAGCTTGATTTGATAAAATTCTTATTGGTCAGGCATAGAACCCGCCTCCTTAACCAAGAAGGTAAAGATCAAACAAAATTAGCATCTAGGTACAAAAATTACTGTGACAAGATAAAACATAAGGGATTAAGTCATATAGGTTCACTAATGACCTTTTCATATTGGTCTAACCAGTACCACATGTTGATGTACATTATGTCTTAGATAAAATCATCACACAAAGACAAAGTGCAATATAGAACATTTTACCTTTCCCAAAAATCAAAGTTAAGAATCAAGATTCAAATGAGCTTAATTATTAACTATTTGATTGAATTTCTAAAATCAATCAAAAGGTTAATAAATCAGTATAAGAAGGGTTTAGTCCCTGCTAGAAAGATCAGTCTATTTGCGTAAGTTACTATCCTTTTATTTTGTTGGTCCTATAGTGACAATTAAGAAAATCTTTAGAGGTTTAGTTACATAGAAAAGAAGATTAAGACTTCCTTTTGCTAGCTTAAATATACAAGTTGAAGGATGTGATGTCTTAGTGTCAATTAGTCAAGACCAAAAATTATCAATCCTGGTTAACTAAAGATCTTGGCAATATTTGACAAAATTGTGGAAATGTCTAAGAACCTTTAAAAATGACAAAAATCACAAAATACACAAAATAGCTAAATTCTAAGTCATTATTGAAATTATGTACAACATGTTCTATAATTTGATACCAAACATTATGAGTTAATTTTTATGATTTGATCTTTGCTTATTTGCTACAGCAAATAGCAAAAATCTTATCCATAATAAAAATTTATTAGAATAATTACGGTACTTTATCATTGCGAAAATTGAGCGGAATGTTTATCTTGATGATAATCTTGGTGATGTGTAAAGTGGGTCATGCGAGGTCTAAAACTAGGTCATTAGGCCAAATCTTGTTTTTGCTCTAGGAACCAAAATACACGTATTTACTTTATTGTTGTGAAAATTGTTCAGAATATTTATCTTGATAATATCTGGGTCATTTTAAAAGTGGGTCATGTGAGGTCAGAAACTAGGTCACTAGGTCAAATCTTGTTTTTCCTCTAAGAACGAAAATATTTACTCAATCATTGTGAAAGTTCAGAATGTTTATCTTGATGATATCTTGGTGATATGAATAGCAGATCATTCGAGGTTCAAAACTAGGTCACTAGGTCAAATTTTGTTTTTGCCCTGAGAACCAAAATATACTGAGAGGCAAAAGAAAGTATACACTTTTTGATTTTCGATATCTCTCTTAATTTCCATCATATCGACTCAAAATTTTGCACTATTTATTCCTACTCATAGACCAATAATGCAATATTGTTAAATTTTACCTGAAATTGATTGACTACATGCACTCTTGCTACATGCCGATCTTGCAAATTTTGCACGTGCGACTTAGTGAAGCATCAAATATTGCTGTTAATCCTTATTGGAATTCTTTATTGTTTATCACAACAAATCACAACGTTAAATTTTCTCTAACATCATAACACAATTCTCGGTGGCTGGTAGAAAATGATCAACATACCCATTTTTGCCATTAAGACCCATTTCGCTATGACGCAGCGTAATACGAAAGAAACGTGACACAATATACACTTATTCAGGTAGCAAAGGAACATCCTGTGCAAATTTTATCAAAATCCGTCTATAAATTTAGAATGAGTAATGTCAGATAACTTGTTTGCATCAAGCCCTCTTTTGCCATGACGCATCATAATATGGAAAGCACTAACAATATACGCATGGTCCTAGGTAACTAGGCTCTTTCTGCGAACATTTTATCCAAATCCGTTCATAAATGTAGGGTTTGTGTCAACGTGAATTATTGTGTTAATTTATTTCCTAAATCCCCTTTTTCGATGCCGCTGTATGATAGGAAAAAGCCTTCGCAACGGAAGAAAGGACAGATAGACGGGTAGGCGAAGAAGTGTACATAAAGCAAACGACCTTCATCAGTGGCGTTTAGAAATCGTAATAATCTATACATCGTTTTCTTAAAATACGTGGAAGAACTAGGGTGTATACTTATTTTTGCCTCTCAGTATATTTACTTTATCATTGCGAAAATTGTTCAGAATGTTTATCTTGATGCTTTCTTGGTGATGTGAAAAGTGGGTCATGCGAGGTCTAAAACTAGGTCACTAGGTCAAATCTTTTTTTTGCTCTAGGAACCAAAATATTTACTCTATCGTTGTGAAAATTGTTCAGAATATTTATGTTGATGATATCTGGTCAATGTAAAAAGGGGGCCATTTGAGGTCAAAAACTAGGTCACAGGGACAAATCTTGTTTCTGCATTTAGAACCAAATTGATATCTGAATGATTGTGAAAATTGTTCAGAATATTATATTTTGACAATATCTGGGGCATGTATAAAGTAGGTCATGGGAGGTCAAGCCCTAGGTCAAATTTTGTTTTTGCTCTGAAAAATCAAAATATTTATTCATCATTGTGAAAATAGTTCAAAATTGCTTATCTTGATGATAAATGGGTCATGTAGAAAGTGGCTAATGTTAGGTTAAAAACTAGGTCAAAAGGTCAAATTTTGTTTTTGCTATAAGAACCTAAATATTTACTCATCATTGTGAAAATTGTTCAGAATGTTTATTTTGATGATATCTAGGTCATGTAAAAAGTGTTTGAGTGATGTTTGTCTCAAAGTCCTCTCAGGTGAGTGATGCAGGGCCATCTTGGCCCTCTTGCAGGGTTCACCCTGGCTCCAAAAAAGTTGTCGCCATCTCTTTCGCCAAATTCCAAAAGTTGGGGCCAAATATCAAAAGTTCGAGCCAAATCAATGAAAGTAGGGGCCACATCCCCCCCTCCCCCCACTCAAACCCCCCCCCCCCCCCACACACTCAACCCAACCTCCCCCCCCCCTCCCCCCCCCCCCACACACACACACACACACACTCAACCCAACCTACCCCCCCCCCCCCCCCCCCCCCCCCTCCCCCCCCCTCCCCCGACACCGGAAAATCATATTCAATGTCAATGTTCAATTGGAAAAGTGGAAAAGGAGAAAAGAAGATTATCTGGGTACCGATTAAATTTTAATTTAAATAGGAATCATGACGTTACTCGCTAGCTTTTATTGTCTTCCAATGATTAACTTCACCGGGATCCGTATCCTCGCAATAAAAAGGACGAAACAAAAGTCT
Organism: Fragum sueziense; assembly: GCA_963680895.1. Lineage (NCBI taxonomy): Eukaryota > Metazoa > Mollusca > Bivalvia > Cardiida > Cardiidae > Fragum > Fragum sueziense. Next base: position 28,135,561 of record OY804605.1, read on the forward strand.
AGTTAATAATTCATTTTTTACTCAAATTAACTTACCTGAAACATCATACTTCAGCGACCGCCGTAACTACGGCGATCTTAACAATTGATTGCTACAAGTTTGGCTTTGAACAACTCCATATCGAGTGAAATTTTCGTAAAGTAAAGAAATAACTGAAGAAACTCGACCTGTCAATCAATAAACGCCTGGGCGTTTATTAGAAAAGTGTACGATAGAAAAGTTGGGTTTGTGTTTATTAGAGGTATTTTAATTGTGTTTGTCAAAACATGCAAATCAAATGTCAATTCATGGACTTGATGTTCATCAAGTAAAAGAAGGCAAAGTTCATAAACCCAGACTGATTTTTGTGAATAAGTAAATTCTCTTCAAGGAATGTTTTTAGATATCACTTACATGACGTTCTAAGAGCCATTCTCTATAAGGATGTAAAATGGTGTTTCCACTCAAATCACCGATTTTCTTGAAACTTAGTGAGCATGTTGCTCTATCCAAACCTTGTCCAAAAATATATGATGATCAACCACATTCGCAGTATTTTGGTAGAAATATCCAAATTGATAAAATCCACAGAAAATTGGCATGAAAAATGGCGATTTTGTAGTATTTTAGATTCACTGTATTTTCGTTATAAGGAATCTTTTGAAATCTTTATGAATTCCACATGAAATAATAGCTTTTCTATGGATTATTTCATGTGTCTTTTAAAAATTAACTCTTAAGAAGTCTTTGCATTGAAGCGTCAAAGTTGACCATGTATTTGCTTTTTTAAAAAAGGCGAAAACGGGTCTTTTTTAAATGAATAAAACAAAAAATCCCAACCATAGATTTTGTTTGTATTTTCACTTCCGAATGAGAAGATATACTTCAACATAATATAAAAAATCTGGCTATGTGTTTTTTGATTTTTCAAAAATAATCCATTTTTAAAATGTCGAAAAGTCCGAAAAACGCGAGAAAAGACGGGTGTTTCCAGTCTATAAAGGCGGTGTTGATGTATAAATAACACTTCCGGTGAAGATCGCGAAATGTTTACAAGCAGTACAGAAGCGGTAAAATGCAGGTAAAAACACATTTTCAATCCAAAATAACGAGTTATCATGTAAAATAATTGTGTTGAGAACATTTTTGAAAGTGCACGAATATATCATATTTCAGGAAGAAACTCCTGTGATTGATTTTCGGGTGTTGACAACTTGACACACACCCTTTCGGCATGAATCAAAGCAAAATATTTGTTTCATTTATCTTTTACTGTATATCTACATCATTGTTGTGTGTTTTGGCTGTGTGTTTGAGCCTACGCTTCAAGTTATAGGAAATATTTAACTGTATAGGGCTAATGGTAACGAGCAAGTCATTTTGTACCCTTACTATTTCGTACCTTGATAAAATTTTGTATCATGATTTGGCCACTTCGTACCATAATGTGCCAGTGGTACCATGTTTTTGTACAATATATTTTTCGTAATCATTCACCATCATAACAATTAATTATTTGTTAATATTTTCTTCTAATTTCAGATCTGTAAATAACTATAACAACAATTATTGAATGTCAATTTCCTGGTAGAGAGGGGAACTGATACAGGACAATGAGATTACCAATATTTGAAAGAGCAGGTGTTAGTATCTTGTTTTTTAGCTTATGAAAAGATCTGACAAAATTCCAGTCAAAAATTGTGAAGCAAAGGAAAAATATATCAACAATAGTGACGCTACCAACCACAAATGGTACAGGGCGTTTTTGGATGATACCGGTGTTGGGCACATATTCAGGATTTATTCTGTTACACATTGAACGGTGCTGCGTCATCCTCCCTTCAAGTCATTGTTAAAAATCATTTTCAAGACATGTACATATCGTCGGTGCTATGACAAAATTGCGTAACAAATTAGTTACGCAATTTGGTCATTTTTTTAGCTCACCTGAGCACGAAGTGCTCAAGGTGAGCTATTGTGGTCACAATCCGTCGTCCGTCTGTCCGTCTGTCCGTCTGTCCGTCCGTCCGTCCACAATTTCGTGTTAACACTCTAGCATCTACAAATATAAGCCAATCTTGACCAAACCTGGTCAAAACATGTATGACCATAAGATCTCGGATGAGTTCGATTATGGGTCAGATCGAACCAGAAAGTCCGGAGTTATCTGCCCTTGAATGCGAAAAATAGCTAGTTTTGACATTGTTAACACTCTAGTATCTACAATTATTTATCAATCAAAACAAAACTTTGACACAATGTTGGTGACCATAAGATCTCGGATGAGTTTGATTTTCAGTCTGATCAGACCAGAAGGTCTTGAGTTATGTGCCCTTGAAATTGACAAAATTGACATTTTCGACTGTTTTCGACTTTGTTTACACTCTAACTTCTACAAATACTGACCAATCAAGACAAAACTTTGAGACAATGTTAGGAACCATAAGATCTTGTATGAGTATGATTTTCAGATTGATCGGATCAATAAGTCATGAGTTAAACGCCCTTGAATTTGACAAAATTGCCGTTTTCGACTGTTTTTGACTTTGTTTACACTCTAGCATCTACAATTATTGACCAATCAAGACAAAACTTGATCACAATCTTAGGGACTATAAGATCATGTATGAGTTTGATTTTCAGATTGATCAGATCAAAAGGTCATGAGTTAAACGCCCTTGAATTTGACAAAATTCCCGTTTTTGAATGTTTACGACTTTGTTTACACTTTAGAATCTACAATTATTGACCTATTAAGATGAAACTTTGACACAATGTTGGTGACCATAATTTCTTGGATGAGCTTGAACTTCAGTCTCGTCAGACTAGAAAGTCATGAGTTATATGCCCTTGAATTTGACAAAATTGATGTTTTCGATTGTTTCGGACTTTGTTTACACTTTAGCATCTACAATAATTGTTGACCAATCAAGAAGAAATTTGGACACAATGTTGCTGAACATAAGATCTTGCACCAGTTTGAATTAGCTTAATTAGAGTAGAATTTGCTGAGTTTGCTGAGCCCTTCAAATTGACAAATTTGCCGTTTTCGACTGTTTTTACTCTAACAACCACAAATAGCGACAAACCGAGACAAAATTTGGACGCAATGTTGTTAACCATAAGTTTGTTTTCAGTCTTAAAGTCACAAGTAATTGATTTGAACAAATCTGTGGCTCATATCATCTTGGTTCAGGTGAGCGATATAGGACCATCATGGTCCTCTTGTTTTATAAATGCTTTCTACTAAGTATGTAGGAGCGCATATCCTGTCAAAACGGCGTTTTTCTACACCTATTAGAACCCTTTCAATTATCATGTGACAAAATTGTGTAACTCGATTTAGCTGACAAATATGCGTCATACGTAGACAAATTATTTGCACGAGAGTAATAAAAGGCTGCGAAATGGCATTCTCCTATGTATTTCTTCTACTTTGACCAATAAATGAACCGTAAGTTATGTTCAATCACCTTATTTTACCTTAAAGAAGCTGAATTGTCCATGCAGTTATTGAGTTACGCAATTTTGCCGCCATATTTTTTAACATTTTTTAAAGCGGCAAAAACGTTTTTGGCTCTCCTGAAAAAAATGGTTTTCGAGCAAAATTTCTATTACGCAATTTTGTCATAGCACTGACGATATATAAACTTTGCAGTCTTGATCATTAATTTCACCTTTATGCTCGCCGAAAATTTTTCGGGGAGCTTAAATTATAGTCGCCACACTTCCCATGATCCTTCAGTCCGTCCATCCTTAGCCAGATTTCAGCAACCCTTAGACTAAAGTCAATGATTTCCTTTATTTCTAATGTCCACTCTTCTTCAAGTCTTCAAGTCAAGTCAATGAAACTTAACATAATGAAGTCCCTGAATGTGATTATGATAAATCCCTAGAGATCTTTTTTCTGTTTTTCTCAATTTGAGGCTTTGTCCCGGAAAAAAGGGGTTTGAATATAGAAATTAATTCTTCTCTTATTTTTATGCCCCCGATAGGGAGGCATCATAAATTTGACTTGTCCGTCTGTCCGTCCGTCTGTCTGTCTGTCCGTCCGTCATTCCGTCCAAAAACTTTAACATTGGCCATAACTTCCTTATTACTTAACATATTCGCTTCATACTTTACCACAACATTCCTTGGTACATTACCTTTCTGTAGGCACATACTTTGGTGACCTTGTCCCCTGGATGACCTTGACCTTATGACGATCAAAGCGGTGTCGGGGGCATTGTCATCTTACAGTGACAGCTCTTGTTCTTTTTCTAATAGGCAGAATTGATTGAAATTGCTGTGAGTTATCAATGAGATGTTCTTAACCATATTCTATAAGTAATTTGTGTACAAAAAAAACTGTCACGGAAAAAGGGGGTTTAATCAGGCTTCTCCCCAGAATAATTTGAAGCTGTAGTGGCAGTATCGTTGGAAGCTTACAATACAGTGTTTATACAAATAACAGTGAATAAAAACATAATGGGAAAAGAAGAAATTGCTCATTTTGAGCAATTTCTTCTTTTCCCATAATGTTTTATACATATCTATTGTAGAAAAGGCTTTAATTCATCAGTTTTTGACATAAAATAACTCAAATATTCCTCTTTTTGGTGTCCATTTTGATGAAATTAAGCTGTGGGGTAGTTTTGAAGCTGTAGGGGCATAACACTAATTTAGATGAAGCTGTAGTGGGGCCGATACAGCTTATTGGGCTGGGGAGAACACTGGGTTTAATGCTGCTTTGCATGATAGCCTTTATTGTGACAAACACTTATTCGGGGAGCATAACCTGTCTATAACCGCTTTTATTTCATTGAGTGTTGCTTATGTATTCTCATAAATACTTTAATGTGCTAAGAAAGGATAAAGTGAGACTATGAGAGCCGAAACCCGGTTCTGTACACAGCATCCCATGTTTTGAACATCCGTCCCAATCAAAGTTAGTTATAAATGTGCAAATCATGGCAAATACAGCACATGTATAACTATTAGCTAAATACTATATATGTTTTCCTATGTAAATGCAAGGTTTCTATCTATTCATGCGTGCCTGTTATGACTTTGAAATATATTCTTTTGAAATTAAACCATTCTGAAATTTTGTCAATTGGGAATTGCAATTTAATTCTATATATTATGCTGTACCATCGACTGTCATATATACTTGTATCTTCAACAGATTTATATGCTTTTTTTCTCTTTACAGCTGATGAACTCCATGGTCACTATGTAACTGGTATATTGCTGGACAAGATATCAACACTGCCAAACCAAATGACAATCAGAAAGGCACAAAGAATAATCAGATGAAAATTCCTAAGGATCCAGACTAAATTTGATAAACTTTAATATGATCTAGAAATGTCGTAAATTCAGTGATATTATGAAGAACATGATGAATACATTTAAGAAGAATAAAACAACCAAATATAGTACTTCTATAGTTTTGACAACTAAATATTAACCCATTACCAAACAACAAAATTTTAGACTGGTTAAAATTCAAAGATGTTGCAGACAACAATTTCAAGTAAATATAATTGATTTATATATTTTTGGTCTTTTGGGGTATAAAACATTTTGGGAAATGAAGAAAATTGCTTGTCACAAGCAATTTCTTCATTTTCCACATTGTTTTCTTAAGCCATTTTCTTTTTGGGGGTTAAAATGAGTCACTTTGTGGTAATGGGTTAAATGATATGTCTTGGTAGACAAACTCTTTCCAAAATAATACAATTTTAGAGTGATTCTAATTAGAAGCTGCCACAAAACAATGAACATTTACAATATTAGTACAGAAAGTATTGATACAAATGAAGGAAATGCTGATTTTAAACAGTTTCTTCTTTTGCCGGGATAATTTCTCAAGTCTGTTTTTTATGAGGGACATCAAATCTTGGACTTGTTTTTGAAAGGGTTAATTAAAACCTGAAACATGTCTCTGGGCACTGTGTTAGGATTTAACCCTTTCCCAAACGACAAATTTTTGAGGCGGTCCAATTTGAAAGCTGCTGCAGACGACAAAGTAAATGACCACAAAAGGCCAAAATGCTTATCCTGTAGCCAAGAAAATATTGAAGCAAAAGGAGAAACTACTGATTATCAGCAGTTTCTTCTTTTATATCAATGTTTTCCCCAGCCTTTTCTGATAGGGACGTCAAAACCAGATTTTGTTTGGGAGAGGGTTAAAAGAGGTGTAGCCTGTCAATACAGAAAAAATATGAAATGGAAAACATGGGTTCTGTAGAAAAACTCTATACTTCTAAGTTGTAATCTTGTATCAACATTCCATCTTTTACAGCAATACTTTCTTTAAAGACTAATATGTCAGCGATGTCATACCTCTTGTACAAAATGTTTACAAGTCATGTTGAATCATCAAAAGTTCATGGAATAATGGTCATTAATTAGAAATAAACTTCATGAATATGAAATTGAATTGATTAAATTATTTAGTTATTATGCTTTCTTTCAAAGAAATGGTTTTAAAATTAATAGAATAAAGGTATGTGCTAGTGATAAGCAATTGTCCTTTACACACAAATTTTTCAATATTTGTGTATTTTTTCACTTTTGTTGCCAATCATTTTTGTCGTCTGCAACTCCTGCCAAAAAGGACTTGCCTATCATTTCGCGTTTTGGAGAGGGTTAGATGTTTCCTTAAAATAATGCCTGTGTTTGATGCAAAATAGTGTGTAGGACAATGTTAAGAGAAGCACGCTGTGCTGATCCTCGACACTCAGTCTTTAATATTGTCTCTGTCAATCCTTAGGCTGTAGATTCGAACCCAGGCTCGACTGGTCCAATTTCCTGTTTCCACATTTCAGAAATAGCAGTTTTTGTCACCAATCCATAGAAAGATAATGTTTAACCCTTTCCAAACAAGAGTTGCTTTTGACGTCCTATTAGAATTGCTTTTAAGAAAAATGTCATTTACACTAAAGAAGAAAATGCTGGTAATTATCATTTTGTCGTTGTAAATGCAAAACCTCGTATCACGTTTTTGGAAAATTTTAAAGGGAAAAAAGTGTAATAACTTTTACCGAACTGAAATGTTTTCCTTGAAATTTGGACATAATTGTTCACAAATGATTTGTCATTAATGCTGATCAGTAAAATATCTCAAAACATGCAAGAATTGTCTTTAACTGGACACACAAGTTTGTCCTTTGAACATCGCAAAAATCGACATACGAGGTTTTGCAATTACACCGACGATTTGCTCTATCTGTCCCAATAGTTTTAGGCCCCCGTTCACCATTTGGCAAGCTATTTGTCACTCACCAATAGATGATGTTTAACCCTTTCCCATAAAAGACCTCGTTTTGACGTTTACTATAGAAAGGGTATGGAAAAACATTGAAACTAAAGAAGAAAATGTTGATTACCAGCATTTTCTCCTTTTGTGTCGATATTTTCGATGCTATATTCATAACCGGCATTTTCTCCTTTTGTATCAATATTTTCTATGCTATATTCTACTCAAAGGAAATCTTTATAAGCAGTAATTCTGTCGTCTGCAGCAGCATTCGAGGTGGATTATAATAGAATTTTGTTGTTTGGATGATTCATGATTATATATATTTGAGATGAAAAGCTCATCGCTTGGATTGGATGCTCTACATAGTTAGTAGTACGGTTGAGAGAAATGCCAGGTCTGAGGAAGGCATGGTTAGATGCTCAGTCCAGTTGCCGTGATATGACAGAAAAAATGTTGAATGTGGCATAAAACCCATTCAATCAATCTTGTGATAGGATATTGCTTTATAGCTCACCGAGGAAGAAACGCTCGGAATGAACTACTAGTTCTTGATCGATCAATGTCTGGCATCCACCAGTCTGTTTGTTCGTCTGTCCCTCCACCATTACAAAATAATCCAATACAGTGCTAGACAGAATTCAACCAAATAGATTTCTATTTAGTATATTATCCTTGTGTCATCCTTTTTCAAAACACTTCAAATAATTGGAATCGGGGTCAGAATGAGGTCCAAAAATAATTCACAAAGTCAAATCATTGAACCACACCAACGGTAGTGAGAGACCCCTTGTTGTACTATCTCTCTCGCATGTGCGGCGTTCCTGGAGTGTGTGTAATGAAATAAATTCCTGACTATGCCCTTGCTTGGTATGCTTCATATTGACACATTAGTAAATTTCCCAAAATTTTGAGTAACGGCTCCTACTTCGATGTAAAAATGCTTGTCCGGACAACTCCTACAGTTTCCATCCGATTTGCTTCATACTTGGCAGAGGAGTGCATACAGACTTGTAGAATTGCAAGACCTTTTTTTTTTTAAAGTCATAATTGATAATTCAGTTGCGGCCCCTGATTTGACATAAAATCGCTTGTCAAAACAAATCTAGTAACTGGGGTATTTTTATCACCTTCATTGATAGATGTCCAGTTTTCTCTATTTGCACACCATCTTACCCCACCCACTATGAAAACAATACCATGAATAAATCGATCTAAATGATAATAGTCTAGAAATGATTATGTACTAAATCAAAGCATGATTTTTGATGATTTTGATCCAATATTCCTGTAAATAGATAGATGGAAGGGATGTACATTTGAACATACTTTGTTGACAAAATGTAGGCTTACTCTTGAAAATGATGACTCAGCACTTTTAAATATATGGAATTAGAAAAAAAAGTAATGATATAAGGGCATAAAAAGGCATTGACGTAAAAATGCTTGTCCAAAACAAAGGTAATGGTGGTTTTTTATCACCTTCCGTGATAGATATATAGTTTTCTCTAATTTGCACATCATCTTGCCCCACCCACTTTTATAAAAAGATTACCATAAAAATCATTTGAAATGATAATAGAAATAATAATGTACCATACAAGTGCATGCTTTTCATGATTTTAATCAACTTTTCCAACAAATACCGATAAATAGATGGAACTGATGTAAACTTGCATATATTTTGTAGAAAAAAATATTGAGGCATAATCTTGAAAATGATGACTCAGCACTTTTTTAATATCTGGGATTACAAACAAGAGTAGTGATATAAGGGCTTAAAAAGGCTCTGTCATTATTTCATCTAATGTTTTGAATCGATAAAAGCTATGGTAGTGCTGTTTTTTTATAAGATATATAATTGTAATTCAATTTATCATTTTCACCATTTTATAGTTTTCATTTAGGACATAACTTTAAATGACATTTTTTTCAAAAAATCAAAAAACACACGCCCAATTTTTTTATATTTCAAGGATCAATAATGGAATAAACAGAATTCAAAATAAATCGAAATTCTATGGTTGGGAAATTGAAATAAACGAATTTGAAAATGACAAAAAATCATGTTTTTATCATATTTCCAAAAAATGCTGATTGTGCACTTTTCAAAAAGGTCCAGCGAAATAACGACTCAGTGAATTTCTATTTTCCTTTCTTCATTGTCATGAAGAAATGCCTAAAAATGCTGAACAGTGATCAATTTAGTTATTTCTAGTCTGTATTTTTGGCAAAAAGCACCAAAAAATATCAAATTTTCCCATTTTTCCCTATGAAAATGAGCCGCCAAAATACAGATTTTGGTTTCCATGGCAACGGAGTATTGGAATGAAAAAAATGTGCTATATTTACATTCACCAGGTCAAAAGAGGACTTATATACAAAAATTATTGAAATCTATGACTTGAGTGGAAACAGCCTTTTTCAAAATTTACATTTTTACAGAGAATGACTCCTAAAACCTTAGATAAAATAGGTAAAATTGAGATCGGACGATAGTTACTGACATCAGACTTCACACCCTTTTTAAAAATTGGGACAACTTTAGCCTCTTTAAAGAGGGATGGAAAATGACTTTTCCTAATACTTTCATTAAAGATGTAAGCAATTGGTTTGGCTATGATTTTGGCACTAAGTTTTTTTTTTTTTTTTTTTTAAATTTGGTCCAATGCCATCAAGTCCAGTAGACTTATTAATGTCCATGTTTTGAAGTTACTTAAAGATGAAATCTTCTATTATTGGTGGAATAATGAAATTGGTCATTAAGTCTGTCCTTTCCATTAATCAAGGATTAAGATCACCTGTAAGGCTAGCATCAGTGTTGTTACAAGATTGTAATACTCTGGCAAAATAAGAATTAAAAAGTTCAGCTTGAGTTTGGGCATCATCTCAGTGATTTTCCAGACAAATCTTTAAGATTTTTCCAAAGTTTCTTGGGATTTTTCTTATTGTTATTTATTGCATTGTCATAAAATGACTTTTTTGCTTGAGATATCAAGACTTTTAATTTATTTCTCTATTAACCCTTTCACTGCCAAATATTTTTTTCGGACGTGTTTCTCACTGCTGAATTAATTCGAAGAAATTTCGATACCCTGTTCACAAAAACATGCATAACTTTTGACTCATTTGATGGATTCCTTTCAAATTTTCAGCACATACAGACAAATGAAGCACCTATATGTGACCAAAATTTAAAGGTAATTTATGAAATAAAAAAAAAAAAATTGTTGTTGGTACTCGTCCCCATAAATTTGTCGACAAAAGTCACCTATGGCAGGGAATCCCTCGTCGACAAAAGTCGCCTATGGCAGTGAAAGGGTTAAGCACATTATCATCTGATGATTTTGCTCTATCGCGTTGTTGAGAGGCATGTCTAATTTCTTTATTGTACCAGTCAGGGAGATAAATGTGTTTAACACGTTTTTGTTTAAGTAGAGCATGTTGGTTTAATATGTCATTGAAAAGTGAGATAAAACAATCCAAACAGTCATCTACATCCAGGGTTTTTTTCCCCTGAAGAAAGTGACACTGGTTTCCAGCGTCTTCCCCTCCAGAATTGTTACAATTTTTTCCCCAAAAATAAATTTTCCCCATCAAGAAATATTTTACAAATCACACTAAAAGCCCAATTTAAATGAAAAGGAAACCTTTCCCACAACTTCTACAGCTTTATAAACTAGCACTGATGGTTCTCAAGTCTACAGAAGTGGGTATGAGAGGGTTTTGGCCTATTAAGTGTACATTTCTATATTATACAATTTTCCCCATAACTAGGATTGGCATGTGATTTTTCCCTTTTCTACCAGCGTCCTGTGTCTTCCCCCATTCCTGAAAAAAAGCCCTGACATCATAATGAATTTCAATTAACGACCAAGGTTGATTTTCAAGGTCTCTAACAAAATCCTGATGGTCAAAATGGCGTATATTTCTGTATTGTATAATATTGTGCATTGACTTTGTTTCACATTCTGAATTTAGCTTACGAATGAAATACACTCGAAAATGATCACTTAAACCTATTTTGGGCACTGAAACATTTGTGATATTGTGAGGGCAATTTGTATAGACATGGCCCCGGTTTCTCGAAAAAACTTAAGTATATTCTCATGAGAATATGCTCAACTTCAAAGGGATACTCTTCAACGTTGGAGGTTATTCGATTGAAGTTCACGTGGATTTCGTGTGATTTGAGCACGGTGCTCAGATTTGAGCATGAGATCGTACTTAAGTTTTTTCGAGAAACCGGGGCATGGTCTATTATGGTTGCTGTTTTATTGGTGACTCTGACGGGAGTGTTCCAACAAGTTGCACTAAATTGTAACTCTGTATAACATTATTCCAAGTTTGATTTGAAGTTTAAGAGTTTGAAAATTTAAAGTTGAAATCTCCTGTTATAATTATTTCCTTATTTTCAGCATATATACTATCTATGATTTGTTCCATATCATTAATCCAGTCATTAATATTAGCAGACGGAGGCCTATACACATGCCCAAATATAAATGTACCAGGATCTGGAAAAACGTCCTTTAAGGCTTTTGAGCCCAACATAGATCCAGATCAGCCTGTGCATACGCACAGTCTGATCAGGATCCACGTTGTTCTCTAATAGCTTCCTTGTGACCTGTAGTAACTTAAAGAGAGCAGCATGGATGCATATGCGATTGCATTAGACAACAGGCTGATCTTCAAACTCAATTTCTAAAAATGCTTTAAGGGACGTTTTTCCAGATCCTGGCTCAAATGGTTTCTGTTTTGAATGCCTCACTTCCAACCAGATAGCTTCAATGTTATTTCTTTCAAGGTCTTGTCTTTGTACGCTGTGATATTTGCATTTTACATATGTAACTAAACCTCCACCGAGCAAGCCTCTGTCTCTTCTGTAGATGTTATAATTATCCAGTTGGATTTCACTATTTCCAATTTTACTATTTAGGAACGTTTCACTCAAACACATTATATCAATTTCACTATGATCATTAATTAACACTTTTAATTCTTCAAATTTTGGACACAAATAAATGAAATAATGAATATTTAGATGAAACACGTTTACTCCATTTTTTGATGGAAAGATTTTTTCCGAGATACATTCACTTAAAACACTATGATTGGATGGCGTTGGTATTCTGTCGATGGAGTGCGGAGCATTTGAAGACTATCATCTGACTGGTTTTCTGTGGTGATATTTAGAATCGTCTCGGTCTCCAGGGTGGGGGTCCCCATTGTTGTTGGAAGCTCGGATAAGGCACATACACCGGTTGGCGTGGTTGCTGATAAGCATTTGGTCTTCTCTTCCATTGTGGGGTTTTGGGAAAATTTACAGCATCATTTTTGTTTTGGGTTGTGATTTTGCAGATTTTGTACACTGCATTTTTAATGTTCTTGGAGAGCAATGCAGCCCCTTTATTATTAGGATGCACTTCATCGCGGTACAGTGATTTGATTGGATTGCCATCACTGAGTGTGAAATGCTGTTCATTGTCTATGTATGTTAGATTCAGTCTTGAGCACATTTCTTTTACGTGCCAGTTGATTTCCTCTATTATTTTGGAAGAGAGTTTGTCATATTTCTTTTTTAATATGGAAGACACAGCAATTTTGATATTTTGATTTTGTCCCTGTATTTCTTCCACAAGGCTGTTGAAGTCTGTTAAGATTGAATCTTTTGTTTCTGCATCAGAGACATTATTTATGCCAGCATGTATAATAATTACATCACACTCCTTTGCGAAATTGTCGCGGTTCAAAGTACTGGCCACTGATTTCTTTATGTCCTGTATTTTGGCACCAGGGTGGGACTTTATTTTGGTCTGTAATGTATCTCCTGAGAACAATCTACTGTCAATCACTTTGGTAACTGAGTCACCAAATATGTACACTTTTGGCTTGTGTTGTGAATCTCCAGTGGTTGTGTTCTTTGGTTTTGGTTGTAATTTTGTTGTTTTAGGATTGGAAGAATCCTTTTGATTTGAACTGTCATGAGTATGATTTGTATTTGTAGTAGTAGTTTGTGTTTTAGAAGATTTTGAGGTACAATTTGGCTTCAATTTTGTTTGTCGCTTGTCTATGTGGGAGATTTCCGCTTTAGTTGATAGGCTTTTCCTTATTTCTGCCATGTCTTGTTTCAGGTCTGTGATTGTTTCTTGAAAGCGTGTGAAATGTGCTTCAATATCCTCAGTCTCCTTCTGTTTTTGCATAATTTTGCTCTGATTTTTTGTTTTTTCACTTTTGAGACTCTTTATTGTTTTGACAAGAGTTTCATTTTCCTCCTCAAGAATTAGACATTTAGCATTGAGTTCAGCCACTTGTTTTCGAAGACTCTCATTTTCTGTGGTGAGTTTGTCAGTATTTTCTGTAGTCATCGGTCTTGTAAGTGATTCTCTTTGCAATTTTAGTTTTCTGTTGAGGAAAGTTATTTGCTTGGCCTGTTCTTCAACCCTTTTCTTTATTTTTTCCATACAGCCATTTTGAGAAGTTTGAGTTTGATTGTTTTTAGTTTGTCTAGTGTCAATAATTTCTGTGTGGTCAGTGTTTGTGCTTACAGATAGTTTTTTGTCTGATTTCTCAGATTCACGGTTCAATTTGGTGGCTTTCAAATTTGTCTCAATGTCGGTGTCACTTTCATCAAATATGCTATCACTGAGGCCATTATATGAAATCACTGCTTTAACTGCAGTATCTGCAGGTGTGTTGGTGGGAATTTTCTGTTCCATGACCAGGTCTCTGGTGTCCATGTCAAAGCTTGAGAAATCAATTCCAAAGCTAGATGGTGTGTAAGAGTTTTCTATTGAATTGTTCTTTGAGTTTGTGAGGGAATCCTTCTTGTCTCTGTTTTCTAGCACTTTTTGTGAACGTTTATTCTGTTTTGAAGAAAATAGAACTTTTGAAATTGATGAAAGAAAGGAGTTTTGCTTTGATTTCTTTTCATTTTGTTTCCCTGACACTGGAGTTGAATGGAAATTGTAAACATCATACAGCACACCGTCATTATTGTCAATATAATCTGTTGATTCATCATTGTCTATAAATCCACTGAAACTTCCCAAATCTGTAGTGTCCATATTGAGACATAAGTAGGTACAATTAGTGGTGGATAATGATGTAATATCCCAAGCTAATGGTTGTTTGTATAAATATTGGGGGATTAATCCCAGCTGCAAATAGTCCAGTTGAAAAGATTTAGTATTTATATCCTATAATTATCACTTATTTTTATGCTCCCCGAAGGGAGAGCATATAGTCGCCGCTTTGTCTGTCCGTCCGTCCTTATGCTCCCCGAAGGGAGAGCATATAGTCGCCGCTTTGTCTGTCCGTCCGTCCGTCCGTCCTGTCCGTCCGTCATTCCGTCTGTCTGTCCGTCCGTCCGTCCGTCCGTCTGAAGTGATTTCTCCATAACCCTTGGGCCAAATCAATTGAAACTTACCATGTGAACTCCCTATGACATAATGCCGATGTACTTTTCCCGGTTTTTGGATTTGAGGCCTCGTCATAGGAAAAGGGGACTTAAGGTAAAATATAGTTTTTCTCTAATTTCTCCTAGTCTAATGGTCAGAATTTGATGAAATTTCATATTTGAGTAGTAAATCAGATGCCCTTGACAATAAACTATGAGAAATTTGGTTATGAAAATTTTGTCATGCAAAAAGGGGGCTTAACATTTGCTAGCTTTATTTTAGCTCTGCATGGCATACATTTATTGTGACAATGCCTTATTCGGGGAGCATTGTCCGTCTCTGACGGCTCTTGTCTTCAATAACTTTTAAATTAAGTATCCAAATTCAAAATCAAGTTCACAATGTTAAAGTGTAGAATTTTACAATTAAGCACATACAATTTTTATCCAAGTAATAATAAGGTAACTGTTGATAAGAAATAAAGAAGTCAGAGCACAAAATCCATGTCTTAACAGTCCGAGAGTCTATCACAAATCCTGTGTGAGTTCTGGTACAAGGACTGTAAAATGCGACTTTTGAATGAAATAACTTCATTGTAAACAGATTGGCGGACAGAAAATCATCTCTTTCATTGCTTTTGGAAATGATCTTCGTTTATGACTTACATTATTTAAATCTGTAGTCGGGGGGGATAGGCGTTTATTAGAATCACACTTTCCCGCTTAAATATGCATATTTTCAGCTGAGATTTTGGGGTGGGTGTTTATTAGAATATGGGGATTTATTAGAATAATTTCGGTACATGTAATTGTCATTTTGTAAAGGTTCAGATGATAATTAGTCCATCCTCTTCGAGATCATACAAATTGACAACAAAATGATTTAATGTGTAAAGGAACTTCTAAGCTAGCACACAATTAATCAATCAGTCTTTATCAGAGCTTTATATTCCTTTGGCAGGTGAACTTGTGTCTATACCGATGTTTAATGCAGTCCAGGATGCTACAATGTAAGTCAGCCGAGTCAGCGGCGGTAAAGGAGAAGAAGGTGCAGCTACAGGAGGGTAAACGTGGCTATGAGGTGCGGGAAATCAGCCCATTAGACAGCATCACGTATATGGAAAGTGAAGGTACATCTACTAGTGTCAAATGTAATAAACAGTAAACGGTTAGAAGTTGTACCATCTTACAATATCTTTGGGTTTATTTCACTCCAAAATTGTCATGGTATTTTACTGTTGAAAAATTGTTTTTACAAGCTATGAAAACAACATATTCAATTTTATGTTCGAGTTATTCATTTACAACCTTATAGGTATCCAAAACAATGTTACAATCTTCTTCTTCAACTATAATATGCAGGAAGAGTAACCTGGGCTACACATGTCAAAGATCTTTTGTTCACTATAAACAGGCATGTGACGAGTACTGACTTTCTAATACTCGAATAATACTTGAGTATTTCAGATTTGGTACTTGTACTTATGAGTACTGAGTACTTAACTGGTTACAGTACTTAAGTAGTACTCGAGTAGTACTTAAGTATTCTTGAGTATTATATGAGTACTAGAATGACATGCAATATACACCGAAATTTTAACAAGGAAAAGTTACATTTTGTGTTAAACACGGTTTATTGCTCAACAAGAAATCCTGCTAAGCAAAATAAATATGTTTATGTAGTACTTAGCAATCACACTGATGTTGCAAATGAATGCTGATTTGTGCAGTACCAGATTTTATTAAACATTATTGAATCTCTCTCTCTTTTGTAAGAAATGACATGAATAAGCTGGGAATAAACTTGAGTTCATTTTCTGGTATTGACCAACTAAAAGGTATATACAATTTTAATACAGGTTAGCATCTATGAATTGATTGACTAACAAAATATGTAGCCAAACAATACAATGACTGTCATAACAAAGGATTAGTTTATCATAATTGCCCAAAGGTGTGAATTGTGTAATTGATAACCCTTTCCTAAATGGCTAGAGTTGAGGTTGGTCTAATTTGAAAGCTGATGTAGATGACAAAATGGGTGATGAGAAAGATTGGATTTATGTACATTATAGCTTAGAAAATATTGAGACAAAAGGAGAATTTACTGATTATCAGCCTTTTCTTCTTTTTCCTCAATGTTTCCCAAACATTTTCTTATAGGTATGACAAAACCAGGTCTTGTTTTAGAAAGAGTTAACACAGGTAAAACTGTAAAATAATTACATGTACTGGTATACTGAATGTGGTCCATGAATTTCTATTCTGATTGAATCATTTGTTCTTTTGAAATCTTTTTTTCTAATATAACTTTAAGTAGTGTTGTAACGATAATCGGAAATAATCGATTAATCGTCGTTGAAGCCCAAGATCGGCGACAATCGATTATGAGTATGAAAAATCGATGTCGCTAGAAAATCGGCTCCATTACTGATGGCAATGTTTGTTTTTGTTTTTAAGCTTCCAAAAGGAAAGAATCAAGAGTAAACCAAATGTTAAAGACAGAAATTGTATTTGCAGATATAACTTTGGGTGTAAAAAGACCATTGTTAGCTAATAATCAAATAAATCTGTATTAAAAAATGTTTGGCAGCGGCGGATTTCAATCGTTTCCAGCGATCATCGGCACCATTTTCATAACATGGTTTTGGAGAAAAACATTCATGTAACGGAAAGAAAATATGCTAATAAAGTCATTTCATTTCAAAACAGACAACTCATTTCATTTGATGACATTTAAAGTAAACAAAAAGTGTCTAAATAGAGCTTTTTATACACCCTCTAGATTCGTAATCAAGTGCACCAGTTACTGGACATATGCCTAAATCCGGATACCAAAAAATACGATTTTTGCCACCCATACACTTGACTTTGGCAAAGAGAATTGGATTTTTTGATACCTGCACCATTTATCTTCAACTCCTTAACTATCAAAATACTAAAAATTGGCCAGCTGTTCTTTGAGTGAGGATTGGAGTAAACGGATGGGACTAAAACGGAGACACTTATTGCAGTCAGACACTCCAGACTTTTGTTTAAATGGATAAAAATTAATTTGAAATTTGACTATAAATCAAAATAATGAAGTACATTATAACTTTATTCCATGTGAATGGCTTGTGGAAGCCAGAAAGACCCTTACCCCCCCCCCCCCCCCCCCCGACCCCTCCCCCCCCCCCCCCCCCCCCCCCCCCCCCACACACACACACACACACATTGAAAGAAATAATTACGTATGTAGGAAATCGAAGCTCAAATGAATATATAGCTTTAATAAAAGCAACGAAATCTAAGACAAAATCACTTGGTTTGCTCCTCTCTTTTGCTGGAGACTTACAATAATTGTTGTGAGCGTAACAAAC
Source organism: Fragum sueziense (assembly GCA_963680895.1). Lineage (NCBI taxonomy): Eukaryota > Metazoa > Mollusca > Bivalvia > Cardiida > Cardiidae > Fragum > Fragum sueziense. Next base: position 28,153,550 of record OY804605.1, read on the forward strand.
TTAAGATTTTTTGAGAATGTGTTTTATTACAGAAAATGAAGTTTCGATTATTAATCGATAATTGAATCGAAACCAATTCCCGTTTCAATTCGATTATCGATTATGATTTGAGTCCGATTTTACAACACTAACTTTAAGTACTCAAAAAGATTCACGAGTACTGAGTACTGAAGGGTCAGTACTTGAGTAAGTATGAGTACTCATTTTCCCCATGAGTACTGAGTACCAGTGAGTACAGGGAAAAGTGGTACTTGTACTCATAATACTCGAGTACGAGTATGAGTATCACATGCCTGACTATGAATGGCTTTGGCTATGCATGGATCATCAAAGATGTTAGCGATCATAATGTATTTTGATGTTGGCGATCATAATGTATTTTTAAGGGAACATGCTCAAGTTTTTCAGAATACTCGGTCATTATTGCAGAAATTTAATTTGTCGTACCATATTTGTTTCAATATCATATTTTCTATATTTTCGATAATGTGAAAGGTCATTACAATGTACCATTTTCGACTGTAAGAATTTATTTGTTATGCGAAACTGATTTTCTCAGGTTGGAAATCGATGATTTGAAGCAAGACAGTTGTAAGTGTGTATGCACTTACCACTGTTTTGCGTCATTCTATTAATGTGTAGCTGATAAAAAATGCTGTAATTCACTAATAAGTGTGATGACCTACGGTATACATTTTCTTTTCAAATTATTACCAGGACATATTACAATGAGGGAGTTTTATCAAATTCTATTATGTAGAACTTGAAATATTTCCAAAAATATGTAAATTTTGACATAATACACATCAGCTTTGTTGATCTAAGTGAACACATGAGCATGCTATTTTATACACTTATGCCTTCATAGCAACAAATATTTTGGGTTGTCTGTTCTTATCAAATGTAAGACCTTACTTTAAATGCCTTTTCGATGATTTTACAGCATTTTTAAGCATTTTATTGACCTTTGACAGGTGCAAAAAATTGTGCATTTTTTCGCTGTAGGGGTATGTGATACGACTGACTAAAATTTTTTAACAAGATCGGTGACTATCCCTTTTTTAGCTCACCTGAGCACGAAGTGCTCAAGGTGAGCTATTGTGGTAGCCTTTTGTCCGTCGGCGTCCATCCGTCCGTCTGTTCACATTTTGTTGTTACCACTTTAGCACCCACAAATATTGACCAATCTTAACCAAACTTGGTCAAAACATGTATGACCATAAGCAGGGTTCACCCTGGCTCCAAAAAAGTTGTCGCCATCACTTTCGCCAAATTCCAAAAGTTGGGGCCAAATATCAAAAGTTGGAGCCAAATCTATGAAAGTAGGGGCCATGTCCCCCCCCCCCCCCCCCCCCCCCCACACACACACACACACATACACTTAACCCCCCCCCCCCCCCCCCCCCCCCCCCCCCGCCGGAAAATCATATTCAATGTCAAAAAGGAGAAAAGATTAATTGGGTACCGATTAAATTTTGATTTAAATAGGAATCATGACATTACTCGCTAGCTTTTTTTGTCTTCCGATTAACTTCACCGGGATCCGTATTCTCGCGATAAAAAGGACGAAACAAAAGTCGGCAGTTAATTCCACATATTTTACGCAAATTAACTTACCTGAAACATCATAATTCAGCAACCGCCGTAACTACGGCGATCTTAACAATTGATTGCTACAAGTTTGGCTTTGAACAACTCCCATGTCGAGTGAAATTTTCGTAAAGTAAAGAATTAACTGAAGAAACTCGACCTGTCAATCAAGTTAAAACAATATCGAAAGTACACGCCCACTATATGTAATGTGTTATGCTCTATTGCACACGGCACTAGTAAACTACCCGAATCTTGTCTACTGTGTATTTATTGATTTTTCCCATCGCTTTGTTATGTCATAATGTGTTTGGATATCGATGGCAATTAAAGGTAATTTAACAGTTAGCGCTATTTGTCGTGTCGCGTGCCGAGATAATATATCGTTGGTAATGTTCGATAAAGCTGTAACTACAGTTTGAACTAACTTGAATAACCTGTAGTTACGGCATTTTTTAGCGTAACCACCGATATAAAGGTGCTTGATTATAATGGCAAATGCGAGGGCGCTCGATAGCTGTTGATATTTTGCAGTCTGGTCATGTATATTCTTATTGGTATTTGCTGATCATGTATTTAGGGCCATTTGATAATTTTTGGGGCCACTTGAATTTTGTTGGCGCCAGGCATTTTCGCCAAATGGAAAATTCTTGCGCCACTTTTAATTTTTTGTCGCATTTGGCGACAATGGCGATCGGCAGCGCCAACCCTGCATAAGTTCTCAGATGAGTTGGATTTTAAGTCAGATCGGACGAGGAAGTCCAGAGTTATGTGCCCTTGAACGTCAAAAATGGCTAGTTAGCTCCACTGGCCGTCAGGCCAGCGGGCTATTGTCATGGCGGTGTGTCCGTCGTGCGTGCGTCCGTGCATGCATCGGTCCGTCCGTAAACTTTTTCTTTAAAAATCTTCTTCTCAGAAACTACTGGATAGATTTCAACCAAACTTCACAGGAATGATCCTTGGGTGACCCTCTCTCAGATTCCTTCAAAGAAATTGGATTGAATTAGAAAAACCTGAGTTATCTGCCCTTGAATGTCAAAAATAGCTGGTTTTGACTTTATTTTTAGCTCACCTGAGCACGAAGTGCTCGAGGTGAGTTATTGTGGTCACTTTTTGTCCGTCGTCCGTCCGTCCGTCCGTCCGTCCGTCCGTCCGTCCGTCCGTCCGTCCGTCCGTCAACATTTGGGGTGTTTACACTCTAGCATCCACAAAAGTTAGGCGATCTTGATCAAACTTGGTCAAAACAAGTACGATCATAAGTTCTCGGACAAGTTCGATTATGGGTCTGATCGGACCAGAAAGTGCGGAGTTATCTGCCCTTGAATGTCAAAAAATGCTGTTTTTAAGTTTGTTTACACTCTAGCATCTACAATTATTGATCAATCAAGACAAAACTTGGACATAATGTTGGAGACCATAAGATCTTGGATGAGGTCAATTTTCAGTCTGATCTGACCAGAAAGATGAGAGTTATGTGCCCTTGAATTGGGCAAAATTGCCACTTTTTTGCTGTATTCATAAGAGTTAATCTAAGGGAAGGAACTCTGACACTACTTTCCTTTAGTATAAGTAGAGTTATCTTGTTTCAGAGCTCCAGATAAACGAGAGTGATGAATTTTTAAACTGCAATAATTCTGTTATTGTTCATCAAACCGTTTATTGTGGGTACTCATGTGTATCGTCTCGTCAAGACGATACAAATTAGTACCCACAACATAGGGTTTAGAATTGAAATAAAAAGTTAGAATGTCTTCACCCCCACTAATCTGTAGCCCTGTTGTTTGATAGAGGATATAAATAGATTTACACCCTACAGTCTACAATTATTAACCCATTAACAAACAACATAATTTTAGTCTAGTCCAAAGTTATAGGTGTTGCAGACGACAAGTTCTATTGAACAAAATTTAACATTTTTTGGTCTTTCTTGGTAGGAAACATTGTGGGTAATGAAGAAATTGCTTGCTACTTCATTTTCCACAATGTTTTCCAAAGCCTTTATTTTGTGGGGTCTCCAAAAGCGCCAATGTGTGGGAAAGGGTCAATCAATCAAGACAAAACTTGGACACAATGTTGGGGACTATAAGATCTTAGATGAGTTTAATTTTCAGTCTGATCTGATGAGAAAGCCAAGAGTTACTTGCCCTTGAATTTGACAAAATTGTCATTTTCGGTTGTTTTCAACCTTGTTTACACTCTTGAATCTACAATTATTAATCAATCAAGACAAAACTTGGACACAATGTTTTGGACCATAAGATCTGGGATTAGATTGATTTTCAGTCTGATCTGATCAGAAAGTCAAGAGTTATGTGCCCTTGAATTTGACAAAATTGCCGTTTTTTTACTGTTTTCGATTTTGTTTACACACTAGACTCTATAATTATTGACCAATCAAGACAAATCTTGGACACAATGTTGGAGACTATAAGATCTCAAATGAGTTTGATTTTCAGGTTGATCTGATTAGAAAGTCAAGAGTTATGTTCCCTTGAATTTGATAAAATTGCTGTTTATGGCTGTTTTCGACCTTGCTTATACTCTAGAATCTACAATTATTTATCAATCAAGACAAAACTTGACCACAATATTGGGGACCATAAGATCTTGGATGAGTTCGATTTTCAGTCTGATCTGATGAGAATGTCGAGAGTTATGTGCCGTTGAATTTGACAAAATTGCCATTTTCCGCTGGTTTCGACCTTGTTTACATTCTAGAATCTACAATGATTATTAGCTCACCTGAGCACGAAGTGCTCAAGGTGAGCTATTGTGGTCACTTTGTGTCCGTCGTCCGTCCGTCCGTCCGTCCGTCTGTCCGTCCGTCTGTCCGTCTGTCTGTCAACAATTTAGTGTTAACACTCTAGCATCCACAAATATAAGCCAATCTTGACATAACTTGGCCAAAATATGTTTGACCATAAGTTCTCGGATGAGTTCGATTTTTGGTCTGATCGGTCCAGAAAGTCTGGAGTTATCTGCCCTTGAATGCGAAAAATAGCTAATTTTGACTTTGTTAACACTCTAGCATCTACAAATATTTACCAATCAAGATTAAACTTGGACACAATGTATATAACAATTAGATCTTGGACGAGATTGATTTTGGTTATGATCAGACCAGAAAATCATGAGTTATGTGCCCTTGAATTCGACGAAATTGCCATTTTCGGCTGTTTTCGCCCTTGTTTACTCTCTAGAATCTACAATTATTATTCAATCAAGACAAAACCTGAACACAATGTTGAGGACCATAAGATCTTGGATGTGTATAATTTTCAGTCTGATCTGATTAGAAAGACGAGAGTTATGTGCCCTTGAATTTGACAAAATTGCCATTTTAAGGCAACCTTGTTTACACTCTAGAATCTACAAATATCAATCAATCAAGACAAAACTTGAACATAATGTAGGGAACCATAATATCTCAAATGAGTGGGATTTTCAGTCTGATCCGATCATAAAGTTGAGAGTTACATACCCTTGAATTTGACAAAATTGCCATTTTAAGCAGTTTTGGTCCTTGTTTACACTCTAGAATTTACAATTATTAATCAATTAAGACAAAACTGGGACACAATGTTGGAGACCATAAGATCTCAGATGAGTTCGATTTTCAGTCTGATATTATTAGAAAGTTGAGAGTTATGTGCCCTTGAATTCGACAAAATTGCCATTTTTGGCTGTTTTCCACCTTGTTTACACTCTAGAATCTACAATTATATTAATCAATCAAGGCAAATCTTGGACACAATGTTGGGGACTATAAGATCTTAGATTATTGCGATTTCAGTTTGATCCGATCAGAAAGTTGAGAGTTATGTGCCTTTTAATTTGACAAAATTGCCATTTTTGGCTTTTTTTTATCTTGTTTACACTCTAGAATCTACAATTATCAATCAATCAAGACAAAACTTATACACAATATTGCGGACCATAAGATCTTGGATGAGTAGGATTTTCAGTCTGATCTGAGCAGAAAGGTGAGTGTTATGTGCCCTTGAATTTGACAAAATTGCTGTTTTCGACTTTGTTTACACTGTAGAATATACAATTATTGGACAAATCTTGGACACAATGTTGGGGACCATAAGATCTCTGATGAATTTGATTTTCATATTGTTATTGACCATAAGTTAGTTTTCAGTCTTAAAATCATAAATATCAATTGATTTGAATAAAAGTGTTGCTCATATCAGTATGGTTCAGGTGAGCGATATAGGACCATCATGGTCCTCTTGTTACTCTAAAATCTACAAATATTGACCAATCAAGACAAAACTTGTACAGAATGTTGGTGACTACAAGATCTTGCTTTTGTATAATTTTCAGCTTGATCTGAATTTTACATCATGAGTTATGTGCCCTTGAAATTGACAAAATTGCCATTTTCGGCTCTATTTTGACTTTGTTTTCACTCTAGCAACTGCAAATATTGACCAATCAAGACCACACTTGTACCGAATATTGGTGACTACAAGATCTTGCTTTGGTTTAATTTTCAGCTTGATCTGAATTTTGCATCATGAGTTATGTGCCCTTGAAATTGACAAAATTGCCATTTTCGGCTCTATTTTGACTTTGTTTTCACTCTAGCAACTGCAAATATTGACCAATCAAGACAAAACTTGTACTAAATGTTTGTGATTATAAGATCTTGCTTTGGTATAATTTTCAGCTTGATCTGAATTTTATATCATGAGTTATGTGCCCTTGAAATTGACAAAATTGCCATTTTCGGCTCTATTTTGACATTGTTTTCACTCTAGCAACTACAAATATTGACCAATCAAGACCACACTTTTACCGAATGTTGGTGACTACAAGATTTGGCTTTGGTTTAATTTTCAGCTTGATCTGAATTTTACATCATGAGTTATGTGCCCTTGAAATTGACAAAATTGCCATTTTCTGCTCTATTTTGACATTGTTTTCTCTCTAGCAACTGCAAATACTGACCAATCAAGATTAAACTTGTACCAAATGTTTTTGACCATAGAATCTTGCTTTGGTATAATTTTCAGCTTGATCTGAATTTTATATCATGAGTTATGTGCCCTTGAAATTGACAAAATTGCCATTTTCAGCTCTATTTTGACATTGTTTTCACTCGAGCAACTACAAATATTGACCAATCAAGACAAAACTAAGACAGAATGTTGGTGATTATGAGATCTTGCCTTGGTATAATTTTCAGCTTGATCTGAATTTTACGTCATGAGTTAATTGCTATTTTCGGCCTTATTTTCACTTTAACAACCATTATTATTAACTAATCAATACAGAACTTTCACAGAATCTTACTGACCATACGATCATACTTGCTTGTAATTGTCAGGTTGGACATGTATTTGCTTGTTTGCACAGCCTGAACCTTTGAAATTGCATTCAACAAGACAAACAATCAGGCCTGTGGAGCGCGTCCAGACCGCCAGGGCTGTCTAGTTTTGACTTTGTTACCGCTCTAGTATCTACAAATATTGACCAATCTTAATCAAACTTCTTAAAAACATGTATAACCACAAGTTCTTGGATGAATTCGATTTTGGGTCAGATCGGATCAGGAAGTCCGGAGTTATGCGCCCTTGAATATCAAAAATAGCTAGTTTTGACTTTGTTACCACTCTAGCATCTACAAATATTGACCAATCTTAAGTTTGATTTTGGATCAGATCGGATTAGGAAGTCCGGAGTTATGCGCCCTTGAATATAAAAAATCGCTAGTTTTGACTTTGTTACCACTCTAGCATCTACAAATATTGACCAATCTTAACCAAACTTGGTCAAAACATGTATGACAATAAGCTCTTGGATCAGATCGGATCAGGAAGTCTGGAGTTATGCACCCTTGAATATCAAAAATAGCTAGTTTCGACTTTGTTACCACTCTAGCATCTACAAATATTGACCAATCAAGACAAAAGTTAAACTTAGCTATAATGTTGGTAATCATACAATGATGAATGAGTTTGATTTTCAGTGTCATCCAAGTAGGAAGTCTGGAGTTATAAGCCCCTGAATTTGACAAATTTGCAGTTTTCAACTTTGTTTACACTTTAGCATCTACATTTATTGACCAATCAAAACTTGGCAACAGTGTTGGTAACCATAAGATGCTGAATGAGTTAAATTTTCAGCTTGATTGGACCAGAAAAAACAGAGTTATTGGCCCTTGAATTTCTTAAAATTGCCGTTTTCGACTTTATTTTCACTCTAAAAACACAAATATTGACCAATCAAGACACAACTTAGTCACAATGTTGGTGACCATGAGATCTTATATGATTTCATTTTTTATATTGATCGAACTAGAAAAACCACAGTTGTGTGCCCTTGATGGTGACAAAATTGCCGATTTCGTTTTTAATTTCACTCAAACAGCAATAAATATTGACCAATCAAAAAACAACTTGGACATAAGGTTGATGAGAATATCTTTATCAGAACAGAGTTATGTGCCCTGGATTATGACAAAATTGATGTTTTTTTATCGACTTGGTTTTCACTTTAACAGCCACAAATATGGATCATTAAAGATTAAGAATGCTGTTTTCAGCTGGATCATAATCTAGCATCTAAAGTTTTGTGTTCTTGTCTTAGAGATACCTAGGTCATGTAAAAGGTGGGTCTTGATCTGCATGGAGAAAGTTTCAAACTTCTATCAGGTGAGCGATCCAGGGCCATCTTGGCCCTCTTGTATTATACACTCGTTGAAGACGGGACATTTCATGGGATCACCCGTGATGTCCGGCGGCGTCCACTTCTTTGTCCGGAGCATAACTCTGTCACTTTAAGTCTGATGGACTTTAAACTTGGCAGTTGTATTCTTTTCATCATTACGGAGTGCAGTGCACAAGAACCATAACTCTAACTCTATTTTCTGAGTTATTGCCCTTTGTTGTTTTTCATACTTGAATTTTGTCAGGAGTATATCTCTAAAAGTATAATAGCTAGGATAATGAAACTTCATGGGTGTATAGATCTCACCAAGGGGGAGTGCAGTGCACAATAACCATAACTCTACCTGACATATTTTTTTAGTTATTGCCCTTTGTTCTTTTCGTACTAGAATCTTGTCCGGAGTATATCTCTAAGAGTATAATAGCTAGGATCATGAAACTTCATGGGTGTATAGATCTTATCAAGGGGGAGTGCAGTGCACAATAACCATAACTCTACCTGACCTATTTTATGAGTTATTGCCCTTTGTTGTTTTTCGTACTTCATTTTTGTCCAGGGCATATCTCGAAAAGTATAATAGCCAGAACCATGAAACTTTACCAACCTGCTCCCCCTGTCGACATAAAGCAGTGTTATGGGCGTATCTCTAAACAACATTTAATTCATTGTTTCTCTCAGAAAATTAAAGGTGAAATAATTGCAAGTCCTAAAGGCTGTCATCTGCAACATTTTTCTTCTTCAAAAATGTTGAAAGATATTTGTCTTGATCACTTGGGTTTAAATAGGGTAAAGTGTACTCAATTTTCCGATGCTCATGTCACAGTCTAATGATACAGAAAGGGAGACAACTCGGTGTTGATGGAATGTATAGAGATTGCCTATTATACCTATCCAGAAATATTTATGTTGTAGAAGACAAACTCCATTTTTTCCTCGAATGTGCATCATACGATGACGTACGTTACTTATATTTTAAACAGTCATGGCTGAAAAACAAAAATGCATAAACTTTTTATACGTCAAAGTTTAATTTCACCATATATTACAGAGGGGATCCAGACCCTCTAACCTCCACCTCCCTCCTTTAGATCTGCCCATGCTACATTTAAATCTATTAGGTCTCCGCATAAAAATATACGGACATATTGTTTTTCTCATGTAAATCTGCCTGTCAAAGCAAGGATTTGTTTGGGAAAGGATTAATTATGGATAATGATTTTGTAGTATTTTTTTCTTTCCATCAAACATCTTTTTTCTTCGCATTAAACAGCTTACAGAGAAGTGTATGGAAATGAGCCAATCTGGACAAACTACAGAAGAAACTATAAAGGCCATTTTAACACGAGGCCAAGATCAACTTGTATTGTAAGTAGACAACGGTTATCTCTCCTTTAACCCTTTCGTTTGCAAGCACGCTTTAAAGCGCACTTCAAAGCGCACTTCAGGCACACTTATACTGTATAGGGGGGCATCGGCTTTTAAAAGCGATTTTTACACTGTTAAAGTTATCATGACACTGGATAAATGTTGAAATATTTCACAATATTGTAATGTTCTCTTAAAATGTGAAGAAAAACGAAGTTTCTTGGGTTTTTTTGAGCTGAAACGATGGCCATGAGGGTTCAGTATTCTGCAGAAGAGGTCCGGTGAATTGTCATGTCAGTGCAGGACGATGATGATAGCGATTACCCTGATTTTTTTGGGAATAAAGGTGATTTGAACATTAGAAATGTTTTAGCGACTTAGAATAGTGACTCTGATAGTGATTCCGACAACCCTAAAGCGAATCCAGTCCCAAATCATATGGGTGGGGTGGTAGGGGGCAGGGGGCCTGGCAGGGGTCGTGGGGCTAAAGGTCGAAATTTTGATGAGATGCAAATTTTCTATCAGTAACTCATCATATTGTTATAGGAAATTGAATAACCTTTCCAATGATATATAGTTTTTTTTTGGTATTCTGCTAGTAAAAACTATCTATTATGCATGTGTATACATGAAGTGCTTGGAAATAAGGAAAATAGTCATTTCTGGGAAATAATTCTGCAAACGGTTAATAATGGACCTAGAACAGAGTGGAGAAAATTAGGTTTTAAAAGCTAAATAAAAAAATCATCTATAACATACTTTAAATCCACTTTAGTTTGTCAGTCATATATTTGGGAGCAATTCTTTACCAAATTATCTCGGGCAAATTCATGGCTCTATCTGTTATCAAAAATGCGGGTTTCTGTGCAGGAATAGAAACTTTCTGAGAACAAAAAGACTAAGCCAGGCGACAAAATATTAGACTTGTCCAAATTCAAAGATATTTGCAGACCACAATTTCAAATAAATGGAATTTTACATTTACCTGTGTTTTTGGGTGGAAAACATTGTGGGAAATGAAGAAACTGCTTGTGACAAGCAATTTCTTCATTTTCCATAATGTTTTCCAAAGTTTTTAGATTGGGCTATTTATAGCCCAATCTATTATAACCAGTTTTTCACTCCAGACATCACTCCAGACACTACGTTCTAACGCTAACCCGCTGAGCTATGTGTTCAAGCCAAACTATGTTATTTCAAACACCACAGAAACATCCTTTATCAGTCAATATCTTCAAAGTTTTTCATCTCTTTCAGTTTTGCGACAAATAAGGAGAGGGTTAATAATTACATTTGACGAAATTGTCCCTTAAATTAAATACCTATTAGTATTTTCAGCGTTTTTACAATCTTATCCGTTGAGTAAAGAGCTTGAAAGCAAAATAGTGTAACTCTCAGATAAATTCCATATAGTTACAATATTACTGCTCTGACTTTCAATGGTCGTTTACCAGTCAATGTATTGCCAGGTGTTTAACTGGGTCACTACTTGACACTGCCACTGTAGCCCACTGCCACCTTAGCCCATTCACTAGATACAATGTGTGCGCTTTACCCATTCCTATATTCTGACACCTTTAGGTTCCCATGAAATATTATGTGTTTGGAAAACATGGTAGAAAATGAAGAAATGGTTGTGAAAAGCTAGTTCTTCATTTCCCACAATGTTTTCTTCTCAGAAAGACCAAACAAAGTAACGATTTATTTGCTTGAAATTGGGTTAAGGATTTATTCTGCATTGATCGCTTTATCTTTATTGTTTTTTTTAACTCAGTGTGTTAAAGGCTCTTCCAAACGACAATATCTTAGAGTGGTTCAGATTAGAAAGAGTTGCAGACGGTTTAATCCCATTTCGTCTACTCCCAATTCGTCTACTCCCAATTCGTCTACTATTTTTGACATAAGTCCCATTTCGTCTACTCTTCTATACTTTGTATATCAATATGATATTATATGATTTTTATCAAAACGTTTGCATTTTTACTTTATTTGTGAATATATTGACTTATTTCATTTTCTTAAATCAAAAATAATGTTGTTTATTGATGATTTGACACGAAAGTAGACGAGTTGGGACAGTAGACGAATTGGGACTCAATGCACTTAAAAAACAGTAGACGAAATGGGAGTAGACCAATTGGGATGTTGGGATGACGACGAAACGGGTGACGATAAAGATGAAATCATGTTATGTACAATGAAGCACAGAAAACATTGGGACAAAGGAGAAATTTCCTGTTATCTTTGTATGTTTCATATTATTTGCTTCACAACAATGTCTTGTTTGGAAAAGGACGAATGGTTCGAGGCTATAGAGTATAAACACTGTGATTTTAAATTATGTTAATCAAAGTAAAATCATCGTCTTAGTTTTGCCGTTTTGTAGAATTTTAACATTTTTACCACATATACTGTTCTTAGACTGATCATTTGATCCAATGAACAAATGCATTCTATTTAATCGAAATATGTTTGCAGACCGAGTTGCAGATCAGAGATCAGTAAGGCTTAGCCTCTATAATGGGTCCGTACTTGGTATTATTCTGATTGGCTAAGAATAAGAATAATTCAACATGTTGATTTAATGTAAAATCCGGTAAAGTGTAACATTTCCTTTTCTCAAACAGCCTCACCTTTTGGATTCACCTGGAGGATGTACATTCAACTTGTTTTTATCACCTATGCACGTTTGCCTACACATTGATTAACCATTTTCCAAACCATGACGCCTTTTTACTCGCTTCATAGAAAATGCTTAAAAAACATCGAATAGAGAATGGGGCAATTTTGAAAATCAGCATATTGTCCTTTTGTCACAATATCAATTTCTCAGTGATGCCCAATCTACAGTGCTGACAGCACTTTGATTAACTTGTAGGGTTTTAAAAGGCCTCAATGTGTGGTTATGGGTTAAATGTGATGAAATTTAAGAAAATTCAAAAATTTAAAGACTTTAAACTTCCACAAATAAATGAGTCAATGCTGCATGTAAGCACTGTTTTTGTGCTAATCCATTTACAAGCTTTTCAGCGCATATTTTCTTGCACAAACAATGTTTAAATGAATATTGACCAATCAAGACAAAACTTAGGCACAGTGTTGGTAACCTTGTCTCATATTAGTGTTATTTTTATTCTCAGGGCTTTTTTTCCAGAAATTGTGAAGAGGCCCTAGCCTGTCTTTTTGTGAAATTTCGCGTGAAATTTGGCCAAATTGTGAAAAATATACTTTAAAATAGGTGTATCTATCTAAAACAACAAAATTACAGATTGCAGGGTTTTCAATAAGATTTGAAGTAGGAGGCTCAAAAGAAATTGTAGGAGGCAGGGGGTCTAGGAGTCCTCCTCCAGCGGGGTCATGGGGGCAGCACCCCTGCTGTCTGGGGGCCCAGGGGGCCGAAGGCCCACAGCCAAAAATGAATTTATGCACTGTTATGTTCCTTAGACGAGCTCTCAGAGACACAGTTTTGAGTCTTCCCAAATTTGACAAATGTCTGTTTGAATAAGAATGGATGGCGTAAAAAATGAAAAATTCATGTTGAAAATAGCAAGTTATTCCAGGGTTCAACATTAACCGGTGCTCGACAGACATTAACTGCCTGCTGCTTGGTCAGGGATAGTTAGATCACTAGGATGCAGGACCGACCGTTCAGACTCATTTGGAATCTCATAATGAAAACACAGGATATATGACGCAACAAAAGCATTGGCCCTTTGAAATTTTCATAAAGTTGTGATTCAAAAGTAGCCTTTTCGGGGGCATTTGTGTTTCACAAACACATCTTGTTCGACTTTGTTATCACTATCAATTGCAAATATTGTCCTAACAATGAATAAAATTATCAGCTTATCTTGATCACAACTTGAGTGATATGCCCTTGAATTTGACAAAATGACCCTTTTCAACTTTTTTTCTCTGTAAATAACAGGGTCTTGTTTACTTAACACAGACAATTAATTATGATGCATGAAAAACAGCTGGGGAAAATATTAAAACAGTAAAAACTTCTTTGAATAAGCTTTTTATGCTCCCGATTTTTTTGGGGGGAGCATATTGTCACCAATTTTCGGGGGAGCATAATATATTCACCACACTGTCTGTCTGTCCTTTTGTCTGTCCATCCACAGCCAGATCTCTGCAACCCTTCAACCAAATTCAATGAAACTTCACATGTGCACTGCCTGGGAAAATCCCTCAGATTTTTTATGCCCCCGTATCAAAAGATCAGGGGCATATTGTTTTACTTGTGTCCGTCCATTTGTCTGTTTGTCCCAAAACTTAACATTTACCTTTTTATTATACGCCCGAAGGGTTGTATTATGTTATGGCTCCGGTCGTCCGTCTGTCTCTGTCCGTCCGTTAGCAATTTCTTGTGTGCGCAACTTCTACAGTTTTGATCGGAATTTAATCAAACTTGCCACAATGACTCTCCATGGTGTCTAGTTGTGCACACCGCTTATGGAATTCTGATAACTCTTTTCGTTCTTGAATAATCTGCCCTTGAATTGAAAAAATGGCCAATTTTACTGACAAGCCCCTCTCGGGTGTATATGCGCCGCTCTGCGAAGCTCTTGTTCTCCAAAAGTATTTGACATGTACTAAGCTCAAATTTGGTATGCAACTTTCTTTCAATGATATCTATCTGTTCCATGCCAGATGACCTTCCTCAAGGTCATCCCTTAACCCTCAACTCTTTCGCTGCCAATGTCGCTGATAAGCAACCCATTAGGAGACTGCCAATGTCGCCGGTCGACAATTTTCAAACAATAGCTTGATGAGGTCATTTATAGTCAAGATCAAGGTCATCTGATCAAACTTTTAGATAAAAAGTATGCTATTAGGCAAAACAAATTATATGCAAAGATTCCCGAGAGTCTCAGCTTAATATTATCAAATACTGATTTTTATACTCCGCCGGAGGCGGACGTATATTGGCGTCATCTTCTCCGTCTGTCCGTCCGTCCATCTGTCCGTCCGTCCATCCACTTTTCATGTCAACGCAACTCCTCCTAAGTTTCTGGCTGGATCTTCTTGAAACTTGGTCAATGTTATCACCACAATTGGTAGATGTGCATGAAGGAAGGAATGGTTCATTGATTTTTAGCTCCACTGGCCGAAGGCCAGCGGGGCTTATGTCATGGCCCTGTGTCCGTCGTGCGTGCGTGCGTGCGTCCGTCCGTCCGTCCGTCCGTGCGTAAACAATTTTCAAACATCTTCTTCTCCAAAACTACTGGACCAATTTCAACCAAATTTCACACCAATCATCCTTGCATGAATCTCTACCAAATTCCTTCAAAAGATTAAAATCCGCGCAGAACTTGAATTTTAATTAATTTAATTGAATTAAATTTTCAAAAATCTCTAAAAATTCTTCTTCTCCAAAACTACTGGACCAATTTCAACCAAACTTCGCAGAAATCTTCCTTGCATGAATCTCTACCAAATTCCTTCAAAAGATTAAAATCTGTGCAGAACTTGAATTTTAATTAATTTAATTGATTTAAATTTTCGAAAAATTTTAAAAAATTCTTCTTCTCCAAAACTACTGGACCAATTTCAACCAAACTTCACAGAAATCTTCCTTGCATGAATCTCTACCAAATTCCTTCAAAAGATTAAAATCCGTGCAGAACTTGAATTTTAATTAATTTAATTGATTTAAATTTTCGAAAAATCTTTAAAAATTCTTCTTCTCTAAAAGTACTGGACCAATTTCAACCAAACTTCGCAGAAATCTTCCTTGCATGAATCTCTACCAAATTCCTTCAAAAGATTAAAATCTGTGCAGAACTTGAATTTTAATTAATTTAATTGATTTAAATTTTCAAAAAAATTTAAAAAATTCTTCTTCTCCAAAACTACTGGACCAATTTCAACCAAACTTCACAGAAATCTTCCTTGCATGAATCTCTACCAAATTCCTTCAAAAGATTAAAATTTGCGCAGAACTTGAATTTTATTAATTTAATTGATTTAAATTTTCGAAAAATCTTTAAAAATTCTTCTCTAAAACTACTGGACCAATTTCAACCAAACTTCACAGAAATCTTCCTTGTATGAATCTCTTCTTAATTCCTTCAAAAGGATAAATTCTGTGTGTAATTAAATTTTAATTACTTTAATTGAAATCAATTTTCGAAAAATCTTTAAAAATTCTTCTTCTCCAAAATTACTGGACCAATTTCAACCAAACTTCACAGAAATCTTTCTTGCATGAATCTCTACCAAATTCTTTCAAAAGAATAAAATGCGCGCAGAACTTGAATTTTAATTAATTTAATTGATTTAAATTTTCGAAAAATCTTTAAAAATTATTCTTCTCTAAAAGTATACTGGACCAATTTCAACTAAACTTCACAGAAATCTTCCTTGTATGGATCTCATCTTAATTCCTTCAAAAAGATAAATTCTGTGTATAACTTAAATTTTAATTAATTTAATTGAATTCAATTTTCCAAAAATCTTTAAAAATTCTTCTTCTTCAAAACTACTGGCCCAATTTCAACCAAACTTCACAGAAATCTTCCTTGCATGAATCTCTTCTTAATTCCTTTTAAAAAAAAAAAATAAATAAATTCTGTGTAAAACTTAAATTTTGATTAATTAAATTATTTTCTTTTCCAAAACTACTGGACCAATTTTAACCAAGCTTCACATGAATCTTCCTTGCATGAATCTCTTTTAAATTCCTTAAAAGAAAATAATTTCCATGTAGAAATTAATTTAATAAATTTAATTAAATTGAATTTTCGAATAATTGTTAAACAATCTTCTTCTCTAAAACTACATGACCAATTTCAACCAAACTTCAAAGAAATTTTCCTTGCATGAATCTCTCCCAAATTCCTTCACGATCGGATGAAAAGCTTGGCCGCTGTGGGCTAGGCTTATTTTTCGCTATATGAAACAGTGTAATTTTAAGAAAATTTTAAAAACATTTCTGCTCCTTAATTACTTGGATTTCATTCTGTTGTAGCATGAATCTTCTTTGGATAGACCTCTATAGTATTCCTTGAAGAAGTTTGTAGTCTAAATGTCTAAAAGCCAGTGGAGCGATACAGGGCCATCTTGGCCCTCTTGTTGCTAGAGTTACGCCCGCTTAAAACTTAGTCTCTGGGACTTATTGAAATTGCAGCCTTGTCAACGCAACTTATCCTAAGTTTCTGGCTGGATCTTCTTGAAACTTGGTCAATGTTATCACCTCAATTGGCAGATGTGCATGAAGTAAGGATTTTATGGTTCATTGATTTTTGCCGGAGTTATGCCCCCTTAAAACATAGTCTCTGGGGCTTATTGAAATTGCAGCATTGTCAACGCAACTCCTCCTAAGTTTCTGGCTGGATCTTAATGACACTTGGTCAATGTTATTACCTCAATTGGTAGATGTGTATGAAGGAAGGAATTTATGGTTTATTGATTTTTGCCAGAGTAATGCTCCCTTTAAACTTAGTCTCTTGTGCTTATTGAAATTGCAGCTTTGTCAACGCATCTCCTCCTAAGTTTCTGGCTGGATCACACTTAGTCAATGTTATCGTCTCTGGGGCTTTATGATATTTCAGCCTTGTGAACGCAATTCCTTCCAGGTTTTTGACTGGATATTTATAAAACCTTCTTGTGAACACAACTTTTTACAAGTTATTGTGTGGATATTTATAAATCCTTGTCAATGTCATTTTGGTTTCTCATGGTTTATAAGTGGTGGCGTATATTGTGACCATGGCACTCTTGTTTACTATTTCATAAACTGATAAGCCCTGTTATGTAGTTTCCAAAAATGGGCACTGGAAATAAGACAATTCCAGGAAATTTGGCAGCGAAAGAGTTAACATGACAACATAACACATTAGAAAATAGCCATTTCGGGGGCATTCATGTTTCACAAACACATCTTGTTTCTCTATTTCTTAATTTGAAGCTGCGTCACTGAAAAAGGGGCCTTAATGTTAAAATGAGTTTTTTTATACGCCGCCGGAGGCGGACGTATATTGGCGTCATCTTCTCCGTCTGTCCGTCCGTCCGTCCGTCCGTCCACTTTTCTTGTCAACGCAACTCCTCCTAAGTTTCTGGCTGGATCTTCTTGAAACTTGGTCAATGTTATCACCTCAATTGGTAGATGTGCATGAAGGAAGGATTTCATGGTTCGTCGATTTTTGCCTGAGTTATGCCCCTTAAAAACTTAGTCTCTGGGGCTTATTGAAATTGCAGCCTTGTCAACGCAACTCCTCCTAAGTTTCTGGCTGGATCTTAATGAAACTTGGTCAATGTTATCACCTCAATTGGTAGATGTGCATGAAGGAAGGATTTTATGGTTCGTCGATTTTTGCCTGAGTTATGCCCCTTAAAAACTTAGTCTCTGGGGCTTATTAAAATTGCAGCCTTGTCAACGCAACTCCTCCTAAGTTTCTGGCTGGATCTTAATGAAACTTGGTCAATGTTATCACCTCAATTGGAAGATGTGCATGAAGGAAGGATGCCCCTTAAAAACTTAGTCTCTGGGGCTTATTGAAATTGCAGGCTTGTCAACACAACTCCTCCTAAGTTTCTGGCTGGATCTTAATGAAACTTGGTCAATGTTATCACCTCAATTGGTAGATGTACATGAAGGAAGGATTTTATGGTTCATTGATTTTTGCCAGAGTTATGCTCGATTCAATCTTAGTCTCTGGGGCTTATTGAAATTGCAGCCTTGTCAACGCAACTCCTCCTAAGTTTCTGGCTGGATCTTAATGAAACTTGGTCAATGTTATCACCTCAATTAGTAGATGTGCATGTAGGAAGGATTTTATGGTTCATTGATTTTTTCCAGAGTTATGCCCCCTTAAAACTTAGTCTCTGGGACTGAAACTTGGTGGATGTTATTACCTTAATTGGTAGATGTGCATGAAGTAAGGATTTTATGGTTCATTGATTTTTGCCTGAATTATGCCCCCTTGAATCTTAGTCTCTGGGGCTTAATGATATTTTAGCCTCGTGAACGCAATTCCTTCCAGGTTTTTCACTGGATATTTATAAAAACCTTTTTGTGAACACAATTTTTTTACAGGTTTTTCAGTGAATATTCATAAATCCTTGTCAATGTCATTTTTTTTGTCTCAAGTTTTATAAGTGGCGGCGTATATTGTGACGGTGGCACTCTTGTTCTAATTTCCGTTCATCTAATTGGCAGAATTTATTAAAATTTTGTACCTAAGTAGCAAATGAGATGTTCTAGACCATATTCTATAAATCATGTGTGTACAAAAGCCTGTCATGAGAAAAGGGGGCTTAATGTATGATAGCTTTTTTGTGACAAACACTTATTCTTTGAGCATAACATGTCTATGACTGCTTTCTTTATTTTACAGAGACGTGGAAAGATCAGTACTGGTAGTGCATGTCCTATATGTCGTGATGATTATATAGTCGTGGATTACAGGGTAAGATGGAAAAACTCAACAACTATAACATGGTCAACACCCAAACGTCTAGTTCTAAAATGATAGAAAATGTTGACAGAAAAGAGGAAATGTTGGTCATCATCATTACATGTACCTTCTTTTACCATAATATTTACTAAATCTTTCTCAATACCATTTCTTGTTAGAGAACAGGTTCAGTATTATTGATTTGAGATTCCTTTAGATGAGCATATGGGTGTTTGTAATCATTCATGGATCCATTATAATGTAGATGTTTATAGGTTGCTGAAGGGGGCTGTATATCAGTATCATCTTATCTGTCTGTCCATTCTTAAATGTCCAAATCTCAGTAACACAACTCCTTCATTGATGGATTTGCCATAAATTTTCTCAGAAAGTTCCTAAAAATTATTACATTTTAATGAAATTTGATATGTGGATTTTAAGCATACTTTACGTCAATTAACCGGTAATTATCAATTCGGATGTGTAATAAGGGAAAAGCTAAAAAAAAGGTCTTAATCAAAATAAAGCTTGAAATATTACACTTTCAAGTTTCACAGATAGTTAGCTGCAACCTAGACCAAGAAAAAAAGGAAAGCATTGTCAAATTTGTGCAACTTTTAAGTACAGAAGAAACAGTAAGAGTAGAAGGCACAGTAAAATGATGTTTAAATTCAACCAGCAAAACACTTCATTTAACAAATAATTTTATGCTCAAATTATGGTCTGATGTAGAAAATGATGCAACAAATATATTTTTTACTCAAAATCTGCATTTTGTTAGCTCTCCAGGAACCATCAGTGTATATTTCAAGCATTTCTAGAAAACTATGTTTAGGTGCTGCATTTAGGAACCGTTTTTCATTATACTGTACATAATATAATATAAGCTCTTTCCTTTTTAGCTCACCTGAGCACAAAGTGCTCAAGGTGAGCTATTGTGATCGCTTTTTGTCCGTCGTCCGTCCGTATGTCTGTATGTCCGTATGTCCGTCCGTCCGTCTGTCAACAATTTGGTGTTTACACTCTAGCATCTACAAATATAAGCCAATCTTAACCAAACTTGGTCAAAACATGTATAATCATGAGCTCTAAGATGAGTTCGAATTTGGGTCAGATCGGACCAGAAAGTCTGGAGTTATCTGCCCTTGAATGTAAAAAATAGCTACTTTTGACATTGTTTACACTCTAGCATCTACAAATATTGACCAATCAATACAAAAGTTAGACACAATGTTGGTGACCATAAGATCTCTGATGAGTTTGATTTTTGGTTTGATCGGCCAAGAAAGTCTTGAGTTATCTGCCCTTGAATTTGATAAAATTGTCGTTTTTGACCGTTTTCGACTTTGTTTACACTATAGCTTCTACAATTATTGACCAATCAAGACAAAACTTTAACACAATGTTAGGGACCATAGGATCTTGGATGAGTTGAATTTTGGGTGAGATCGGACCAGAAAGTCAGGAGTAATCTGCCCTTGAATGTAAAAAATAGCTACTTTTGACATTGTTTACACTCTAGCATCTACAAATATTGACCAATCAATACAAAAGTTAGACACAATGTTGGTGACCATAAGATCTCGGATGAGTTCAATTTTGGGTCAGATTGGACTAGAAAGTCCCGAGTTATCTGCCCTTGAATTTGACAAAACTGTCGTTTTTGACTGTTTTCGACTTTGTTTACACTATAGCATCTACAATTATCGACCAATCAAGACAAAACTTTAACACAATATTAGTGACCATAAGTTATTGGATGATATCGATTTTGGGTCAGATCGGATTAGAAAGTCAGAAGTTATCTACCTTTGAATGAAAAAAAGCTACTTTTGACATTGTTTACACTCTAGCATAGATCAACAAATATTGACCAATCTATACAACAAGAGGGCCAAGATGGCCCTGTATCGCTCCACTGGCTTTTAGACATTGTTAGACTACGAACTTCTTCAAGGAATACAATAAAGGTCTATCCAAAGAAGATTCATGCTACACCAGAATGAAATCCAATAAGTAATTAAGGGGCAGAAATGTTTTTAAAATTTTGCTAAAATTACACTGTTTCATATATCGAAAAATAAGCCTAGCCCACAGCGGCCAAGCTTTTCATCCCATCGTGAAGAAATTTGGGAGATATTCATGCAAGGAAGATTCTTGTGAAGTTTGGTTGAAATTGGTCCTGTAGTTTTGGAGAAGAAGATTGTTTACGAATTATTCTAAAATTCAATTTAATTAAATTTATTAAAATTTAAGTTCTACACGGAAATAATTTTTTTAAGGAATTTAAAGGAGATTCATGCAAGGAAGATTCGTGTGAAGTTTGGTTAAAATTGGTCCAATAGTTTTGGAAAAGAAGATTTTTCAAAAAATTAATCTAATTTAATTAATCAAAATTTAAGTTTTACACAGAATATATTTTTTTGAAGGAATTAAGAAGAGATTCATGCAAGGAACATTTCTGAAAAGTTTGGTTGAAATTGGTCCAGTAGTTTTGGAGAAGAAGAATTTTTAAAGATTTTTCGAAAATTAATTCAATTAAATTAATTAAAATTCAATTTCTGCACGGATTTTAATCTTTTGAAAGAATTTGGTAGAGATTCATGCAAAGAAGATTTCTGTGAAGTTTGGTAGAAATTGGTCCATTAGTTTTGGAGAAGAAGAATTTTTAAAGATTTTTCGAAAATTTAATTCAATTAAATTAATTAAAATTCAAGTTATACACAGAATTTATCTTTTTAAAGGAATTAAGAAGAGATTCATACAAGGAAGATTTCTGTGAAGTTTGGTTGAAATTGGTCCTTTAGTTTTGGAGAGGAAAATTTTTTAGAGATTTTTCGAAAATCAAAATCAATTAAATTAATTAAAATTCAAGTTCTGCGCGGATTTTATTCTTTTGAAGGAATTTGGTAGAGATTGATGCAAGAAAGATTTCAGTGAAGTTTGGTTGAAATTGGTCCAGTAGTTTTGGAGAAAAAGAATTTTTAATGATTTTTCGAAAATTTAATTCAATTAAATTAATTAAAATTTAAGTTATACACAGAATTTATCTTTTTGAAGGAATTAAGAAGAGATTCATACAAGGAAGATTTCTGTGAAGTTTGGTTGAAATTGGTCCAGTAGTTTTGGAGAAGAAGATTTTTTAAAGATTTTTCGAAAATTTAAATCAATTAAATTAATTAAAATTCAAGTTCTGCGCGGATTTTATTCTTTTGAAGGAATTTGGTAGAGATTGATGCAAGAAAGATTTCTGTGAAGTTTGGTTGAAATTGGTCCAGTTGTTTTGGAGAAGAAGAATTTTTAAAGATTTTATGAAAATTAATTCAATTAAATTAATTAAAATTCAAGTTCTACACGGAATTAAATTTTTTGAAGGAATTTGAAAAAGGTTCATGCAAGGAAGATTTCTATGAAGTTTGGTTGAAATTGGTCCAGTAGTTTTGGAGAAGAAGATGTTTAAAGAAAAAGTTGACGCACGGACGCACGACGGACACAGGGCCATGACATAAGCCCCGCTGGCCTTCGGCCAGTGGAGCTAAAAATTGGACACAATGTTGGTGACTTTATATAAGATTTCGGATGAGTTTTTGTTTTGGTTTGATCGGACCAGAATGTCTTGAGTTATCTGCCCTTGAATTTGACAAAATTGCTGTTTTCGACTTTGTTTTTACTTTAACAACCACAAAATTAATGGTGACCAATCAAGACAAAACTTTGATCTTGGGTACGATGGTTAATCACCATAAGATCATGGATGAGTTTGAACTTCAGCACAATTAGACAAGCAGTTGCTGAGTTATCTGCCCTTTAAATGGACAAAATTCTCATTTTTGACTTTGTTTTCACTCTTTACAACCAGATATATTGACCTATAAAGACGAAACAGGGACATAATGTTGATGACCATAAGTTTGTTTTCAGTCTTAATGTCACAAATATTAATTGATTCAAACATGACTGTGGCTCATATCATCTTGGTTCAGGTGAGCGATATAGGATCATCATGGTCCTCTTGTTTAGCTCATCTGAGCACGAAGTGCTCGAGGTGAGTTATTGTGGTCACTTTTTGTCCGGCGTCCGTCCGTCAACATTTGGGGTGTTTACACTCTAGCATCCACAAAAGTTAGGCAATCTTGATCAAACTTGGCCAAAACAAGTAGGATCATATGTTCTCGGACAACTTCGATTATGGGTCTGATCGGACCCGAAAGTGCTGAGTTATCTGCCCTTGAATGTCAAAAAATGCTGTTTTTAAGTTTGTTTACACTCTAGCATCTACAATTATTGATCAATCAAGACAAAACTTGGACATAATGTTGGAGACCATAAGATCTTGGATGAGTTCGATTTTCAGTCTGATCTGACCAGAAAGATTAGAGTTATGTGCCCTTGAATTGGGCAAAATTGCCATTTTTGGCTGTTTTAAACCTTGTTTACACTCTAGAATCTACTATTATTAATAGATCAAGACATAACTTGGACAAAATGTTGGGGAGCATAAGATCATGGATGAGTTTGATTTTCAGTCTGATCTGATCAGAAAGTCCAGACTTATGTGCCCTTGAATATTTGATAAAATTGCCGTTTTCGGCTGTTTTCGACCTTGTTTACACTCTTGAATCTACAATTATTGATCAATCAAGACAAAACTTGGACACAATGTTTGGGACTATAAGATCTCAGATGAGTTTGATTTTCAGTCAGATCTGACCAGAAAGATGAGAGTTATGCGCCCTTGAATTTGATAAAATTGCCATTTTCGGCTGTTTTCAACCTTGTTTACACTCTAGAATCTACAATTATTAATCAATCAAGACAAAACTTGGACACAATGTTGGAGACCATGTTGGAGACCAAAAGATCTGGGATGAGTTTGATTTTCAGTCTGATCTGACCTAAAAGACGAGATTTATGTGCCCTTGAATTTGATAAAATTGCCATTTTGGGCTGTTGTCAACCTTGTTTACACTCTAGAATCTACAATTATTAATAAATCAAGACAAATCTTGGACACAATGTTGGAGAATATTAGATCTTGAGGTTGATTTTCAGTCTGATCTTACCAGAAAGACGAGAGTTATGTGCCCTTGAATTTGATAAAATTGCCATTTTTGGCTGTTTTCGACCTTGTTTACACTCTAGAATCTACAATTATTTAAAAAAAAAACAACGTTGGGCATCATAAGAGCTTGGATGAGTTTGATTTTCACAACGTTATTAACCATAAGTTCATTTTCAGTCTTAAAGTCATAAATATTAATTGAATTGAACATAAGTGTTGCTCAAATCATTTTGGTTCAGGTGAGCGATATAGGACCATCATGGGCCTCTTGTTTCTTGGGACATATGCCACACACAATTGTCAATCATTTTCAATTTTCTTCTTAGTCTATGTTGCAGCTAATGACCCACGAGAATTAAAGAAACTTACTTATTTTCGGGCTAGATCTAATTTTCTGTAAAAATAACTGTACATAATTAAAAGATGGCCTTTATTTTTTCTCTGTGCAAAATTTCAGCATCCCCTGACCTGTATTGGCTTAGATTACGGCGGATATAAATCCCATATCACATCATTTTGTGAATACAATCACATCGCTGAAAATATTTTACATAGCTTTGCACCGATGCATGATTATCGATTTATGAAATTTACTGTATGAATCTTGTATTCTGTGATATAAAGTCTACAAACAGTGTGACAACATGCTAAAAGCCAACTTCTGTGGATCATTAGGGATTTAGGCCTGGGAATACTATTGTCCCTTAAAATCACTACATTGACAATATTCAGAGCTCTGCATGAATTCAGATTTTTTTAAGATTTTCCCATTTTGTGCTTCAAATTCAATTAATATATCATGGTAACGTTTCGGAAAAACCATCAGGAAAGTTGCATAAAAATTCACACTAGAACTTTCATAAAAATCTATCACTAAAGAATGAATTATCTTTGTTTTTAAAGTGGCGCGTTAGAACTTTTGACTAGTATATCGTCGTTGTAAATGCAAAACCTCGTATCTCGGTTTTGGAAAATTTTAAAGGGGAGGGAAAAAAGTGTAATAACTTTTTCGAAACTGAAATGTCTCCCTTGAAATTTGGACATATTGTTCACAAATAATGTGTCAATAATACTGATCAGTAAAAATTTCTCAAAACCTGCGAGAATCGTCTACACTAGGCACACAAGTTTGTGCTTTGAAAATTGCCCCAATCGACATACAAGGTTTTGCATTTACACCGACGATATATAATTATCTTATTCTACTGACTTTCCACCTTAACTGATGATCATTGAATTTCAAGTTGATAGTTTGGCATTGCAAGTGGCGCCTCTGGCAGCCAGAGCACTTTGGCTTTCAACTCTAAGGTGTTCCTCCTGGAAAGAATTTTGCTTTTTGAGGAGCCAGGGTAACTCAGTCAGTAATAGTAGAGTTTTTCAATCCAGGGGTCATGAAGTCAAACCTCAACTCAACCAATATCCTGTCTAACATTTGACTTAAGTCATTTGTCTCAATAATGGATGTGAACCATCTAAAAGAGAGAGCAGTTGAGGTGTGAATTGGATATTGTGGTAGAACTGGTGAGAGATATGCCAGGAAACCATGGTTAGATGATTCAGCTGTTGTGATATGACCATAACAGTCAAACTCTGTCCCAAACAATTGAATTTTAGACTGGTCCAATATTGAAGTTGTTGCATGCAACAATTTCAAGTCAATGAAATTGTACATTTTTTGTACGTCCAAACAGTTGTATTATTTTATGTCCCTGGCCGTCCTGTCTGTCAGTCCGTTAGCAACTTCCTGTGTGCGCAAGTCCTACAGTTTCTATCAGCATTTGATTAAACTAAAAACAATGAATCTCTATGGTGTCTAGTTGTGCACACTGCTTATGAAATTCAAATAACTCTTTTCATTCTTGAATGACCAGCCCTTGAATTGAAAAAAATGGCCAATTTTACTGATAAACCCCTCTTAGGCATATATGAACCGCTTTGCAAAACTTGTTTTATTTTTAGGCGTAGGAAACATTGTGGTAAATGAAGAAATTGCTTGTCACAAGCAATTTCTTTCTTTTCCATAATGTTTTCCTAAGCTCATATCTTATTGGGTGTGGAAACTTGCCACTGTCCATGAATGGGTTAAAGTAGTGTTAAACTCCATTCAATGTGGTGATTGGAATCAGAATAAACAATTCATTTTGTGATTTCAGAACACAAAATTGCTGAAACAGTTTATTGACCCGATTACAGGAGAGCCCTTTGTACCATTACGGACTGGAATATGTGTAAACCAGCACAGAAAAATTAGAATGGAATTGTGGAAAGCTCAGGATGCGGGTAGGTTTTAAAAACACTTTACTGAACAACAAAATTGTAAACATGTACACATTCAATTGGGTTGTATATTGTTGGTGTAAATGCAAAACCTCGTATGTCGATTCTTGCGATTTTCAAAGTACAAACTTGTGTGCCCAGTTTAAACAATTCTCGCAGGTTTTGAGACATGTTTACTGATCAGTATTAATGACACATTACTTGTGAACAATATGTCCAAATTTCAAGTAAAACATTTTAGTTTGGAAAAAGTAATTATTTTTTCCCCTCCCCTTTAAAATTGTCTAAAAACGAGATACGAGGTTTTGCAGTTTTGCATTTACAACGATGATATGGCAAATAAAAGGTTGACCATTTATGTGGTAATATATACTGAGAGGCAAAAATAAGTATACACCATGAAGGTTCTCTGTTTTATGAGAAAACGATAGATTATAAACGACTTTTGTAGGCCACCGACGGTGGTCGTTTATTGATGTAACCTCCACATATACGTCTATCTTTCATTCCTTCCGTTGCGATGGTTTTTTCGTAGCATACAGCATCATCGAAAAAGGGGATTTAATCAATTGATTAATGTAAACATTCATAGTGACACAACCCCTATAATCATAAGCGGATTTGGTTAAAATTTTCACGGAAAGTGCCTAGCCACCGAGGACCATGCATACATTGTGAGTGCTTTTCCACATTTCCACATCCGATGTGTCATGGCAAAATGGGACTTGATGCAAGCAAGTTATTTGACATAACTCCTAAACTTATCGACGGATTTTAATAAAATTTGCACTCAATGTGAATAGTCACCTGAGAAAATGTGTATAGTGTCACGTTTTTATTATACGCCCGAAGGGTCGTATTATGTTATGGCCCCGCTTGTCTGTCCGTCTGTCTGTCCGTCTGTCTGTCCGTCTGTCCTTCCGTCCGTTAGCAATTTCTTGTGTGCGCAACTCCTCCTACAGTTTTGATCGGAATTTGATCAAACTTGCCACAATTGATCTCCATGGTGTCTAGTTGTGCACCGCGCTTACGGAATTCGGATAACTATTTTTGTTCTTGAATTATCTGCCCTTGAATTAAAAAAATCCCCATTTTCTTGTGTGCGCAACTCCTCCTACAGTTTTGATCAGAATTTGATCAAACTTGCCACAATGAATCTCCATGGTGTCTAGTTGTGCACACCACTTACAGAGACTTTAGATAACTGTTTTCGTTCTTGAATTATCTGCCCTTGAATTTAAGGAAAAATGCCCATTTTCTCAAAAATGCCCATTTTCTCCTGTGTGTTACTTCTACAGTTTCAACCAGAATTTAATCCAACTAGCCACAATGAATCTCTATGGTGTCTTGTTGTGCAAACAAAATTTTGATTACTTTTCATGTTTAAATTATCTGCCCTTTAATTGAAAAAATGGCGAATTTTACTGACAAGCCCCTCTCGGGCATATATGCGCCGCTCTGCGAAGCTCTTGTTTCATATTATGCTGCGTCATAGAAAAATGGGTCTTTATGCAAAAATATGGCGTATTGATCGATTTCTACCAGCCACGAGAATAGTTGTATAATGTTAGAGAGAAAATTTCACATTGTGATTTGTTGTGATAAGGAATAAAGAAATCAAATATGGATTAACGGCAACATTTTATGATCCACTAAGTTGCATGTGCAAAGTTTGCAAAATCGGCATGTAGCAAGAGTATGGGTAGTCAAGCCTTTTCAGATGAAATTTATCAACACAATGTCATTGGTTTATGGGTAGAAATAAATACATGTAGTACAAAATCTTGAGTCGATATGATTGAAATTAAGAGTGATATTGACAAACAAAAAGTATATACTTTCTGTTGCCTCTCAGTATATAATACAAGATTGAGAGATAGGAAGACAATTATGGATAATATCCAGGATATGGTCATTAACTTCTTGTCTTCTGTAATAGCGATATGACAACCAATGATTGTTTAGGTGATGGTTAATCTTTGTAACCACTGTAACCCAGGATCATGGTCCTATTGGTCATCAGTCATCACTGAACCCAACATTACCTGGATATTTATCCCATTACCAGATGGCATAATTTAGACTTGGCTGACTTGCCCAAATTCTAAGATGTTGCAGATGGGAATTGCAAGTGAATTAAATGTAACATGTATTTTTTCATTTTTTTTAGGTAGAAAACATCGTGGGAAATGAAGAAATTGCTTGTCACAAGCAATTTCTTCATTTCTCACAATGTTTTCCAAAACTATCAGAAAGCGTCAATGTTTGGTTATGGGTTGTACCATAATGCATTGAAATAATTAATGAACTGTTGTACATGTTGATAACCACCATTATTCTTGTTTCTCTTTTGATTCAGACAAAAATTTCTAGTCCTTCGCCATGTCTGCATTAATCCTTTCCAAATCAAGACTGGGGCCCGTTTTATCAAAAAAGTCGCATCTTAGCTACGACCTGACGTAAGTCGTAACTTACGTCCCGGACTTACGTCTTTTTGAAAAACCCGTTTTATCAACGCGGTCGTAACTCAAACGTCTTAGCTGCGACTTTCAAGTGTCGTAACTCGTTTCTAGCTTTACGCGTTGGTTTCGAATTTCCCGAACTACAGTCAAAACTGTGTTAGCGGCCACCTGTGTATAGCAGCCAAACTGTCGTATGCAGCCAGTCCAGGTCCTCCCAAGCAATTTTACTCTTTAAAGTAACTGTGAATAATACTAAACTGTCTAATGTGGTCAGTGGCCAGCTTTAATTGTCCCAATTGCTCTTTACCTATATCTCGTTAAGCAGCCATGCACAAAAAATTGGTGGCAGGCATTGTGTGAAATATTGATAACACATCTGGCAATTTGCCTAATCATGTGCATAAACCATGAAAAGGTGTGATAAACAGTTAAATGTCATATAAAAATTTACCCTTTTTACTTTACAACACTTGCATTTTCTTCATATAAATAGGGCCAGTCATACAAGTAGACATTTACACCCTGCCTTCAGAATATTCTTTTCTGTGTTTAGCAGCCAACTGTCGTATGCAGCCAATTTTTGTGTGTCCCTTGGCTGGCTGCATACGACAGTTTCGACTGTATGTCATTTTCATTCGAAAACTCGGAGTTTATCGCTTAAATCACAAAGTCTTCCAGTCTAATCTGGTAAACCCGACGTCTAAAAATAACTCGACATTGGGTTTGCACATAATATATTCTTTAGTTTTGTTTGTACAGGTGGTTAATTCGGTTCTATTTCATGAAATTCATAGAATAAAAGACCAATTTGAAGCTGCAGGATGTCATTTGACCCTTTTCTAGCTATTTTGTGTCTTATTTTGCTACTTTCAGTGTTGTTGTGCCGGCGGCTTTTTTCAATTTTCCGAGCGGAAATCGAAAACACGGAAAAATAGGTTTCACGAGTTTGTTCGAAATAAACGAAACAAAGGACTGGTCATATCTGTTTTTCTAACTAAAGTTAGTTCTAAAGGCACAATTTGTATTGCCAAATCTTATTCATTTGCAAAGTTGTTCAATACGCTTTGAGTAACACAAGCGTAATTTTACTTTTTTAAAATCATTATTATCGTGACTTTCGGAATATCAGCGCGGTGGTTGAGCGGTCTAGGCAGTTCCACTAAAACGATGTACATTTTGAAATTTCTGTTCGCACGGGTTTGAATCCTACTGTCACCACGTGTTTTTTGTTGTTGTTTTTTAACTGTTTCATCGTTCATTCGTAATGCCACCATATTTTTTCAAACGGTATGCAGCATCACACCAGATGACGAAAACAATATGGATCGATTTATCGTGTGGATCTGATTGCTTATTTCGAATTTTTCCTTGATACAATTTGTTAGAGATTATCAACTGTAGCCCCAGCTGATAGATCTAATTATTTTCAATCAAACGTTTGATACATCAGTGGTAAAATCGATAAATGACCCATACACTGTTCCGAATTATTAAAGGACTTGCCGACGACAAAATACGTGCTGTTTATTACTTTAATCCGTTCCCAAAAGACAGAATTTTCGGGAAGTCCAATTCAAAAGCTCCTTCAAATGACAACATGTATGTTATTCAAGGTTGGATTTGTGCACAATATTGAGGCAGACGGAGAAAGTGCTGATCATCAACACTTCTTCTGCCTCGATGTTTTCACAAGCCTCGTCTATTAACGTCAAAAACGGGTATTGTTTGGGAACGGGTTAATGTAAAGAATGTGTTTACTACAATACTACGACAAGGAAAACACTTTCTCCATTTCCAACAATGATTTCCAAAACGTTATTTATTAGATCTATTGACTCTACCGAAATGAGAAAAGTGTCCCTATCAACGCGGTTTTCTTTAAAATAAATGTTTCCCGAGACTTTTCTGTTTAGGATTTTTTAATTTTGATATATACGTATGTTGAGAAAGGATAAAATGACCTCAAAACCCTTAAAATGTAGACTGTTCCATGTTGACAGTTGCTGTGGGTGACAAAATCGATGTTACCAAAATTTTGGAAATATGTCTCATAGCATGGAAAGCATTGACAGAAAAAAGGACTTTCTTCTTTTTCGGCAATGCTTTCAAATCCAATCTTGATCGTGAACATCAACACCGGCCTTGTTCTGGAATGGTTTAATTTACATTTGATAGACATATGAAATTCCAACACTATGGACAGCAGCAGTGACCACAAGAGCTCATCGACAAGTTCTGACGATTTGCAAGAAATCTCTTTGATCCGAGAAAGTCATTTAGTAATTCATCCTAACCCTTTTCCAAAAGACGTTTTTCTTAAACTTATGCAAATTAAATATGGATTACAGGCACCAAAAAGAATTAAGATCGCGTATTGAAAAGAGGACATGTTGATCACCAGCTTGTTCGTCTTTTCTTTCAATGTTTTCCATAAGTTTTAACAGGGACGTCAAAATCAGGCATTTCATTGAAGGAAAACGTAGCATTTTACAAGATCCTTTGTTCTTACTGGACTCTACACGTAACAGGATAACATTGTATCTGGTAAATGCACGAAAAGTGTGGTGGGATCTTAAGAAGGGAGCCCTAATGAGCTTTTTGTTCAGCATAGATCCTGATAAACCTGCATTCACACTAAGTCTGAGCAAGATCCATATCGTTCTTTCATACCCTCGGCATGGCCTGTAGCAATTGTAATGTTTTTAGACAGCAGAATGTGTCCTGATCAAAATACACATAAGCAAAGATTGGTGTAGAACTTAAAGCAAAATGTTAAAAGAGCCCTTTTTCCAGATCCTGACTTATATTCATCATAAACAAGTTACAAAGAAAAAAAGCTATCTAATTCATAAATTTATTTCACATTAAATACTACAATTCCATAAAGCCACAAAGAAACTTTAAATTTTACATGTTTAGTACCCTTAGTTTTAATTATATACATATAATATGTATAGACATAACTATGAAATAACTATGCATAGATACACTAGTACTACTATATTTCTACATATTCCAGTATCAGATAAATACAAGTTGCATATTTCATTTAGACTCACATCCTTTATCAGCATTTCCTTCTAGAGATGTTCAAGCTGTCTCATATTAGGCACATTAAAAAACAGGTATTGTTTTAGAAAGAGTAAAAGTATATTAACTTTGGGGAAAACGAGTATATATTACAGAAAATCATTTACTTCCTTCTACTTTACCCTTTCTCAAAATGTTTTCTAAGCCATGCTATGAAGAAAATCAAGTCTTAGTGGTCTTCAGCACTTTCCTAGTCTAAACAATTAATTTTTGACACTGCTTAAATATTGCAACCCATCATTAACTATAAAACACTTTGTGCATCTTTGGTCATCATCTGTGACAATGGAAAGTAATGTTAGATACCCTTGTCAATTTCTGGGTGACATCCGTGTCAATGAAAATTGGCGAAGGATACCCTTGTCAATTTCCGTTGGTACAGATGACTCCCCAAGATGCATTAAAGTGACATTTCACATTTATTTCATTTTTAAAAGTATGTCTTGATGCAAAGATTGTTTATTCTAATGCGTAGAAATGGTATCAGTTTTTTGAAGTTGCTATTTATAAGGGAAAAATACGCCTTCAAAGTTGAGACAGAAATGACAAATTCTATATAAATCTGAACTGCTGTCCACAACAATTTATTTTAGCACAAAAATAATTATATATTTCTCGTAAACGGTTCAATATTTTGGCTTGAAATTATCAGAATTTTCATAAGAAAAGATGCTCTTTCAGATAGAATAAAAGTAAAATTTATGTAAAAATAATTCTGAAATGTCACTTCAAGTGTTTTGTAGTTAATGATGAGTTTTAATCATTAATTGTAAACCATAACAGTTTCATTCATTTTCAGTCCTCAAAATAGAAAACTTAGCATTATCTATGGCACATTACCAACAGAAAATATTTAAAGAAAAGAGGAAAGCACTGATAATTCAGAATTGTTTTCTTTTCTCATATTGCTTTCAATAATAAAAGCAGTGTTCTCCCCAGCCCAATAAGCTGTATCGGCCCCACTACAGCTCCACGTAAATCAGTGTAATGCCAGCTTCAAAAGTACCCCAACAGCTTAATTCCTTCAAAAAGGTCACCAAATATGGTGATTTCTCGGCATTTCATGTCAAAAAAATGATGAATAATGTATACTTACAATATGAAATGTAATAATTGTGAATAAAACCATAATGGGAAAAGAAGAAATTGCTCAATTTGAGCAATTTCTTCTTTTCTCATTATGGTTTTGTTCACAATTATTTGCATGAACACAATGTATTTCAAGGTTTATAATTTGCCACTTTGGCTTCAAGTTATTCTGGGGAGAACCCTGTTAAATTTCATATCTTGAACACATCATCACTATTTTTTGTACAAGTATTTATGTAAATTAATCATATAACATTAACCGTTTCCTAAATGCGAAACTTTTAGGGTGGCCCAATTTGAAACCAGTTACATGCGACACAATAAATGTCACTGGAAGTAGAATCTGTGAATAATATTGCAGAAAATATTGAAGCAAAAGAAGAAAATGCTGGTTATCAGCATTTTCTTCTTTTTCCTCAAGGTTTTCACAAGACTTTTCTGTTAGGTCTAAGGGACTTTAAAACCCAGTCTTGTTTGGGAAAGATTTAAGCCCATCACAATTAAGAATGGTAGAAACTTCAAGAGGACGAGTCCAAGTACTGTACGAAGAGTGTTTCCAAGAGGTCGTCTTCATTCTTAGCGTGTGCTGCACCAAATGTTCTTGTAGGCTATTCATAACATCATTTTGTACATGTATGTTGTATGTATACCTGTAATGAGACAAAAATACATACCATGGTATCACAATGATGCTGCATACTGTACTGCATTTAGCTGACTAACCCCCCCCCCCCCCCCCCCCCCCAAAAAAAAAAAAAAAAAAAAAAAGAACTTCACACTGGTTACAATTTAAGTTAGATGCACATATCATGATAAAATGTGAAGCAAAATTTGTAAAGCAAAAATGCTTTAATCCAGCATTTCGATGGCTCAGCGCGAAACGGTTGTAACTGCTTATAAACATATAGGCAGTTACAACTGTTTCGAGCTGAGCCATTGATTTCCTTTTTACTGGATAATTTTCAAATGAGCCTGTAAGTGTAACTACTAACTAGAATAAAGGTATAATGTTTGGATAAGGATTAAAATATAACCCAAGGGCGGATCCAGAATTTTTTTCCAGGGGGGGGGGGGGGTCCAAGCCCAAATTATGGCTTAAAATGTAGTAAATATGTAATGTTACACTAAATTCATATAGTCTAAATTTAATTTTCGGCCAATGCCAGGGGGAGTCCGGACCCACCCCATGACCCCCCTCTAGATCCGCCCATGTAACCTATAATAGTATCTGTGGTTGAGAGGAAGAACGTCAGCCTACAGGCCATGGAATCAAGAGGTTCCCAGTTCGAATCAATCCCAGCGACAGCAGCAGGCCCTACCAGTAGTTCCTGTATTTCATCAAGGAACATTATTATTATTACATATTTGAAGTGAGTATTACTTAGTGTACTTTCCAGAATGTGAATTAAGATATTAGTATGATGATCTGTAACAAACCTGTCTGATGCCATTGATGGTGACGGTCAAACCACCTGTGATAACAGTAAATAACACGGTCAGAGACATCATGGCTGTTTTGGGTTTTAGAACATCTAAGAAATCAGACCTTATGATCTTTGCAAACCATTTTTTAGTTCTAAATAAAATAGGTCAAACCTTTTATTTCAAATATTTGTAATCTCATGGTCTAGCATCTGTTTTTCTACCAGGCTATTCACATTCGATGATTCTTACTCTGATCTGAAAAGATACAAATTAACAAAATGAACAGTATTTTCCTCTAAATTTATATAGTAAAGAATGAGCTAGGAAAATATTAGCATGAAGCTTGGTTCATTCTTTTCAAGTTATCATCAAGTTATCATCCACTGAAAAATGTTTCGTCATACATGCAGACAATAATTGATAATCAATAAAAACACGGTCATTTGAAAACACGCAATGAAAATACATTTTCTGGAATAATTTTACCATTCCAAACTCCTTGCTTACCCCACCCACTAGCTTAAGCTAAGCAAATGAATGTTTCTTTTGGTTTCAAGACAAAAAGCGCCGTAGACTTAAAGTCAGTCAGATGGGCAAATCATATAATAATGCCGTGATCTACTATACTATCAATGAGTTTATAATGCAAAATGTTTGCATGCAAAGTATCTTCAAACCAGGAAATAAAATGAAACTCAACCTTGCGTCCTTGACACTGTCAACATCCCCTACCGAGAGTCGTTTCCCTTGAATTAATGACGTAATTCATAACAAATTTCGCACTACAAATTTTTCGTACCATGATTATTCTACTTGTCATTGTTGACAGTGAATTTTACAGTAAAAACTTACTAATTTGGTCCAACCACAAACGATTATTTACATGTGTTTCAACGAAACTTTGCCTCCGTTCTGTTCGCTCTGCTCCGGAAAATAGCCCCCATTCTACGTGTAAGATCGTTCATTCCGGTCAGGGACACACGGTTTCAATGTTGACATTTCTCTAGACAACTTATTCGACCAGTTTTGGCCTTTTAAAATTTCATTTTTTCTCGCTTCAAACATTTCTAATGTGGCCGCCATTTTTGCGACCCTACTAAGACTGGGTCGGACCGGTCGTAGAAATTTGGGAAAAACTTACGTCAATCGTAGCTACGACTTTTTGATAAAACGGTCTCGCGGACGTAAGACCGAAAGTTACGACAATCTTAGCTGCGACCGACGTACGACCGTTGATAAAACGGGCCCCTGGTCTTGATGTCCCTAATAGAAATGTCTCAGGCAAAAGAAGAAAATGCTTAAACCATCTCAATATTTTCTATGATAATATTGTACATGTATATAACCTTTTTCATGGTCTGCAGCAACTTTCATATTAGAGCCATTATTCTGTGTGTTTAGGAGAGAATAACTGTTGATATTACATTCCTTCTATTTACAGGCTACATGATGAAACATTTCCCGTTTAGAGTGTACGACTACGAGTATTTCCTAGATCTCCGTGATGAAAAACTTTTACAATTTATTGAGGAACCAGAGGAGAGAAAGAAAATAACAGAAGATAGAGAAAAACGAAGAGATTCATACCTTTTAAAACAGCTAATTAAATATCAATAAATCTTGTGATCCATTTTATATTTTTTTGTTTATTCATTTCGCGGGGCTTTGTATCTGCTTCTTTCTCCAAGGGCAAACATTTACACATGTACTTTTTGAAAAAGTGTTGCAGGCAACAAAATTGAAATAGAAAATGTTTGTATAGACAGAAAATAATGACAAAACAGTTTATTGGAGTTTATCATCATTTGCCTCTTTAGTCTGTTTTCCTATTTTTTAGCTCACCTGAGCACGAAGTGCTCAAGGTGAGCTATTGTGGTCACTTTTTGTCCGTCGTCCGTCTGTCTGTCTGTCTGTCTGTCTGTCCGTCCGTCCGTCCGTCCGTCCACAATTTCGTGTTTACACTCTAGCATCTACAAATATAAGCCAATCTTGACCAAACTTGGTCAAAACATGTGTGGCCATAAGATCTCGGATGAGTTCGATTATGGGTCAGATCGAACTAGAAAGTCAGGAGTTATCTGCCCTTGAATGCGAAAAATACTTAGTTTTGACTTTGTTTACACTCTAGCATCTACAATTATTGATCAATCAAGACAAATCTTGGACATAACATTGCAGACCATAAGATCTTGGATGAGTTCGATTTTCAGTCTGATCTGACCAGAAAGACAAGAGTTATGTGTCCTTGAATTTGACAAAATTGCCATTTTCGGCTGTTTTTGACCTTGTTTACACTCTAGAATCTACAATTATTCATCAATCAATACAAAACTTTGACACAATGTTTGGGACCATGAGATCTCGGATGAGTATGATTTTCAGTCTGATCTGATCAGAAAGTCGAGAGTTACTTGCCCTTGAATTTGACAAAATTGTCATTTTTGGCTGTTTTCGACGATGTCTACACTCTAGAATCTACAATTATTGATCAATCAATCCAAAACTTGGACACAATATTGGGGATCATAAGATCTGGCATGAGTTTGATTTTCAGTCTTATCTGATCAGAAAAATGAGAGTTATGAGCCCTTGAATTTGACAAAATTGCCGTTTTTTGACTGTTTTTGACCTTATTTACACTTTAGAATCTACAATTTTTGACCAATCAAGACAAATTTTGGACACAAGGTTGAAGACCATAAGATGTCATATGAGTTTGATTTTCAGTCTGATCTGGCCAGAAAGGTGAGAGTTATGTGCCCTTGAATTTGATAAAATTGCCGATTTTGGCTGTTTTTGACATTGTTTACACTATAATCTACTATTATTTATCAATTAAGACAAAACTTGAACACAATGTTTGAGACCATAAGATCTTGGATAAGTTTGATTTTCAGTCCAATCTGATAAAAAAATGGAGAGTTATGTGCCCTTGAATTTGATAAAATTGCCGATTTCGGCTGTTTTTGACATTGTTTACACTCTATAATCTACTATTATTTATCAATTAAGACAAATCTTGGACACAATGTTGGATATCATAAGATCTCTGATGAGTTTGAATTTTAGCCTGATCTGACTAGAAAGTCGAGAGTTATGTGCCCTTGAATTTGACAAAATTGCTGTTTTCGGCTGTTTTCGACCTTGTTTATACTCCAGAATCTACAATTATTTATCAAACAAGACAAATCTTGGACACAATGTTGGGCATGATGAAATCTTGGATGAGTTCGATTTTCACAATGTTATTGACCATAAGTTCGTTTTCAGTCTTAAAGTCATAAATATTTTTTGAAATGAAGAAAAGTGTTGCTTATATCATTTTGGTTCAGGTGAGCGATATAGGACCATCATGGTCCTCTTGTTTTTCATGATGGGATATAATTGCTGTATACATAACTGAAGTCACTGCAGTGTATACATCCAGAAAATCAGGGCCTCTTTGAGAAAGAATTAGCTTCTAAATGGTTCACACTGTTACAATATTTGTGACATAAAATCACTTTCCAAACAATTATGCTCCACAAAATAGGCTTCGGAAAATATTAAAAAGGAAGAAAATGTTGATAAGCAGCATTTTCCCCTTTTCCCCAAATATTTTCTGTGCCATTATGTACAAAAATCTTATCTGTTATTAACATAAATTTTGTTGTCTAGCATCATTCAAATTGGAACTGTCTAAATTTTTGCCATTTTGGAAATGGTTAAAGATTGATTGGTGTTTAACACCTCTTTCAACGGCTATGGTCATAGTGTGGTGGCTGGAGCACCTAAACAATGATTCCTGGCATTTCTCATACCACTGCTACCACATCCTTACCGAGCCTCAACCTGCTTTCCCACAGGTAACATCCCAATTGGTCTACTCCCATTTCGTCTACTGTCTTTTTAGTGCCTTGAGTCCCAATTCGTCTACTGTCCCAACTCGTCTACTTTCATGTCAAATCATCAATTAACAACATCAATTTTTGTTTTAAGATATGAATTTAAGTCAATATATTAAAAAATGAAATAAAAATGCAAACTTTTTGATAATAATCATATGATATCATATTGATATACAAAGTATAGAAGAGTAGACGAAATGGGACTTTTGTCAAAAATAGTAGACGAATTGGGAGTAGACGAAATGGCATTAAACCTTCCCACATACATGTAGGCCAATGATTATCAAAACATTGGCGAGGGACAAATTTGTCAGAAAGGATATTTGCTGCAGCGTGGGATAGAACCAGACAACAAAATTTTAGAATGGTCCAAGTTCAAAGATGTTGCTGAATAAATAAATGAAGTTTTGTATATTTAGTCTTTCTGTGACGAGAACATTGTGGAGAATGAAGACATTGCTTGTCACAAACAATATCTTCATTTTCCAGAATGGTCTTTAAAGTGACATTTCACAATTATTTTTAGCTCACCTGAGCACAAGCTCAAGTGAGCTATTGTGATCACCTTTTGTCCGGCGTCCGTCCGTCGTGCGTCGTCCGTCAACAATTTCTTTAAATGACATCTCCTCCTAAACTACATGGCCAATTTCAACCAAACTTGGCAGGAATGTTCCTTAGGTGACCCCCTTTCAGAATTGCTAAAAGAATTGAAATCCATGAAAAACTCTGGTTGCCATGGCAACAGAAAAGGAGAAATTTGACTGAATCTCAATACTATCTTTGAACGACATCTCCTCCTAAACTACCAAGCCAATTTCAACCAAACTTGGCAGGAATGTTCCTTAGGTGACCCCCTTTCAGAATTGCTAACAGAATTGAAATCCATAAAAAAACTATGGTTGCCATGGCAACAGAAAAGGAGAAATTTGACTGAATCTCAATACTATCTTTGAACGACATCTCCTCCGAAACTACCAGGCCAATTTCAACTAAAGTTGACAGGAATGTTCATTATGTGACCCCCTTTCAGAATTGCTAAAAGAATTGAAATCCATAAAAAACTCTGGTTGCCATGGCAACAGAAAAGGAGAAATTTGACTGAATCTCAATACTATCTTTGAACAACATCTCCTCCTAAACTACCAAGCCAATTTCAACCAAACTTGGCAGGAATGTTCCTTAGATGACCCCCTTTCAGAATTGCTAAAAGAATTGAAATCCATAAAAAAAAACTCTGGTTGCCATGGCAACAGAAAAGGAGAAATTTGACTGAATCTCAATACTATCTTTGAACGACATCTCCTCCTAAACTACCAGGCCAATTTCAACTAAACTTGGCAAAAATATTTCTTAGGAGATC
This sequence comes from Fragum sueziense, assembly GCA_963680895.1. NCBI lineage: Eukaryota > Metazoa > Mollusca > Bivalvia > Cardiida > Cardiidae > Fragum > Fragum sueziense. Next base: position 28,193,242 of record OY804605.1, read on the forward strand.
CTCTTTAAGAATTGCTAAAAGAATTGAAATTGACTGAAAACTCTGGTTGCCATGGCACCAGAAAAGGAGAAATTTGACTAATTCGCAATAATTTCTTTGAACAACATCTCCTCCTAAACTACTTGGCCAATTTCAACCAAACTTGGCAGAAATATTTCTGAGGAGGTTCCTTTTAAAAATTGCTAAAAGAATTGAAATCTTTTAAAAGCTCTGGTGGCCATGGCAACAGAAAAGGAGATTTTCCACCAAATCTCAATGACATCGTTGAATGATATCTCCTCCTAAACTATCAGGCTAATTTCCACCAAACTAGGCAGAAATATTCCTTAGGAGGTCACATTTCAAAAATTGCTAACAGAATTGCAATTTATAAAAAAAAACAACTCTGGTTGCCATGGCAACAGAAAAAGAGAAATTACACAAAATCTGTCAGAAGCAATTTCTCAATAACCACAGAGCCAAATTTGACAAAACTTAATATTTGCATTGCTTATGATATTGCTAAGAGGTACTTTTTTTTGCTTTTCAATGTAAAACCTTGTCACAGAAAAAGGGGACTTCTTGTAAAAATCTGCTTATCAGGCACATAGCATCTACATTTATGCATGGATTTAAAAAAATGTATGGGTAAATGTGTTCTTTATCATGAGTAGATGTTCTATTTGAAATATATATTTAGGTAGGTTCAAGGTCATAGATCTAGGTCAATTTGTAAATTTCTGTTTGTTTGTCAGTCTGTATATTTTATTTAAATTCCATCTGTCCAAAGCAATTTCTCCATAACCAAATAGCCGAATTGGATGAAACACCATATTTGAGTTACATATGGTATTGCACTATGGTAGTTTTCTGGGTTTTCTATGGTTTGAAATCGCATAGCGGCGTTCATATGATCTTTGACCCTTTATTGCATTACCTGTAAGAAATCTGATCTGTTATAAAACCCCATCTCAGGTGAGCGACCTAGGGCCAACGTTCAGATTTATATAGAGTATGTCGTTTCTGTCTCAACTTTAAAGGCATATTTTTCGCTTATATGAATAACAGCTTCAAAACAAGAGCCGCCAGAGACGGACAATGTTCCCCGAATAAGGCATTGTCACAATAAATATATGCCATGCAGAGCTAATATAAAGCTAACAAATGTTAAGCCCCCTTTTTGCATGACATATTTTGTATACGCAAATTTTAAATAGTTTATTGTCAAGGGCATCTGATTTGCTACTCAAATATGAAATTTTATCAAATTCTGACCATTAGACTAAGAGAAATTAGAGAAAAACTGTATTTAACCTTAAGTCCCCTTTTCCCATGACGAGGCCTCAAATCCAAAAACCAGGAAAAGTACATCGGCATTTTGTCATAGGGAGTTCACATGGTAAGTTTCATTTGATTTGGCCCAAGGGTTATGGAGAAATCGCTTCGGATGGACGGACGGACGGACGGACGGACGGACGGAATGACGGACGGACAGGACGGACGGACAGACAAAGCGGCGACTATATGCTCTTTTGTATACGCAAATTTTAAATAGTTTATTGTCAAGGGCATCTGATTTGCTACTCAAATATGAAATTTCATCAAATTCTGACCATTAGACTAAGAGAAATTAGAGAAAAACTGTATTTAACCTTAAGTCCCCTTTTCCCATGACGAGGCCTCAAATCCAAAAACCAGGAAAAGTACATCGGCATTTTGTCATAGGGAGTTCACATGGTAAGTTTCATTTGATTTGGCCCAAGGGTTATGGAGAAATCGCTTCGGATGGACGGACGGACGGACGGACGGACGGAATGACGGACGGACAGGACGGACGGACAGACAAAGCGGCGACTATATGCTCTCCCTTCGGGGAGCATAAAAACTGATAACATTTCTACGCATTAGAATAAACGATCTTTGCATCAAGACATACTTTTAAAAATTGAAATAAATGTGAAATGTCACTTTAAAGTCTTTATCTTACGGGGCTTCATTATGTGGTAAAGGGTTAGTTTCAATGAAGGCCAATATTAAAGCTTTAGACAAACAAATGGGTAAAAAGACATATAGATATATCAAACTTCATTTATTTTTTCTACAACATGTTTGATCAGGTTTGATTGGAGAATCTAAGTTGATGTGTTAGGGTGAGAACAATGAACGCTTTATTGAGTGATATCATTTTCAGACCGTAAACGGACCATTTTCTGTATGTTGTATGTAATTAAATACATGTTTGTTCACCTTTCCCTACACAAGACCTGCTTTTGACATCCTCAATAGACGCGACTTTAGAAAATACCGAGGCAACCAAAAAAGTGCTGATAATGTGCACTTTCTTCTTTTGCCTCATTATTTCCTGAGCTATATTGTATAAAAATTCAACCTTGATTAGAATCCATTTTGTTGTCTGCAGCACATATGAGTCGTTTTCAAAATTCGCAGGTTTTCTTGTCCACGTGTGATAACTTGTACATTTAAGTCATCAAATAAACATTAATGTTACAAATGAGTCCATACCAATGTAATTGTGTTGATTAAGCATAAAAATATAGCATGTTACATGCTTTAGTGAGATATTTTACATGTTATATGGCCTGAAATGTGTAAATTTGCTCTGTCCCACTGCTACCCTCATTGGTTTTGACCAGCAAAGATAACTACTTTTAACCGTAATTGAAAAACTTTTTTGGGTTAGTTTGCATGACAATATGTTAAATTACACTTTGAATATACCAGTTACCCACATGATATTATGTAAATGGTATAAAAGTCATCATATATCCTTGTCCCACAGATTTTTGTCTTTGGTGTTCCAGTGTCTAAAAGTTCAAACAAATGCAATCTGAATTAGATGTAGATCCAAATCATGTACCTCCTTTTGAAAAGCTATCATAGGCTCATACATTACAATTGAAAGAGGAAGAATTTATTTTGTGTCTTGTTAATAAATTGAAAAAGAAGGCGGTCAACTTGTACAGTACTTTTTTTCTATGTCTTTGGGATGACGCTCTTTATAATACTTTGCAAGGTACCTTTATATTAGATATTTGTCCGGTATATCTGACTTAAAATACAGTAAATGCTTTCAATAGTAGATTTAACAAATACCCGATTTTCACTTATATTTTTGCAAATAAGTGTTAAATTGTCCTTGGTGTTCCAGTCCTTGGTGTTCCGGTCTGAGCACTGGAACGCCAAAGACAAAAATAAAATGGCACTGACGTATGTCAGATTGCATGGATCAGATAGAAATCATTAAAATAAGGTAACATACCAAATTTCAGTTTTGTTTGTGTAATGATTTTAGAGAAAATGCCAAATCTAGGTTTCGCTCGATGTTTTAAGTGGAGTTTCATGTTAAGGGTTGAAAATTACTTTTTGGGAATGTCTGAATGAATGGAGCATAAAGATATCATTGAACAATCGTTACTTACCAAATGTTAGCTTTCTTTGTCCATTGTTTTAGAGAAATGCCAATTCAAAGTTTTGAACTGAAGGGCAGGCTGACAGACGGTAAATGCTAGAACAGTATTACCCAAAATGTTTTATATAAGTGCATTAAAATCCTAAATTATTACACATTAACTATATCTCTTTGCATTCCTATATCTTTCGGCTCATGCCGTGTTACTGAATTCATGTCTTAAAGGAGGTTGGATTTTACTATCAACTGGAGGTTAAGCTTGGACTTTTCATTGGCATTTTAATTTGTCAAGCGTTCTGATGTGCGTTGCGGGAAGCGGAATCACATGGGATAAATATTAGCTGCCAGTTACAACCTAAATCAATGCAAAATAAACATTTCAGGCCTCCTAGTGAAACCTTTAAAACCTTTAAAAACCTTTAATTTCAGAGCAAACCTTTAAAACCTTTACATATTTCCAGAAAACCTTTAAAAAGCCAAAATAACCTGTAATTCTCTCTCAAAACCTTTATATTTGCTCTGACTGGTTGCCGTCCAAGCTTTAAGCAAGTAATGTACTTAGTTCTGCATTTTCCCTTCTTTTATGTATTGTCATACAATGCAGTATCTTCAGAATCCACCAAATTTGACTTAAATTTTCAAAATTTTCTTGGGGGAGAGGGTTGCATAAAAATGACTTCGGTAATGATTGTGTTTTTTCCGACGAAAAAAGCCTTTATTTACTCTTTATTTTGTTGCTTTTTATACTAAAAGGCCTTTATTTTGACATATTGGAACCTTTATAAAAACCTTTATTCTTGTTTTGGTCTGCTAGGAGGCTTGACATTTTAAAGCAAAGAAAATAGATGATTTTCTTTGGGGTTATGTTGATGTCTTTGGTGTTCCGCTAATGTCTTTGGTGTTCCGGTAATGTTGAATTCATTTTCCAAGAAAACTGATCAAGCAAATGCATCAAAAGTACTAGTTATATAAAGCAAATTGGGCATACTAATTTTGACGATTGAAACTTTTCTAGACATTTGGACTCAAATAAGAAATTTTGAGACTAAAATGTTTGATTTTTCCAACTTTAGCAGACAAATATACTTTCCTGTAAATTATTATGTAATTATGCATCCAAAATGATTCTTTTCTATTATTTATTAGCTATTGACCTTTTAAAATGTAATTTGTTGAAAAAAATGTGAAATATCTTTTAATCTATATTAATTTCATACCTTTATTTTACCGGAACACCAAAGACATTTTTGTCCGGAACACATGGTTAATAACCGATTTAGAAGCTACACACCAACAATCCAGGGTGGAAAATGATTTGAAACATGTTATTAATAATCTAACAACAAATTGAGAATACAAAAATTACAATATTTGACATTTAATTTTCATGATTTACTGGTCTAAAAAACCTGCAAATTTTGAAATTGACTCATATAAGCTGCTTCTGCTTTTGAATTGGACTACCCAAAAATTCTGTAGTTTGAGAACGGGTCAAACAGAAAGTTGCTGCTTATTACCTTTTTCTTCAAAAAGTTTTTCTTTGGCAAAGGGTTACAAGAAAGCAATGAAGCTGAATTTCATCATCAACCTTTATTCAATAACTCCTCACAGTTAACAAAACACAGTCTAGATTCTATATTGTTACATTTAATCCAAGTTTGCAATACAAGCATAACCAACACATGGTACACATTTTATTAACAAACTTGGACTTTTATTAGCTCACCTGAGCACGAAGTGCTCAAGGTGAGCTATTGTGGTCACTTTTTGTCCGTCGTCCGTCTGTCTGTCTGTCCGTCCACAATTTCGTGTTTACACTCTAGCATCTACAAATATAAGCCAATCTTGACCAAACTTGGTCAAAACATGTATGGCCATAAGATCTCGGATGAGTTCGATTATGGGTCAGATCGAACCAGAAAGTCAGGAGTTATCTGCCCTTGAATGCGAAAAATACTTAGTTTTGACATTGTTTACACTCTAGCATCTACAATTATTGATCATTCAAGACAAATCTTGGACATAACATTGTAGACCATAAGATCTTGGATGAGTTTGATTTTCAGTATGATCTGACCAGAAAGACGAGAGTTATGTGCCCTTGAATTTGACACAATTGCCATTTTCGGCTGTTTTTGACCTTGTTTACACTCTAGAATCTACAATTATTCATCAATCAAGACAAAACTTTGACACAATGTTTGGGACCATGAGATCCCGGATGAGTATGATTTTCAGTCTGATCTGATCAGAAAGTTGAGAGTTACTTGCCCTTGAATTTGACAAAATTGTCATTTTTGGCTGTTTTCGACGATGTTTACACTCTAGAATCTACAATTATTGATCAATCAATCCAAAACTTGGACACAAGGTTGGAGACTATAAGATCTCATATGAGTTTGATTTTCAGTCTGATCTGACCAGAAAGATGAGAGTTATGTGCCCTTAAATTTGATCAAATTGCCGATTTCGGCTGCTTTAGACCTTGTTTACACTCTAGAATCTACAATTATTGACCAATCAAGACAAATCTTGGACACAATGTTGGATATCATAAGATCTCGGATGAGTTTGATTTTCAGCCTGATCTGACCAGAAAGTCGAGAGTGCCCTTGAATTTGACAAAATTGCTGTTTTCGGCTTTTTTCGACCTTGTTTATACTCCAGAATCTACAATTATTTATCAAACAAGACGAATCTTGGACACAATGTTGGGCACGATGAAATCTTGGATGAGTTCGATTTTCACAATGTTATTGACCATAAGTTCGTTTTCAGTCTTAGAGTCATAAATATTTTTTGAATTGAAGAAAAGTGTTGCTTATATCATTTTGGTTCAGGTGAGCGATATAGGACCATCATGGTCCTCTTGTTAAAAGACTTTTATTACTGTCACAGCCCTAGTGTCGGCGTGCCGTCCCGTCTTCAAAAACTTTAACCTGGTCTATATCTCATGCACTATATTAGATACAGCCTTGATACTTCACACATGGACACCTCCTGCCAAGATCTTTCATTTGGGACCATGACCTTTGACCTAGTTACCTTGACGATTGACCTACTTTTAAAAGACTTAAACCTGGCCTATATCTCATGCTTTATTACAGATAGAGCCTTGATATTTCACATGTTGATACCTCCTGCCAAGACCTTTCATTTGGGACCATGACCTTTGACCTAGTGACCTTGACGTTTGACCTACTTTTAAAAAACTTTAACCTGGCCTGTATTCCATGCACTATTATAGATAATGCTTTGATATTTCACATATGGATACCTCATGACCTTGACACCATGACCTTTGACCCAGAGACCTTGACCTCTGACTCCGGTTTTTTTTGGTGACAAGCTCTCGTATAGGCGAGCTACCAGAGACATATTTCTCATTTTATCCGATGTTTTGTTTACATAACTCCCACAAAAAAGTTTGTTGATGAGGCCAAGGTCTTTTTAGCTCGACTTTTCGAAGAAAATGAGAGCTTATACTGTCACCTGGGCGTCGGCGTTGGCGTTGCAACCAAGGTTAAAGTTTTTTCAAACATCAATAACTTCCATACTATCAAAGGGATTCAGCCCAAACTTGGAATACTTATTCCCCATCACACCCTCTACCTTACTACAAGGGCCCATGACCCTGGCTCCACTATTTTTGGAGTTATGCCCCCTTTATACTAAGCAACTTAGAAAGTCGAGCGCGCTGTCTTCGGACAGCTCTTGTTTTTTTAGGGGGGGGGGTAAAAATAATGTCATTAAATGTCTTAGCAGGAGATATACAAGTCTCTTACACTGCATAAGATATTGGCAAGGTCAGCTTTTGTAAAATGGTCACATGGTCAATGCTCTCATGGGCAGGAGGTATCTAATAACTATCTATGCATGAAATATCAAGGCTTTATCTTGTACAGGTCATAAGATAAAGACCATATTAAAGTCTTATGACATTGACAATGGGGGTGACATTAACTTGAGACATAGTCTCAGCTTGTTAAAACCCAATTAAATGATTACCACACATTGATCAGCTAAAACGAGTTAAGTGTATCAAATACGAGAAATACCTGTCCCATGGACCTAAGAAGCTATGTTTGTACAATTATATTGATGAATCGTCTTTAACATAATGCCATAGGGGTGGTCAATTAGAAATAATAACAAAACCCCATATATCTGATGAAATATGTGAGAGTAATGTCTCGATAATTCGGAAAATGGGTAAAAAACAGCTGTCCCACCTCGGGGGTGGTCCAGTTCATCACTTTTGTACGGAGAGTACATATATAATACATATACAGTATACCTAGTATCCCAACCAGTAGCTTTTCCAAATTGTTTTAGTGGTGAAATAAAGAAATTTAAGATAAATGCATTTTTCTGCAAACAATTATGCATATGTCCCATGGTCTGGTGTGAATTACGTTATTTAGTTTTACACACATCCTAAAACGAAACCATGTTTTGAATACGTGATATTAAATATCATTTATAAATAGTCAACAGCATGTGCAAACACATTGTATTACTCTTGAAAGTAGCAGTAGATTATAGTAAGTCACACTTTGCAATGAAGGAAGCTACACCGCTCAAGGAGCAGTAAATGTGAATTACGTTAATGCTTTTTAAAATTTCACACACTCAACGCTTAAGTTAAATACATAGTTTGGCATGTACCTACACATGTGTAGATTACATAAACCAAGAAGAACATTTCTCTTCAAAATTATTACCTGTGGAATTTTATTGTATGTTCAAAATTGTGAATTACGTGTCTGTGAATTACGTTACGCCATTTTTCGTTCCATAAAATATTTTATTCATTAAATGTCGCAAAATTAGAAACACTTAAGTCATGTTTTAAATATTTATTAAATTCAAGTAGTCAATTGATAGTAAAACCGAAATATGTCAATGTGAAAAATCTAAGACCGAAACTATAGTAGGACATTTTTCGTTCGTATTTGATACACTTAACTCGTTTTAGGTGTGATGCCTTTTGACGTCCTACAAGATAAAGGCTTGGGAAAACCTCATGGAAAATGAAGAAATTGCTTGTTGCAAGCAATTTCTTCATTTCGTTTAATGTTTTCTACCCAAAAGTCATAAAATTCTATCAACATGAAATTGTTGTTTTGCAAATTCTTTAAGCCCTTTCCCAAACAGCAAAAATTTGGACTGTTCCAATTAGAAAACTGCTGCAGACAACGAAATAGACGATTTTGACGAAAGCATTCATTAGTGTACAATACAGTGCAAAAAATGAATTCCGGTCTGGTGTCCCCTGGGAGGATCTCTACGCCGATGATCTCGTCGTCATCACAGAAACACTCGAGGAATGTGTCTCCAGACTGCTTATCTGGAAGGAAGGAATGGAGAAAAAAGGACTGCGAGTAAACGCAAAGAAGACGAAGATCATGATCTGCGGAAAGGGACTGGATACTCTGGAGAGCTCTGGGAAGTTCCCATGCGCTGTATGCCGCACTGGAGTAGGTAATAACAGCATCCTATGCAGTGGTTGCAATAGCTGGGTCCACAAGAAATGCAGCGGACTGAAAAAGCTCAAAGAGGACCCAAACTTCAAGTGTGCCCGCTGTATGGGAGCAGGAAGACCACTAGATGGAAGACCCCAGTCAGAGGTGCAGGGAGGACAGGACAAGTTGGAGGTGGTGGCATCGTTTTGCTACCTGGGAGACATGCTTTCGGCAGCTGGTGGATGCGACTCAGCCACCATAACTAGAGTCAAATCTGCATGGAAGAAGTTTAAAGAGCTGATGCCAATACTCACTTCACGCCACCTCACCTACCAAACACGAGGAAAAGTCTACTCAACATGCGTCAGAAGCGTCATGATTTATGCAAGCGAGACATGGCCCCTTTCCAAGCCCAACCTACAACGCCTGCAACGAAATGACCGTGCGATGATTAGACGGATCTGCAATGTACGTCCACAAGATATCTCCAACACCAGGTCAAAGGAGCTACGTAAACAGCTTGGTCTTGATGACTTAGAACCCATCTTGAGAGAACGAAGGCTCAGATGGTATGGACATGTGGAGAGATCCGATGGGGCTATAAAAACGGCACACGACATGCAGGTCACAGGAACTCGCAGGCGAGGAAGGCCCAAGATGACTTGGAAACAACTGACAGAGAGGGATCGCAGGGAATGGAATCTATCCACCATCGACCCACACAATAAGAAGGACTGGAGACAGGGAGTGAGAACAGCCATGCGTGCAGCTAGCCAGCTACCTGGAAAGGAGCCCACTGATGTGGACAGTGCTTCTACACCTGCACGTTAAATATGAAACCCGGGAGTGAGTGTGAGTGAAAATATTGAGGCAAAAGGAGAAACTGCTGGTTACCAGCAGTTTCTTCTTTTGCCTCAATGTTTTCCAAAGCCTTTTCTAATAGGGACGTCAAAACCAGGTCTTGTTTGGGAAAGGGTTAAATTGGACCAGTCTTAAATTTTTCTGTCTTGATAATGGTTTGATTTTCAGCCTACATGGGCTTGAAGTCTGATCTTAGTCTACACGCCTGCTTGTCCCTACTGTGAAGTAAAATCATAATTCAACAGAGTTTGGTGGAAATTGGTCCAGTTGTTTTGGAGAAGATGTTTGAAAATTATTTATGGACGCATACACACACAGAGCCATGACATAAGCCCCGCTGGCCTTCGGCCAGTGGAACTAAAAATCTCTTGGGAAAACAATGAGGCAAAGATAGAAAGTATATGATAACCAGCATTCTCTTCTTTTTGCCTCAATATTTTCAGCTAAAATGAACACAATTCTTATCATCAACATACATCAGCTTTAAATTTTAGACCATAGTAAATTTTGCCCCTAGGAAATTGTTTTGAAGTGATTAACTCTTTTCCAAACAGCAAAAATTAGACAGCTCCACGTTGAAAACAGATCCCAGAAAAAAAATTCAGCAAAAGGACAAAATGCTAGTTATCAATATTTTCTTTTATTTCATAAATGTTTCTAAGGATGTTAAAGATACATATTTACAGTTAATTACTTTTGGGGTAGTTTGCTGTAAAAATAACTGCATCATTAAAATATGGCCTTTAGTTTTTCTCTGTGCAAAATTTCGGCTCTGTCTGATCTGTATTGGCTTAGATTACAAAGGATTTAAAACCCAGTATCACATCATTTCGTAAACACGATCAACCCTCTTTAAATATTATACATACTTTTACACCGCCGCATGATTATCTATTTATGCCATTTACTGTATGAATCTTGTATTCCGTCTTATAAAGTCTATAGACGGAGTATAGACATGCTAAAAGCCAACTTCTGTGGATCATTAAGAGATTTAGGCTTGGGGATACTAGTGTCCTCTTAAATCCAGGTTTTGTTTAGAAAGCACTAAGTCAGCTTTCCTCATTTTTTAGCCGTGAAAAAAGCATTAATAGTACAATTCATCATAAACAAGATTAAAATCAACATTTACCCAGACACATCCTAGATTTTGTATCATTAATATAGAAAGCTAAGGAAACGAAAAAAAAAATACTTTAACAAGAGGCCCCTATATCACTCACCTCAATGCGCTGGTCTCTTCTCATACCTAAAACTTCTGGGCAACTTTCATTGCAAAAACAATTTAAACAATGCTGATAGTAGAGAGTTGTACTACCATGAGAAATGAAAAATATCCATAAAGGATCTCTTACAAACAGAATTGGAGAAGATTGTATCATTATGAGACAATTCTGCACACAAATTTTCAAAGCCTTGGGCAAAATGGTTCAGGCAAAGAAGGTACATTCCCTCTTTGTCTCTATATGAAATTTGATACCAACAACAAAGGGCCGATTTTCCTTGTATTTCAATAACTTCAAGTATTTTGGTATAGGGCCTTGAAATGGTTCTACACATAAAATTTTAAATCTCTAGGCCAAATGATTCAGGAGAAGATTTTACAAGAAACTTCAAAGGTCTATGCCAAACAGTTCAGGAGAAAAAATGATTCAGGAGAAGATTGTACAAGAAACTTCAAAGGTATATACCGAACGGTTCAGGAGAAAAAATTGGTTTGGTTTACTGGAGTTTTACGCCGTTTCAACTGCTATGGTCATATTGCGGCGGCTGGACCACCTAACTATGGATTCCTGATGTTTCTTATACCAATAATACCACAATATTCTAACCAAGCCTTTAGCTGCTCGCCCACATAGGTTAACGATATCAAACCATTGGTGGGTGACATTTTTGTCAGAAAGGATATTTGCCTCGGCCTGAAGAAAAAGATTGTGCAAGATTTCCTTCTTTGTCTCCATATGAAATTCGATACCCACAATATAGAGCCAATTTTCCTTGTATCATAATAACTTGAAATATTTATGAAGAGGGCATTGAAATGATTCTACAAAAAATTTTTAAAGCTCTAGGCCAAACGGTTCAGGAGAAGAAGATTGAACAAGATTTCCTTCTTTGTCTCCATATGAAATTCGATACCCACAGCAGTGACAGAATAGGGCCAATTTTCAAGCATTTTTGTACAGGGCCTTGACACAATTCTACACACAAATTTCAAAGCTCTTGGCCAAATAGTAAGGGAGAAAAAGATTGTACATTTCCTTCTTTGTCTCTATACGAAATTTGATACCCACAACATAGGGCCAATTTTCCTTATACCACAATAATTTGAAGTATTTTGGCAAAAAACCTCCAGACGATGCTACATACCAAATTTCAAGACTCTAGGCCTTATAGTTTTGGGAGATTTCTTAGTAATTGTGGACAAATGAACGACAGACTGTGAGTGATCACAATAGTTCACCCTCAGCACTTCATACTAAGGTGAGTCATACTTAACTAAGGAGAGCTAAAAATCAAATCTTCCCCAACCCAAAAATTTTCCACCTTAAAATCAAATGAAAGCTGTTGCAGACAGCAAAGTACACTTTCCACATAAAGAAACGCAACATTTTCAAATTTCAATATTTCTGTTTTAAAGATACCAGGATCTAAAATTGTACTTGGTCGCAAGGAAGGTTTATGGTAGTTATATTTGATAAAATGTGTAAATTTCCAACTAGCATGTCAGAATTACGTCCCTTTATTAAATCACGTTAAACACGTCCTTACGTCTTGTAAGTGAAAAAATAATCCACAAAGATTACGTCTTGTAAGTGAAAAAACAATCCCCAAAGATTATTTGAATGGCAGTTTGTCGTCAGTTACACAGTAAAAACACCAAAGATTGTCACTGTCTGCTCTAATCAGCATGTCATAACTTCTGGAAAACAGCCTTCAACAGATCACTGGAATGTTGCGTTCTGGAATATTCCATAGGCAGGGACCCAAAACCTTGGCGTCAACATTCTTTTCAATTTCCAGGCTGTGGCACCTTTAAAAGTTTTTATAGCAAACGCCAGTTTGCAGGATCGATCCAGATAATCGAGCTGACCAGTTACAATTATCCGGTAGCGTGTTAGCCAAGGGGTCCTGAACATTCGGAATTGATTCCTGAGATCAGTAGATTCTACATAAATGAATATTGTAGGACACGGATATGCCAACGCAAATGAATGTTTCATCCAGTAGCAAACGATTTGATATTGTTTGTTCCTAAATTTTGATATAACTTTCGCTATTCAACCCTTTTCCAAACGGCAAAATATTAGGGTAATCCATTTCAAGAGCTAATGCCGCCATCAAAATTGATGTCGAAAAAGGCTGAATTTGTGTAAAACATAGCATAGAAAACATTGAGGCAAAAGGAGAAACTGCTGGTCATCAGCAGTTTCTTCTTTTGTCTTAATGTTTTCCCAGGCAATTCATATCAGGGACGTCAAAACTAGGTCTTGTTTGGGAAAGGGTTAAGACAACTTATCCGTCCGAAGATGGTCTGATCAGCAGGTCTGTGCTACGGATATCCGCACAAAGTAATGGGACTCATCCTTATACATGCGGGCGGGCTGGGACAGGCGTTTGTGTTGCTGACCATAATTTCAGGACATGTCTGATATCGAACGCTTTTAGGATGTTCTAAATAGGCGCATTCGTGGTAGTCTTAATCATCCAATAAAACTTTTTTGTGAACGAAAACCCTTTCAGGATGAGTGAACTAACTTTCCTTAACATCAAATCGCTTTGAAAATGATATCAATGTGACAAAGATGTCAGTTGTTGATGAACACAGGGGATGGTTATAATCATGAATTTGTTTGTGACTTTTGATTTTACACCAGGTGTCTTCGGATTGAAATTTCTATTTGAAAATGTCTGTACATTTTTATGATGTTTTGTTCACTGTTTGGCGAAATATTCATTTTGATGTCAAAATAAGAATATCCTTAAATTTATTTACAAGTTTTAAGATATTTGATATTGAACGAGTGTTGCGTTTCTTTATGTGGTAAGTGTAGATGTCCATAAAGATGCAGTTAGTGTAGAAATAATACAGCACAGAAAATATTGAGGAAAAGGAGAAAATGCTGTTTAATCCTTTCCCAAACAAGACCTGGTTTTGATGTCCCAGAAAAGGCTTGGGAAAACATTGAAACAAAATAAGAAACTGCTGATAACCAGCAGTTTCTCCTTTTGTCTCAATATTTTCTAAGCCATATTTTACACAAATTCTATCTTTAGTAACATCCATTTAGTCATTTTTTAAAGTTTTTGAAGTGGATCACCCTAAAATTTTGCCGTTTGGGAAAGTGTTAAAAATCAGCATTTTCTTCTTGTTTTTCCACATGTTTTCTAATAGGAGTGCCAAACTCAAGATCAGAAAGGGTAAAGTCTGTTATCCACTACTTTTCTTCATCCTGAGGATATCTAATGGTGGCTATTTCTTTTGGTATAACAATATTTCCATCTTTGTCTGTCTGTATTTTTCCATCTGTTCCTGTGAGGATGGGTAACCAGGCAGTCTTCTCCACCCCATCCATCATTATGGGCACACCTATCATTACCGGATCTCGAGTTTTGGACTGGTCTGAACCACTTCCTGTAGCTGACTGGTTCTCTGTTACAGAACACTTGACATCTATACTGTTTCCTGATTGTCCTGAATCACTCTTGCTTGCTGCCATATTGTCAGTATTACTGGAACTTTTTGGACTCCCAACACTAGAGAGTTTTGTCTGGTTACCTGCTTTGGTGTTTATACCATTATGATGTATTTGTGTAGTTTGGTTCCCTGCATCACTGGATTGAGTACTGGCACTGCTTTGGTTATTGCTTGTAGAAGTCTGTGACAAAATTTTAGACTTGAGGCGAGATTTACTTGACTGAGTAACTGTATCATTACCTGACCCGACTTGTTCACCATTGCTAGTATTGTTCCTTACTTCAGTAGAAAGTGAACTAATACTAACATATGAGGATGCTGGAACTGTACTAGTTTGTGCAGTAGGAGACTGTATACTGGACTCTGTGAGTTTAGTACCTGTAGGGTCCTGTATACTGCCTTGTTGAGGTGGGTATGTTACAAGTGTCACTGTTTTTCGTTGTGAAGGCTTGCCACGTGTACTGTGTTGTTGTGTAGACTTGCCCTGTGTACTGTGTTGTTGTGTAGACTTGCCCTGGGCACTGTGTTGTTGGGTAGACTTGCCCTGTGTACCGTGTTGTTGTGTTGATTCGTTCTCACCATTACACACAGCTTGTGTTGAGGTAGAAGTAGCTGATTCTGTTTTACCATTCTTATTTACATCATTTTTAGACTCTGACACTGACTTTTTAATCTTCCTTTGTTTCAACTTTTCTTTAACCTCATCACTAACTGCTGGCCCGTTCACAGACACTTTAGATTTTTTCTTGTTTACTGAACCATCTTTCTTGTCTTTTGTTTTAGTTTTAGCTTTCTTTTTTGATTTCATCAATCCTGTAACTGGATCAACATCCTCAATCGGAACCAGTTTATATCGTGATTTTGAAGTTTTGGACACGATTTGTACCAGTTTGAAGCCTGTACTTTTCTCTTTCTGTACATGACCAGGTTGATCTACCTTATTGACAACAGTACATGTCCCTGTGAAGGATGTTTGTGTTCTAGGCTGTTTTGCGAGACTTGCAGCACCAACATTGTCCCCCGTTTTATTGACTGCAGAGACTGTTTGTGTTTTCGGCTGTTTAGCGAGACTTGATGTACCAACATTGTCCCCTGTTTTATTGACCGTGGATGCCGTTTGTGTTCTCTGCTGTTTAGCAAGACTTGCTGTACCCACATTGTCACCCGTTCCATTGACTGTGGATGCTGTTCCTGTTCTGGGCTGTTTAGCGAGACTCCCTGTACCCACATTGTCCCCCGTTCCATTGACTGTGTTGCCATCATCTTGCCAGCTGACACTACGTTTACGTTTACCACCCTGATGGTCTGCTATGTCAGTCATCTCCTGTTTAATATAGATGGGTTTCTTTAATTCTCTGTTAATTTCTATAGCTCGTTCTCTGTTCACCTCCATTGCTCGTTCTCTGCTTGTCTCCATTGCTCGTCTGTTTTTCTCTGCAATCTTCTGACATGTTTTGAATTCATCTCTTGTGTAGACAAACTCCTCTTTATATCCTTTTGGTGTGGGATATTTTTTCTTCTGAAATAATCAAGACAATATTTTAACCCTTCCCAAAACACACCTGGATGAGTATTCACTCCAATCTAATTCTATATTACATAATTGTATGATTGCACATGGCACATGTCTTTACAACCCTGATTGATTTTTGTTTAATCTTAGAATTAGACTCTACTTAAACGGACTCTGACATCCCTTAGTAAAATTTGTTAAGAAAAACGTTAAGGGAAAAAAAGAAATTGCAGATTAGCAATTTCTCCATTTTTTAAATTTGCATTGACGAAGCATACATATTTAGTGGTTTTGAAATAATTTATTTTGTTATATCCGAAACTACTTTTAAATGGGACCAGTCTATAATTGATACTGATGACCTAATTCTTAACCATTACCATATTTAGAGGCACTTGAATGCCTGTATACTCACGACTGATTATCATGTTTACATAAGACATTTAATTGAATGTGGTTTTATTTCTTTTTGAACAGTATTTGGTATTTCTTGGTAACTTGAGAGATAAAAACCAGCTATTTTGGGCAGGATTTGTGTGTTATGGAAATACCTGCACCCCTGCCAACCTCAATCCCTGTCTCCCAACAATGTTTAGGGGATAAAAACACCTACCGTTGGTGAAGCTCCACATTCTTCATACACCTCCATCTGTTGTGCCTTTTCCCGCAATGTTTCTTGGCGTGAGGATCTGCGGGTGTTCTCATTGGGTTCTGAATAACACATGCTCTTTGCTCCAAAAGGTCGCCCTCTCTTTTTGGGTGCATTTGGATCAACTGAATATACAAGAAGGGGAAATTTATTCACAACTCTAGATGAAAAGTAGTGTCAAGTTTTCAAATGAAAGTTATGTTACATTATTAATAAAATGTATATTTCCAGGCCTGTATAGGCATGTTTTAACACAGGAAAAAGGAGTTAAATGAAAGTGTTCCTTTTACAGCAAAAATTCTCAAAGCCTAGTACATGTATTGCATAATGAAATAAATTACATGAGCTTTTGGCGCCATATTATAACATAACATTTTTTTGTTGATTTCACATATACCGCAGAAATTCCAGAAGATTTATCAGAATAAAACAACAATGGTGGATTTTTTATGATTTTTGCTCTCGCCTCAATTCATTTTTTGTATTATGGAAAGATTTTTGGTGAATAATAATCTAACTGATTGTGATAAGTTATTCAACTGAACAAATCTCAGACAGACCAACATTAATTCATGAAGTCAGCTATCCTCCTATAGGGTCATCAAGATCTGGATTTGTTGATTAAATACTTTGATAAATACCTGGACCTGGAACTTCTTTCTTCACTGACTTTTCCTTTTTCTCCTGAATTTCTTTGTATTTCTCATAAATATCTGCAGAGAAATGCAATTTGTTAATAAAAACAATACAAACAACCCCTATTTTAGTCTAAGGAACGAGTACACTTCTCCAGAAATATCCCTCTATACAATATAGAGGTTACCTGGCTCACAAGTGAGCAATATTGCAGACTTGTACTAAATTGTTTTTTGACCTTTTAACGCTGCAGTTGCTTGGTTTGTTCTAAAATAAACATCTCTTCAAGCTTGTATATTTGTCTATATTATTGGTTTAAAATAAATGTTCAAATGTCCAGCTTTTTTTTTAACTCAAATATTTGATTTGATAAGATATTATCTTATGCTCATATTATAAAAAAATAATTTTATATAGTGGTTCTGCAAATTTCACAGTTCTTTCAAAAATTCATATGTTGATTTGTTACAAGCAAAATCGCAAAATTCCTGTATGAAAAGATTTGGACAAAAATTAACAAGAGCTGTCAGAAGACAGCACGCTCGACTTTCTAAGTTGCTTAGAATAAAGGGGGCATAACTCCAAATATAGTGGAGCCAGGGTCATGGGCCCTGATAGTAAGGTAGAGGGTGTGATGGTGAATAAGTATTCCAAGTTTGGGTTGAATCCCTTTGATAGTATGGAAGTTATTGATGTTTGAAAAAACTTTAAGCTTTGTTGCAACGCCGACGCCGACGCCCGGGTGACAGTATAAGCTCTCATTTTCTTCGAAAAGTCGAGCTAAAAATAGAAATAACTTATCAGTAGAAAACTACCACTAAAGGTGATAAAAATACACCAGACATAAAATTTCTCTGGAGAGGCGCCTTTAAGTAAAATTATGGGCAATAACTTGATGGAATTTTTGAGAAAGTTGGTTCTTGCAAATCTAAAGCTCCTAGTGAACATTTCCTCCAAGTATGAAGCAAATCGCACTGAAACTATACAAAGCCTTGCAAGGCCAACATTTTGTGGGACAGACAAATCAACAGGCTACTTCCCATGCTTTCTTAGCCATGACACACAACATATTTGTCAGTGAAGAAACTTGGATCTGCTTTCAATTTGGATCAGCTGAGGATTTTGTCATGTAAGAAATGAGTTATCCATCTGTATTTACACTTTGGATATTAAATGTTTTGCTTTGCTTTGTTGAATAAATACATGTATGTTTTGTAAATATTTGTAGAAGTCCAAAAGGAAGACTGGGTAATCCCCACTGTACTTCCTCGTAAAATACAGGCTTTATTTTTATTATTATTATTCCAGTATATCTCTCTCTCACTGACAGGTAGTCAAGCATACAATGTGGTAAAAAAATATTTTCAAGAAACATTGTATGGTAGTATTGTCTGTTTCTGTTCGGCAAAGAATTTCAAGCTCATTTAGTCTTTTTAAGTTAATTTGGTATCCTGTTTTGCCTACCCGCCCTTTTTCATATGTAGTAACATTTATGTGAACTAGTCCTCTGTAGAAAGTGAAAAACTTTGGTATCGGCCATTCTTGTTTGGCTATAGATAATGTCATGCATCTCACAAATATGCACCCTGAAAATGCCCCTGATGATCAGCATTTTCCTTTTGCCTCAATATTTTCTCTGCTTTATCATACACAAATTTATATCATCTTTTTGAACATCCACTTTGTTGTCTGCAGCAGCTTTTCAAGAGGAACAGTCTAAATATTTGCCATTTGGGAGAGTGTCAATGTAAACCCTACTCACTGAGTCTCTTCATGATCTTAATCTTCTCTCGGAGGTCAACAGCAGCCACCATAGCATCAGACATCTTCTTTCTGTATTTACCTGGAACCCTGTATACAAATACACACATCAGTCTTAACTCACAAACATCTTTAAAATGATCCACACAACTCTTTCCAAAGCAGGACCTAGGGCCTGTGTCATCAAAAATCATGTAAGACATATTTTTGACTTACCCAAGTTTTATGAAATATTTAAAACAAGAGGACCATGATGGTCCTAAATCGCTCACCTGAATCAAGGTGACAAGAGTGATAATGGCAATTTTGTCAAATTCAAAGGCATGAAACTTATAAGGACTTTCTGTTTGGAAACAATTAAGAAATAATTTTGTTCCAATCGATCCTGTAAGGTTGGGTATGAATTAGCACAATTGTTGAGTTAGTTAATTTTCAACAATTATTTCATGATTTCGCAATATACAACATAGGGCTAATTTTCAAAGCATACTTAGAGATTGATCATTTATGATAGGCTCAATTAACAAGATTTTGTCTGTGATTGATAGAATATAGTGAAAGATTACCATCTGATAAGCTAAAGCTAATCCCTTATTTGTTTACATAAGATAAACATGGGGCCAGCCTGAGAGCAACAGATAAGGGAAATAGAAAATTGGGCACAATGGTTTATTTTTAAAGGATTTTCTTATGACTTCTCTAAGTCTGATAAGCCCTTCCTCCCTGCCATGCCCACAGTTTTTGACCAATGGAAAAATTTGTGAACACATTTTGCAAAGAGTAACTCAAGGAACATTCCAGTAAAGTCTGGTTCAATTGGGCACAATGGTTGATTTTTAAAGAATTTTCTTATGATTTCTTTAAGTCCGATAAGCCCCTTCCTCCCTGCCACACCCACATTTTTTGACAAATCAAAAATCCGCGAAAAAGTTTTGAGAAGGGTCACTCAAGGAACCTTCCAGCAAAGTCTGCTTCAATTGGGCACAATGGTTGATTTTTAAAGAATTTTCTTATGATTTCTCTAAGTCTAATAAACCCCTTTCTCCCTGCCACAGTCACAGTTTTTTACAAATGAAAAAAACTGTGAACAAATTTTGAAAACAGAGACTCAAAGAACATTCCTGCAAAGTCTGCTTAAAATTGGCCCATTGGTTGATTTTTAAAGAATTTTCTTATGATTTCTCCAAGTCTGATAAGCCCCTTTCTCCCTGCCAAGGCCACAATTTTTTACAAATAAAAAGATTTGTGGTCAAATTTTGAAAAGAATGACTCAAGGCACATTCCTGCAAGGTCTGGTTCAAATTGGCCCAATGGTTGATTTTTAAAGAATTTTCTTATGATTTCTCTAAGTCTAATAAGCCCCTTTATCCCTGCCATGGCCATGTTTTTTTTTTTTTTTCAAATGTAAAATTTCTGAACAAATTTTGAAAAGAATGACTTAAGGCACATTCCTGCCAAGTATGGTTCAAATTGGCCCAATGGTTGATTTTTAAAGAATTTTCTTCTGATTTCTCCAAGTCTGATAAGCCCCTTTTTCCCTGCCACGGCCACAATTTTTGACAAATGAAAAAAATTGTGAACAAATTTTGACAAGAATGACTCAAGGCACATTCCTGCAAAGTATGGTTCAAATTGGCCCAATGGTTGATTTTTAAAGAATTTTCTAATGAATTCTCTAAGTCTAATAAGCCCCTTTCTCCCTGCCACGGCCACATTTTTTGACAAATATAAAAATTTGTGAACAAATTTTGAAAAGAGTGACTCAAGGAATATTCCTGCCGAGTTTGGTTCAATTGGGCCCGATGGTTGATTTTTAAAGAATTTTCTTATGATTTCTAGTCTGATAAGCCCCTTTCTGCCTGCCACGCCCACATTTTTTGACAAATCAAAAATTCACGAACAAGTTTTGAAAAGTATCACACAAGGAACATTCCTGCCAAGTTTGGTCAAAATTGGTCCAATGGTTTAGGAGGAGAAGATGTTGAAAGAAATTGTGAACGGACGGACGGACGGACGGACGGACAGATGGACGGACGGACGGACAGACGGACGGACGACGGACAAAAAGCGACCACAATAGCTCACCTTGAGCACTTTGTGCTCAGGTGAGCTAACAACTATCACATAATCTAGATCTTGAAAGATTGGTGATACACGATTCTTGTCCCAACCATGTACTAAGACAATTGTAAGTCAAAAATATGTCTTAAATATTTTGATGAAATTGGTTTTGACATGACTTATCAAAGGCTTGAGACAAAGAATAAAATGCCGATATTCAGCATTTTCTCCTTTTGCATCAATGTTTTCTGTGCTATAGTATTCACATCTTTTGCCGTCAGTAACATTCATTTTGTCATCTGCAGCTGTTTTCAAATTGGACCAACATCAAAGTTTGTCGTATGGAATAACACAATGTTATCTTTAACCCATTCCCAAACAAGACCTGGTTTTGACATCCCTTATAGAAAAGGCTTAGGAAAAAATTGATGCAAAAGAAGAAAATGCTGGTAATCAGCATTTTCTTCTTTTGCCTCAATATTTTCTGTATTGCATTATCCTCAAAATCTGTCTTTATTCACATCTATCTTATCCATTGCAGCTGCTTTCAAATGGGAATGCCCTAATATTTTGTCGTTTGGGAAAGGTTTAATTAGCTGTCACAAAAAATACGTGCTTACTCTTATCTCTAATTTTCTAAAGGTGAATGAAATACTTGTATTGTCCAGCAAGATTAACCCGGGACATCTGCATATGTAATGACCCCGCTTCGGCGATGTTTTGATAAGACGCTCAACTAACGGAATTTGCACACGAAAAATAAGTTGTCCCGGGTTAATTTGGGTGGACAATACATTGCATTATGTCTAAATATAAAGCCTAATGAACCATTAAGTTCATATGGAGAAAGGATGGCTATTCTGAGTCACATCCTACAGACTGGAATGGCAAGTACTGTAACCAGCCAGATCAGAGTCAGATGTTTTGGTAAAAAAAAGTAAAGCTAAAGTTTTGGAAGATGGTAAATACGCCAGGGTAACAGACAACAGGGGTAAAGACATTCTACAATTGTTATTTCAAATCGAAGTCCCATGTTGAGACAGTTCCAATGAGTACCCACAACATAGGGAATATTGAATAGCAATGAATTTTGTGCTGAAAATAGACTGTGTTTATTGTTATGTTTTGATAAACCGTCGGTGTTGTTATGAAATCTCGTCTCTACAGCTTGAATCAAGCTGTAGTTACAAGATTTTATAACAACACCTATGTAATACTATTGATTGTCCCAAATTACGTCACTGTTTACTTGATAAAATTGTTCCCTATTTTGAGAATCTGCAACCCCTGGTAACTGTATATGAGATACATACGATTTAGATTTCTTCTTGTTGGTCTTCCTCTCCCTGAACACATGTAGAATCTTGTCTACGAGCATGTTGATCTCTATCTCCTCCATCTGTTCACTGATGATCTGCCCCTCCATCATCAATATAACATGTTTTATACTCTCATCTATGTTCCAATCTTCCTCCCGACTCTCCTCCACACTCACTTCTGTCTCACACTCGTCCATACTGTAATCTACCTCACATTTGGGTATTGTCTTATTGGGCTCTTCTTGCTTTACAGGTTGGTTAAGTGGTTTTGGTCTGGCCGGGTTTTGATATTGATTCTCCTGTTGTTGTTGTTGTTGTGAGGAATCTTGTTGATTTTCACACGCTAATTTACGAATCTCCATGATACTTGAAGGCATGACAGTCCCTTGTGAAGGCGTAGACACAGTGGCTAGTAGAGCAGGCCAGGAGAAAGCTGCTTGAAATCGAGCCTGTGTGAAAAACAAAGCAACTTTAGACCAAACTCAAATGTACTGATGATGACAAAATCACTCTAATGGTCTGCATGAAAAATCTCCTATATAGGGTGGAAACAAGAGGACCAAAATGCTGGGAACCAGAATTTACTTCCTATCCTTCAATATAATGCTTCTACACTTAATTTTTTTTTTAAAGAATCATTGTTTGGGAAAGGGTTAAAATCACTAATATTATTTTAATCCTATCCCAAACATTGGAATTTCAGACACTTCCAATTTGAAAGCAGATGACGACAAATTAAACTATATTAGAGGTAGCGAATGTGTATGTAATAAGTGTTGAAGGAAAAGGAGATATTTCTGATTATCAACACTAATTTCTTTTTTTCTGTCAATACTTTCCAGAAGAAATCCTTCTAGGGACATCAAAACCAGAGGTGTATTCTCCAGAGCAAGATCTTTAAAGATATCTTAAGATGATTGAAGCCAAATAAGAATGTCAAGACATTTTTGCTCCCACCGGTCTCCATTCATTTTAATGAACAGATCAATAGATTTGTGGTAACTTATTATTGGAATTTTATGTATTCATAGCATCAACTCACATATTGTTAGGTTATAAACATTCACAGAGGCCCTCAAAACAATTTTAGGTTGAGAGCCCTGCTTCAAATTAACACTACATGTATTTATTTATTAGTAACCCACTGTATCGACCTACCTTCAGCTGCTGATAGGGTTTTGTGGTATATATTACTTGTTTTGTTTTTCTCATATCTTCTGCATCATGCCATTTCTTTTTGGATATCTTCAAACTTTTCGAAGACTGAAAAAAAAAAAAAGAAAATGAAAATTGCATACCAACATTTTTTGAAATGCTACCTTGTCTGTTAACCCTATGCCACCTAGGGTCATCTTCAGTTCAAATACAATGTTTTCCATGCAAGTATTTAGAAATCATATTAATGGAGTATCATTTATTTTGTCATCTGTAACTGGTCTGAAAATGGTTTGTGTAGGAAAAGGTTGAAATAAGAGACAAGAGGACCATGATGGTCCTTAATCGCTCACCTGAACTGAGATTCACAAGCTGAGAAATGATTGCACCTTGTCTCATGATATCCAAAAGAACATTCTAATTCTCAATAGTCTTCATCCTTGTGGCTAGACATACCTTCTGAACATGTTTCATGAAGATTGGACAAAAATTGTATCATCTACATTGCTAACAAGGATTTTGTCTTTAAGGCCACTTTTCCCAGGATATCCAACAGAACATTCCCATTGTCAATAGGCTTCATTCTTGAGACTAGACAAATAATCTGACTAAATTTCATGAATATTGAGCCAAAATTATTGTCTCTAGGATTTTGTCATTAAGGCCCCTTTTCCCGTGGCATCCCATGGAACATTCCTATTTTCCTCAGAGTTCATAATTGTGACTAGACAAACACAAGTTTCTTGAAGATTAGACCAAAATTGTTGTCTCTAGAGTGCTAACAAGGATTTTGTCATTAAGACCCCTTTACTCATGATATTGACTGGAACATTCCAATTTTTTATAGGGTTTATCCTTGTGACTAAAACAAACATTCTTTTTAGTTTCATGAAGATTAAGCCAAAACTGTTGCATCTAGAGTATTAAAAAGGATTTTGTCATAAAGGCCCCTTTTCCCATGATATCAAAATGGAAAATTCCGATTGTTGATAAGCTTCATCCTTGTGAATAGACAAATATTCTGATCAAGTTTCACGAAGATCAAGCCAACATTATGGCCTTTAAATTGCCAACACGGATTTTATCATTATGGCCCCTTTTCCCGTGGTATCCAATGGAATATTCCAATTTTCTGTAGGGTCTATCTCTGTGACTAGACAAACATTCTGACCAAGTTTTATGAACATTTGGCCAATATCGTAGCCTGTACAATGCTAAGAAGGGTTTTGTCTTTTAGGCCCCTTTTCCCATGATATCAATGAGAAGGTTCTAATTTTCAACAGGGTTCACCCCATATAAACCCCAAGAATCAACAACATGGGGGCCCTATGAAAAAATACTGTTACTGTATCTTGCACAATACATAGCTAATGTTTTGAGATGAAAGGGTTTTCCAAGTTAAAGATCAAAATGTTAGAGAAAGAACTCTTACCCCCTATATAAACCCCAAGAATCAACAACATAGGGCTATTTCTTCATTGCAAAATAATTAATTCTATAATAATTTAGTAAAGAGCTAAAGAGAATATAAGTTGCAAAATAGAAACAAGTCTGATTATAAATCCAAAGAAAAGATAACAGAACACTGATAAAAGCTAGATTAAATCCTCATTTGTTTACTTAAGCTGGGGAAAGTCTAGATCATTGATCAGATAAAATCCAAGTTTATCAAAATGGACCAAGGGAGGCAACTTTAACACTGAAAGTCTTACAGCTTCACTGATTGGTTATCTTCCTTAGTAAGTCTGATAAACTCCACCCTGCCACGCCCACATTTTTTGACTAATCTTAAAATTTGAAAACAAATTTTGAAGAGGGTCACTCAAGGAACATTCCTGCCAAGTTTGGTTCAAATTGACCCAATGGTTGATTTTTAAATAATTTTCATCGGATTTTTAAGCCCTGCCCTGCCACGCCCACATTTTTTGGAAAATCGAAAATTAACGAACAAGTTTTGAAAAGGGGCACCCAAGGAACATTCCAGCCAAGTTTGGTCAAAATAGGCCCAATGGTTCAGGAGGAGAAGATGTTTGAAGAAATTGTGAACGGACGGACAGACGGACGGACGGACAGACGGACGGACGACGGACGGTGAGCGACCACAATAGCTCACCTTGAGCACTTCGTGCTCAGGTGAGCTAAAAAGTAAAAAAAAAAACAAAACAAGAGGACCCTCAGGGCCCTAAATCGCTCACCTGAGTAATGTTTTAATAATGCCAAATAACTTTGCATATGTTACCGATTGTGGTCCCAGAGAAAAATTTGGTCATGTAGTTTAGGAGATGTTGTTTACAGAAATTGATAAGCTTTTATGACATTTCCCATTTTCTGATGCCACAGCAACCAGAGTTTTTCATGGATTTCAATTCTTTTAGCAATTTTTATAAGGGACCAGCCAATGAACATTACTGCCAAGTTTGGTTGATTTTGACCTAGAAGTTTAGATGTCGTTTTAAGTTTTTGGGAATTAAAGAAATTCCCCATTTTCCGTTGCCACAGCAACCAAAGTTTTTCATGGATTTTAATTCTTTTAGCAATTTTTATAAGGGACCACCCAAGGAACATTTCTGCCAAGTTTGATTGATTTTGACTCTGTAGTTCAGGAGGAGATGTCGTTCAAAGACATTGTTGAGATTTAAAGAAATTACCCATTTTCCGATGCCACGGCAACTAGAAATTTTCCTGGATTTCAAATTCTTTTAGCAATTTTTATAAGGGACCAGCCAATGAACATTACTGCCAAGTTTGGTTGATTTTGACCAAGCAGTTTAGGAGATGTCGTTTAATGAAATTGTAGAAATTTAAAGAAATTTCCCATTTTCCGTTGCCACGGCAACCAGAGCTTTTCATGGATTTCAATTCTTTTTGAAAATTTTATAAGGGACCACCCAAGGAACATTTCTGCCAAGTTTGATTGATTTTGACTCCTTAGTTTAGGAGGAGATGTCGTTTAAAGACATTGTTGAGATTTAAAGAAATTACTCATTTTCCGTCGCCACGGCAACTAGAGTTTTTCCTGGTTTTCAAATTCTTTTAGCAATCTTTATAAGGAACCTTCCAAGGAACATTTCTGCCATGTTTGATTGATTTAGACCCAGAAGTTTAGGAGATGTAATTAATGAAATTGTTGAAATTTAAAGAAATTTCCCATTTTCCGATGCCAAGGCAACCAGAGTTTTTCATGGATTTCAATTCTTTTAGCAAATTTTATTAGGGACAACCCAAGGAACATTTCTGCCAAGTTTGATTGATTTTGAGCCTGTCGTTTAGGAGCAACTTACAATGTGTTCCTGACAGTTCTCATACCAGTACTACAACATCTTTACAAAATCTCCAGCTGCTTGCCCACATAGACTAATAGTTACCAAAACTTTTGAAGGAGACTATTTTGTTAGAAAGGATGTATGCCTCAGCCGAAGATCAAGCCCAGGACCACATGAGTGATAGTCTGATTGTATAATTTAGGAACCAGAATTTAAATACAAGAGGTAGAATTCAATTCAAATCACCATTCCACGAGCTGCTCCAATCACATTCATGAGGAGATTTGGTCCTCGTTTTTTCATCTTGTAGAGTTTATCTCGCAGTGCATCTCTGTCAAAGTACTCCTGTGCCCTGTCCACAAAAGGTTTGTGCTGTAACAGAAATGCCTTTAATGCCTGGATGGTGTTCACATTGGGAGGTATAAAGGGTAAACACTGGTCGTATGTAGTGAACAGCTCCAAGTTGGGTTTCACATCCTCCACACCTTCATCCTCCTCCTCTCCACCTCCCACTGTATCCTGGATCTCCAGAAGTGTGTCTGCGTTTTCTGTTTCCTCACTGTCCACTCCCTGCAGGCTCCTATATTTAGAGCGGCGTGTTCTGCCTGCAGGTTTAGCAGACATGAGTAGAGCTCGCGCTGCATGCTTCCTCTTTGCTTCACTTGCATTCTTAAACACTGTCTTCATGTTCACATCAAAACTCTGCAATTTGAGAAAATAAAGTGAGCAATTTTCAACATTGTATTAAAGCGATGCAAATAGAGCAATAAAATTATCATGGGAAAAATATTGTAATACATACTGGTCTTTTTTTCTGAAAGTGTTCACTGCCTATTTATTATTTTTTCATCCTTTCTTGTAATGATTCTATGTTAAATGTTATTCTTTCTTTATATTGATAGAATCAATCAGCATTAAATCACAACTAACAGTTCAGATCATATGAAGATCCATCCTATGTTTAATACCTTGCCTACTTGCAAAATGAGTTACATGTAGCATTAATTTCTATGACAGAGTCAACTCATTTGCATGTTCCTCTTGGTAGATTTCTTTGTTTCCAGATGAGACCCTCTCCTAATGTTATCATTGACAATATGTTATAAATTAGATCTACTTACGTAATTGCTTGTCTTTGACTGTTCCGATATATTTGATTACATGCATTAATACAAGTTGAAAGCCAATTTGTGCCCTACTTGCAGGTACTGGTTTGAGCCGTATAAAGTTATTCTGTTATCTATACTTACCCTCATCAAGAGAGATAGACATTTATGTTTCTCCAACTCTAAATCTTCCTCACATAATGGTCGAATCTTATCTTTTATATGCTGGGGATCTGAAAATAAAACAATATAGGTAAAGGAAAAGACTTGTAGTGTCATCCTTATATAAAGAGTTAGCCAGTTTTGGTTTATGAGACACTTTTGTCTGACCTAGTCCCCATTCATGATGCCAGGCGCATGGCAGAGATAGGTTTGGTAGCCATTCTTCAACTAGCTGGAGGCCTACCAACCGGTCACTTCAGGTCTAATCCTGCAATAGGAGAATTTTGCAATAATGTCATTATGTTGATTAAGAACAACCTGGATCAAGATAAGCCAACATTTTAACACAGACTGATTATAATCCATCATGATCTTGTATTGTTTCTAAATGTTATAAAGATATCAGAAGAGAATAGCAACAATCTGATCAGACTGTGCATATGCAAAAACTGATCTGTAACTATAGAGGTATAAAATGTTAGAAGGGCTCTTTTTCCAGATCTGGAAACATACATGCATTTTGTATGAACAAAAACTATTGCTGTGTGAAATATACTACGGCAGTAGCCTGTTTTCGTACCAACAGAAATAATTGAACATGCTCAGATTTCTGGGGAATATTCTAAACAATTTTTGCGAAAATGTTTCTAAATTGTCTAAAGAGTAGGCAAAAAACTCAACAAAAGTTAAAAATTCAAAATTTCAGAGCCTTGAAATCGTCTATTAACACCATACAGATTTTGTTCTATAACTGGTCACATTGCCTATTACCCAGGTCTTTCCTTACGCTGCAGAAGTTAAATTCAAGGCCTGGGTATTTTGTTTCCAAGGACACATCATTTGCCTAGAAAACTCATGATGCATCATCCTTCAGTCCACAGACTTTAAGATGCACAAAAGGGACATAATAGCCCTAAATTACTTTTATCCTTTGATTTAACTTACAAAGCCTTTCCATCAAGGATCATTACTGCAGAAATTCTAGAAGATGGTTTACCTGCTAATATGGGAGCAATATTTTCTTTTTAAAGATTCAAATGTTGTCCTATTTTTTTAAATATGAGGGCATACAAACTTACACATGCTGAAGCCCCTCTTTCTCCCACCAGTAGACTGTAAGGGTAGCTGACCAATGATAGCCTGGCGTACCATATCTAACGCTTCTTTATGTTCCTGTCTGGCCTCCCGCAGTCTCCGGAATCTTTGTAATTCTGCCTCGGAAAACTCTCTCTTTGGTTTGATAATTTCTTCTTCAATAAAATCTTCCTCCTCCTCTTCCTCTTCCTCATCTTCCTCCTCCTCCTCACCATCATCAGATTTTAGACTCATCTCGTCCTCGTCCGAGCTCTCTTCCCATTCTTCCTTCTTTATCTTGGGTTTCTGTTTCTTCTTGACGTTTGTCACCTCCTCTCTAGGTAAGCAGCCCTCATCACCCTTTAACAGATTCAGCAGGGTCCGGACAGTCACTTGACGGTTTAATAGTCTCCGACCACCTTTCTTTATCAGCTCTACAGTTTTCTCTTCCTAGAAATAAATGTCATTATACACATGACCAGACATGAAATGGATTGAAAGGTGTTGACTGCAACAAAATTATTACAAATTTATGGAGAAATACTGAGAAAAGACAAGATGACCATCATGGTCCTTAATTGCTCACCTGAACCTAGATAGCATGGAAATTACAATGTTGTCAAGTTCAAGGGCACATAATTTTAAAAGATGTGCAATTATGATCAAGTTGCAAATTGCATTCATGATTTGACGGGTCTTGAATGATCAATATTTGTGGCTATTTCAGAGAAAACAAAGTAAAAAAAGCAATTTTGTCACAGTCAAGGGCAAATAACTGAAAACATGAAGTTCTGATCAAGCCTAAAATTATTGGTATGGAAGTTCTTAAAGTCATCAACATTATGCCCAAGTTTTTTGTTGATAGTTCAATATTTGTGGCTGTTAGAGTGAAAACAAAGTCGAAAACGGCAATTATGTCAATGTCAATGGCACATAACACTATTTTT
The DNA here is from genome assembly GCA_963680895.1 of Fragum sueziense. Taxonomy (NCBI): domain Eukaryota; kingdom Metazoa; phylum Mollusca; class Bivalvia; order Cardiida; family Cardiidae; genus Fragum; species Fragum sueziense. The sequence goes on from OY804605.1 coordinate 28,223,322, forward strand.
TCTTGTCCAATCAAACTGAAAACTAAAATCATCCAAAATCCTATTATCACCAATATTTTGGCCAAGTTTTGTCTTGATTGGTCAACATTTGTGGTTGTTTGAGTAAAAAAAAGTCTAACACTATGATTTTGTCAAATTGAAGGGCACATAACTAAGTTTTTTTAATCAGGTCACGCTGAATATTATACCTATCCAAGATCATATAGTCAATAGCATTGTGGCCAAGTTTCTTCTTGATTGGTCAATGTTTGTGGCTGTTAGAATGAAGACAAAGTCCAAAACAGCAATTTGTCAAATTCAAGGGCAGATAAATCCAGACTTCCTAAATGAATCAGACTGAAAATCATTCAAGGTCTTCTGATAGCCAACATTGTGGCCAAGTTTTGTCTTGATTGGAAAATATTTGTAGATGCTAGAGTGTTTACTAGGTCCAAACTAGGCTAGCTATTTTTGACGTTCAAGGGCACATAACTCCAGACTTCCTTGTAGGATTTGACCCACAAACAAACTCATCAAAGAACTTATGGCCTTACATATTTTGAAGAAATTTGTTCAACATTGGTCAATGTTTGTGGATGCTAGCATAGTAACCTCAGATTGTGGACAGACATGCAGACATTTGGATGGTGAGTGACCACAATAGCTCACCATGAGGACTCTGTGCCCAAGTCAGCTAAAATCTTGAAGCCTTCAAAGCCTTTAACAAGAGTTGTCCGCGGACAACGCAGCTTGTCTATACGGGAGTGTCACAAAAACAGCCTAATTATTTAAAGGTAGGTCAAACTCCAAGGTCACAAGGTCATGGTCCCAATTGAACAGTCTTGGTAGGAGGTATCCATGTGTGAAATGTCAAGGCTATATGTGTAAGAGTGCATGAGATATAGGCCAGGTTAAAGGTTTTTTTTAAAAGGAGGTCAAACTCCAAGGTCAAGGTCAATAGGTCAAGGTCCCAAATGAGAGGTGTTGGCAGGAAGTATCTATGTGTGAAATATCAAGTCTGTATCTCTAATAGTGCCTGAGATATAGACCAGGTTTAAGTTTTTGAAGGAGCGACGCGACACTGACACTAGGGCTGTGACATTAGCCCCACTGACATAAAGTCCCGACTCGCTAAAAAGTTGTAGCTGCCAGATGCTGCTGGCCCTAACTAAATATGCACTGGTCCAGTCATGACCAAATATTTGGAGCAGAAAAACGAATATGAAAACAATGTGAACAACAATAATCCTTTCATAAATTAAGGAAATGGTAAGACTAGAATAAACAAGAGAGTTTTGTATAACATATATGCCCCCTCAAGGGCCTACATTTGATATAGGTCAACGTCCAAGGTCAAGGTCATGGTCAAATATAAAAGATCTTGGTAGGAGGTGTGAAATATCAAGGCTGTATATGTAAATTGAATTGATATATCGGCTAGGTTAAAGTTTTTAAAAGTAGGCCAAGGTCAAGGTCACAAGATCATGATAAAATGTGAAAGGGCTTGGTCGTAGGTGTCCATGTGTCAAATATCAAGGCCATATGTGTAAAATGACACGATATATAAGCCAGATTAAAGTTTTTCAAAAGTAGGACAAACTCCAAGGTCAAGGTCCAAGGTCATGATCAAATGTGAAAGGTCTTGGTTGGAGGTATCCATGAGTGAAATATCAAGGCTGTATGTGTTAAAAGGACATGAGATATATGCCTGATTTAAGTTTTTTAAAAGTAGGTCAAACTCCAGGGTCAGGGTCGCAAGATTCAAGGACAAATGTGAAATGTCTTGGTAGGAGGTGTCTATGTGTGAAATATCAAGGCTGTAGGTGTAATAGGACATAAGATATAGGCCAGTTGAGAAGTTTTTTTAAAGTAGGTCAAACTCCAAGGTCAAGGTCACACAGTCAAAGGTCATGGTCAAATGTGAAAGGTCTTGGTAGGACGTGTCCATGTGTAAAATATTGAGGCTGTATAGGTAACAGGACATGATATTTATGCCAGGTAAAAGCTTTCTAAAAGTAGGTTAAACTCCAAGGTCAAGGTCCAAGGTCATGGTCAAAAGTGAATTGTCTTGGTTGCAAGTGTCCATGTGTGAAATATCAAGTCTGTATGTGTAAAAGGACATGAGATGTAGGTCAAGTTAAAGTTTTTTAAAAGTAGATCAAACTCCAAGGTCAAGGTCACAAGGTCCAAGGTCATAGTCATATGTGAAAGGACTTGGTCGGAGTTGTCCATGTGTCAAATGTCAAGGCTGTATGTGTAAAAGGACATTATATATCGGCATAGTTAAAGGTTTTTAAAAGTAGGTCAAACTCCAATATCAAGGTCACAAGGCCCAAGGTCATGGTCAAATGTAATATGTCTTGGTAGGAGGTGTCTAAATGTGAAATATCAAGGCTGTATGTGTAATAGGTCATGAGATATAGGCCGGGTTTATTTTTTTTTAAAGTAGGTCAAACTCCAAGGTCAAGGTCCAAGGTCATGGTCAAATGTGAATAATGTTGACAGGAGGTATCCATGTGTGAGATATCAAGGCTGTATGTGTAAAATGACATGAGATATAGGCCAGGTTAAGAATTACATGTGAAAATCAACAAAGGGCAATAGCTCCAAGAATTTGATCGGCAGAGTTACGGTTCTTGTGCACTACACCTCTCCATAATGAGATCTATCCACCTGTAAAGTTTCATGATTCTACCTTAGATGCTCTTTGAGTTATGCTCCATACAAGAATAAAGTGCAATAACTCCATGGATTTGATCAGCAGAATAACGATTCTTGTGCACTGCACCTCTCCATAATGTGATCTATCCACCTATGAAGTTTCATGATTCTACCTTTTTATACTTTTCAAGTTATGCTCCGGACAAGGTTTGGTCTACAGACCGACCGACCGACCTACTGACCGACACTTGCAGAACAATATACCCCCATTTTCTTCGAAAGGGGGCATAATTATTAATATACTTACGATATATTTCTCTTTTTCATCTTCTTGAAAAAGTTCATTGAATGTAGATGACATTTTGTCAATGAGTGGTTTATTTGCAGAGTTTTTCATCAGGTGGAGATTGTTGACGGCATTGTCCACCTGATGCTTAATCATCTCTTTAATTCTATTTTTGTCATACAAGTATCTAGTATACACTTCTCTGTTCCGGATGGGAGGCGGTCTTGGAACAATTATGTCATCTGAAACATGGCCAGGCAAAATATGCTGTCAATTGTTTTTTTGAAAACACAAGTTAAACTCTTTTATATGCAAGTAATATACAATCGTCTTTCTACAATACAACTTGCATGGTTTTTTTCCCCTTTTTCATGCATCATTGTGATTTGATTTCGAGTGGAAAAACGCCATGGTGCAGTGAGTGTGTTTTTCCACCCAAACTGGCGGAATCACAGCTTTTTCCATTCAACCACCACAAATCACCATGGTGATTTGCGTGGACAAGCTTAGACAATACTGGGCATTTTCACTTTATCATGGTGACCAATGCGATTTTCCACCCGCAACTGCAATAATGCACAGAAATTGTGGGTGGAAAATTGTGATGGACTATCACCACGATTTTCCACTCGCATATTATTTTACTGTAGTGGGCGATTGTTTTAAGCTAAAAACATGCATGCTGTACTGTACATGGAATCATAGAATCATAATATTATTATTGAAGTAATTTATAACCATACTGTTTGAGCTGGAGGCTATTATGTTCTCTATGGCCTTGGTAGCACACCTAGTTTGTGACACCATACATACATATGATGACAGTATCTTGGTATGTTACTTTAAATAACTATTCTGGATGAGTACTTCTAAATGAATTACTGAATGTGAGTTATGGATACTTTCAGCCTTCTACAATAATAATGCAACTTTAAGGTATGAGTCATTCAGGTTTTTGGCTTCTTCTCCCAGACTTGCACAATGTTCTGCTGCATTCAACCATTTCCAAAACAGCAAACTTTAAGGGTGGTCCAATTCAAAAGCAGTAAATGACAAAATTGATTTAGACAAGCAAATTCGTTGAATTGATATCCCCCGCCGAATATATTTTCATTGTCAATAAAGTAGCGCGGAAACGAATATAACTCTGTATGTATATGGCTTCAACAGAACGAATATCACTCTGTATGTATATGGCTTCAACAGAACGAATATCACTCTGTATGTATATGGCTAAAACAGTCAGGGGCAGTAACTCTAAATTCGACGGTCGAACCGGGTAACCCCGACGATATGCGCATGTCCTCATTGTAGTAAAGCTGTGTGCCAAGTTTCATTGAAATCCGGTGTATAATTTTCAAGAAATAGCGCGGAATCGAATATCACTGTATGTATATGGCTTAAACAGTCAGGGGCAGTAACTCTAAATTCGGCGGTCGAACCGGGTAACCCCGACGATATGCGTATCCCCTCATTGTAGTAAAGCTGTGTGCCAAGTTTCATTGAAATCCAGTCTATACTTTTCAAGAAATAGCGCGGAAACGAATATCACTCTGTATGTATATGGCTAAAACAGTCAGGGGCAGTAACTCTAAATTCGGCGGTCGAACCGGGTAATCCCGATGATATGCGCATGTCCACTTTGTAGTGAAGCTGTGAGCCAAGTTTCATTGAAATCCGATCTATAGTTTTCAAGAAATAGCGCGGAAACGAATATCACTCTGTATGTATATGGCTTAAACAGTCAGGGGCAGTAACTCTAAATTTGGCGGTCAAACCGGGTAACCCCGACGATATGCGCATGTCCACTTTGTAGTGAAGCTGTGTGCCAAGTTTCATCGAAATCCGGACTACAGTTTTCAAGAAATAGCGCGGAAACGAATATCACTCTGTATGTATATGGCTTAAACAATCAGGGGCAGTAACTCTGAATTCGACGGTCGAATCCGGTAACCCCGACGATATGCGAATGTCCTCATTGTAGTGAAGCTGTGAGCCAAGTTTCATTGAAATCCAGTCTATAGTTTTCAAGAAATAGCGCGGAAACGAATATCACTCTTTATGTATATGGCTTAAACAGTCAGGGGCAGTAACTCTAAATTCGGCGGTTGAACCGGGTAACCCCGACGATATGCGCATGTCCACTTTGTAGTGAAGCTGTGTGCCAAGTTTCATCGAAATCCAGTCTACAGTTTTCAAGAAATAGCGCGGAAACGAATATCACTCTGTATGTATATGGCTTAAACAGTCAGGGGCAGTAACTCTAAATTCGACTGTCGAACCGGGTAACCCCGACGATATGCGCATGTCCGCATTGTAGTAAAGCTGTGTGCCAAGTTTCATTGAAATCCGGTTTATAGTTTTCAAGAAATAGCGCGGAAACGAATATCACTCTGTATGTATATGGCTAAAACAGTCAGGGGCAATAACTCTAAATTCGGCGGTTGAACCGAGTAACCCCGACGATATGCGCATGTCCACTTTGTAGTGAAGCTGTGTGCCAAGTTTCATCGAAATCCGGTCTATAGTTTCCAAGAAATAGCGCGGAAACGAATATCACTGTATGTATATGGCTAAAACAGTCAAGGGCAGTAACTCTAAATTCGGCGGTTGAACCGGGTAACCCAGACGATATGCTCATGTCCACTTTGTAGTGAAGCTGTGTGCCAAGTTTCATCGAAATCCAGTCTACAGTTTTCAAGAAATAGCGCGGAAACGAATATCACTCTGTATGTATATGGCTAAAACAGTCAGGGGCAGTAACTCTAAATTCGGCGGTCGAACCGAGTAACCCCGACGATATGCGCATGTCCACTTTGTAGTGAAGCTGTGTGCCAAGTTTCATCGAAATCCGGTCTATAGTTTCCAAGAAATAGCGCGGAAACGAATATCACTGTATGTATATGGCTAAAACACTCAAGGGCAGTAACTCTAAATTCGGCGGTCGAACCGGGTAACCCCGACGATATGCGCATGTCCACTTTGTAGTGAAGCTGTGTGCCAAGTTTCATCGAAATCCAGTCTACAGTTTTCAAGAAATAGCGCGGAAACGAATATCACTCTGTATGTATATGGCTTAAACAATCAGGGGCAGTAACTCTGAATTCAATGGTCGAACCAGGTAACCCCGACGATATGCGCATGTCCTCTTTGTAGTGAAGCTGTGTGCCAAGTTTCATCGAAATCCGGTCTATAGTTTCCAAGAAATAGCGCGGAAACGAATGTCGGACGGACGGACGGACGGACGGACGGACGGACGGACGGACGGACGGACGGACGGAAGGACGGACGGACATGGCAAAAACAATATCCCCCCCGAAAAATTTTTTCGGCGGGGGATAATAAAGATTGAATTGGTGTACAATATAGCATAGAAAATATTGAGACAAAAGAAGAAAATGCTGGTTATCAGCATTTACTTCTTTTGTCTCAGTATTTTCCCAATAGTCCGTCTGATGAAATCAAATAAGGGGGCTATTTAAGGAGTTCGCTGCACCCCCCTAGGTACCAAGGTTGTTATATACCATTTTAAAGCTTGAAATATGCTTGATACGATGCACGATGTTGTCAAGTTGTAAACCTGTGCAGATCCCGTGTAAACACACAAATATGTGGGTGGGGTAAGACAACACATAAATTATTTGAAATGCATTTGTCAAACAGAAATCGTCTTTAACCCAATAACTTAGGAATGTACTCTTTCCAATTCATAAAACTACAATCAAATAAACCAAAAGCGATATACAAAAGACATTTCAATCAATTTTACGCAGAAATAATGCTCATATATCTCGTCAATTTGCATATGGTGGGTGGGGTAATTTATGCACAGTAAAATACTTAGCCACACAAACAAATAATCACATTATTGTTCCATGAAACGTTTGCACAACCGTTTTTAGATTGAATACAACTTATTCAGGTCTTGGTAAAACATATCTACCCAATATTTTAACAGATTTAAACAAGACACAGTTCTAGGCTACTCTTGAAAATGCCCCCTCTTTCCCTGTTACTTACAACATAGTCCGTCTAATTCTTTGAAATAAGAGGGCTTTTTAAGGACATCGTTTCATCCCTAAGCATCGATGTACCAATGTTGTTATATACCATTTTAAAGCTTGGAATGTGCTGGATACGATGCACGATGTTGTCAAGTTGTAAACCTACGCGAGTCCTGTGTAAACACACAAACATGTGGGTGGGGTAACATAACATATAAATTACTTGAACTACAATTTTCAAATAGAAATCGTCTTAAACCCAATCACGTAGTAATGTACTAATTCGAATTTATCAAATTACTCTGGAGTAAACCAGAAGAGATGCACAAAACACATTTCAATCAATTATACGCAGAAATAATGCTCAGATATCTCGTCAATTTGTATGTGGTGGATGAGGTGTTTTATTAACAGTAATATACTTAGCCACACAAACAAATATTCGCATTGATGTTCTTTGAAACGTCTGTATAACCGTTTACAGATGAAATACAACTTATTTAGAATTTAGTAAAACACCTTCACTCTATATCTTGACACATACATACAAGACACGGTTCTAGACTACACTTGAAAATGCCCCCCCCCCCCCCCCCCCCTTATATCATACAACATAGTCCATTAGATGAAATCACACAAGGGGTTATTGAAGGAGTTGCTGCATCCGACTCCGTACCAATGTTGTTATATATCATTTTAAAGCTTGAAATATGCTGGATACGATGCATGATGTAATCATGTTGTAAACCTGCGCAGGTCCCGTGAAAACACACAAATATGTGGGTGGGGTAAGAAATGCATTTTTCAAATATAAATCGTCTTAGACCCACTCTTTTTGAAGGTTCTTAATCGAATGCATGCCGTTATGATTGAAATAACCAGAAGTGACATAGAAAATACATTTAAATTGATTATACGCAGTTTATACGCAGAAATAATTCCAGGTAGTTAGTCAATTTGCATATTGTTTCTAGATTATTGTTATACATAGTAGAAAACGTACTAGCCACACAAACAAATACTCGTTTTATTGTTTATTGAAACGTTAGTACAACTGTTTAGATAAATAAATAAATAGATTAAATACAACTTATTTGGACATTGGTACAACATCTTTACCCAATTTAATAGATATAAACAAAACATAGATCTATAGGCTGCTCTCAAATGTCCCCTCTTTTCCTGTAGCTTACAATAATCTCTGCTTTAACCATTCATAGTCAGATAGTAAAACTCATTTTGTATGGATCACAATCCTTGCAAGAGCATCCACTGAAAATATTTAAGCATTCGTTGATATAATAGATATATTGATTCGTGAATCCAAAAGATTTCACTGTGATATCACTGGACAACACACTAATAATATGATAGCGTCCAAGATGGCGGCCAACAGTAGATATACACATGGAATAGATACATTTAACATTCATTTTGATTCTGACTTGATCTGGAAAATGAATCAAAATAATTTTGAGGACAGTAAAGATTCACACAAAGATGAATATTTAAACTTTAAATAATGGTTAATAAGAGTGACATGATTAATTTCTGAATGACCCTTTGGGAGTAAAATACCTCCATGGGCTTAGCAAAAATCTCTTTTGGAGAATCGTTTTGTTAAGTTCATGTTTCCACTCTCTCAAATTATTCTGTAAATTTCTTGATCTTTATCTATCTTTTATAAATTTACTAAAAAGGGGATACAATTCAGCTATTGTGATCAAATGGGCCTTCTATGCCCTTATCGAAAATGTTGCAATTTAACTCTTTTAATTTTGCTCTTTCGAATAAATCAGACCATTATATCAAGAGTTTACTGTCCTCGAAAAATTTCTAAGATGCCCTTTTTATTACCAAATCTCTGATATACCTACACATGCTACAATGTGTTTAACTTCTATTACAAAATCTTAAAATTCAATTGGTGATACAGCTGACCGAATGCAGTCATTTCATTGATTCTCTCGTCACTTATTTAGGGAAGATTAAACCAAAACGGTCCTTAAAAGAGAGCTCTAATCTGATTGTACGGATCGATGTAACGTTTCGCATGCTTTTTTTCGACTGTTGATACAAAAGATTAGTAGCTATTTTCTATAGGGGCGAAATGGTGTGAGTTAGCTGGGTCTTCGATGATGGTTTTGACCAATCTTTAACAAAGTTGGCTAGACGGTTTTGATCATACGACCTAGGGCATGTACGATTAAGGGACGTTTTGTTATATTGTAACTCCATGTAAGCATACACCGCCATTGTGGTCTCTCGTCATTAATTTGTATGATATAATGTGTGATGTATATAAAAACTCATTTGATTTTGAATTCTGAAGGACGGGAATTCATAAAAATGCAAAACTTGATAACGCTAGGTTACTGATTTGTCACAAAGTTGAGGGTGATTTAGGCATTGCTCATAGATTTTAATTCCATTGGGGTTATATATATATGTATAGTTTGTCTTTATTTTTCTTCATTTCTAAACTTATATATGGTATTCTATGTCTATTGCAATTATATATTTTAAGTTGTTTTCTCCATTTATCCATCTGAAACAATTACATTATACTTTTGGCTTCTCTTTTTAATTTGGTCATTAACATTTTGCTACATCAATCTTGTGTACCACAACTAGTTTGTCCTAGTTTTTAACGACATAATTGTTACAAACCTTTATTATTTGATGCAAGATCTTTATAATAAACGTCTTCTTTTTAAGCTTTCCATGGATATTCACACTATTCACAGTGAATTCCAGTGATGCTGATAATTATGTCTCGTCGAAATTAGGATTCGCAATTTTAAAAAATCTGGCTCTTTAACAAGTATCATAGTGACAGCAGTAGTTTTAGTTGAAAAGTTTTGAAGGCTAATTGATCAGATTATATAGAATAATATACTTTTATAATTCCCCATCTTATGGTGAAAAGTGTACCTATCATAGAAATATTATAATGATTATATTGTAAAGGTTATTTTATAACGCAATGGCTTTCGTAATAATTTCTTTAAGCCATGTGTTCAAAATATAGTTTTGTAAACTAATAACCATCACATTTCATCTGTTCCATCGAATTTGGATTATTACTTTGGATATATTTTTTTCTGGAAGTTTAGGTCGGAATCGGATAAATAAATCCCAATACACCTCCCACTCAATTAATGAATATATCGTTTTCTCATTAACGACAACACATAAATTCTAATAATATATGCAACCTTGATACGCATTATTATTTCCATATTATCTAAGACGTATTCTCTTTTTGTGCCATTAGGTACCAGTCTCGAATTGACTTCGTTTGAATTAGCAAAACTGACGTTTTAGACTTCATTTTACCACACAATTTACTAATATAAACAAATTCTAAAAAACATGTTACAATTAGTTTAATATGTTAAAATATATTAAAATGTGTTTTGTATATATCTGTTAGGATATAGGGTGGCGCTGTTTAACTAAGATCCAAATAAGTTGTATTTAATCTGTAAACGATTGTACAAAGTTTTCACAGACAAATAATGCGATTGTTTGTTTGTGTGGCTAAATATATTATTGTTTATAAAACAGCCCATCCACCATAAGCAAATTGACTCAGCTTATAAACAATTGAAACGTATTATGTATATCCAATCTGGTTCATTTGATAATGATTTTATGAATTTGAATGAGAACAATCCTAAGGTTGGGTTTAAGAAAATTATCATTTGGCAAATGTATTTCAAGTAATGCATTACCCCACCCAGATATGTGTTTAAATACACGGTACCTGCACAGGTTTACAACTTGACAACATCGTGCATCGTATCCGGCATATATCAAGCTTTAAAGTGATATATAACAACCTTGATACATCATGGGTAAGGGGTGCAGATAATTCCTTAAATAGTGCCCTTATTTAATATCATCTGACGGACTATATTGCAAGATACAGGGAAACAGGATGCATTTTAAAGATCGGCATAGATCTGTTTCTTGTTTATATCTGTTAAGATATTGGGTGAAGATGTTTTACTAAGATCCAAATTAGTTGTATTTAATCTATAAATGGTTGTACAAACGTTTCGCGGAACACTAATGCGATTATTTGTTTGTGTGGCTAAGTATTTTACTGTACCTAAATTACCCCTCCCACCATATACAAATTGACGAGATATATGAGCATTATTTCTGCGTATAATTGATTAAAATGTGTTTTGTATATCTCTTTTGGTTCATTAGATAGTAATTTGATGAACTCGAATGAGTACATTACTACGTGATTGGGTTTAAGACGATTTCTATCTGAGAACTGTATTTCAAATAATTTAAATGTTATCTTACCCCACCCACATATTTGTGTGTTTACACAGGACCCGCGTAGGTTTACAGCTTGACAACATCGTGCATCGTATCCAGCACATTCCAAGCTTTAAAATGGTATATAACAACATTGGTACATCGATGCTTAGGGATGAAACGATGTCCTTAAAAAGCCCTCTTATTTCAAAGAATTAGACGGACTATGTTGTAAGTAACAGGGAAAGAGGGGGCATTTTCAAGAGTAGCCTAGAACTGTGTCTTGTTTAAATCTGTTAAAATATTGGGTAGATATGTTTTACCAAGACCTGAATAAGTTATATTCAATCTAAAAACGGTTGTGCAAACGTTTCATGGAACAATAATGTGATTATTTGTTTGTGTGGCTAAGTATTTTACTGTGCATAAATTACCCCACCCACCATATGCAAATTGACGAGATATATGAGCATTATTTCTGCGTAAAATTGATTGAAATGTCTTTTGTATATCGCTTTTGGTTTATTTGATTGTAGTTTTATGAATTGGAAAGAGTACATTCCTAAGTTATTGGGTTAAAGACGATTTCTGTTTGACAAATGCATTTCAAATAATTTATGTGTTGTCTTACCCCACCCACATATTTGTGTGTTTACACGGGATCTGCACAGGTTTACAACTTGACAACATCGTGCATCGTATCAAGCATATTTCAAGCTTTAAAATGGTATATAACAACCTTGGTACCTAGGGGGGTGCAGCGAACTCCTTAAATAGCCCCCTTATTTGATTTCATCAGACGGACTATTGGGAAAATACTGAGACAAAAGAAGTAAATGCTGATAACCAGCATTTTCTTCTTTTGTCTCAATATTTTCTATGCTATATTGTACACCAATTCAATCTTTATCTAAATCAATTTTGTCATTTACTGCTTTTGAATTGGACCACCCTTAAAGTTTGCTGTTTTGGAAATGGTTGAATGCAGCAGAACATTGTGCAAGTCTGGGAGAAGAAGCCAAAAACCTGAATGACTCATACCTTAAAGTTGCATTATTATTGTAGAAGGCTGAAAGTATCCATAACTCAGGTTTACAACTTGACAACATCGTGGGTCGTATCCAGCATATTTCAAGCTTTAAAATGGTATATAACAACCTTGGTACCTAGGGGGGTGCAGCGAAATTATTTTTTACCTGGGTCATCAGACGGACTACAAGCATTGACTATTAGGGACTTCAAAAGCAGGTTTTGTTTGGGAAAGGTTTAATGCTACACAATTGTACAACCATTTTGTACATTTAACCCTTTCCAAAACAAGACCTGGTTTTGACGTCCCTAATAGAAAAGGCTTGGGAAAACATTGAAACAAAAGAAGAAACTGTTGATAACCAACAGTTTCTCCTTTTGTCTCAATGTTTTCTATGCTATATTATACATAAATTTAATCATTATCAACATCCATTTTGCTGTCTTCGGCAGGTTTTGAATTGGATCACCCTAAAATTTTGTCGTTTGGAAAGGGTTAACTACTCACTCTGAATACGATCTTGTTCCTGCCTGAAGAAGTCATCCGTCTTTATCTGACATTTATTCTCCATGACTTTCCAGTTCTCCCTCTCCATACCACGTAACACCTCGTGGTCATCAAAATATCGACTGATCTCTTCATACTCAGCATCAATCTCTTCTTCAGCTTTACCAAGGGCCTTCTCTGGTAAACAAATCAGCCATATTATTATCTAAGCAAAATAATCATCAACACCTAACAGAAGTCTGATCTTAGTCTACATACTTTGATTGCTAGCAGACTTGCAACACCTCAAAAAATATGATAGAAGTATTTTTCTCATTCCCTGAATGCTTTCCAAACCTTATTAGACACTTTCCAATCTGACAAAATGTTTGACTAGTCAATATCAAAAGAAGTTTAAGAACAAAATAAGTGTTACTTTGTGTATTGAACTGTTGTATTATAGAATAGAAAATATTGTAGCAGAAAGAGAAAATGTTGGTTATCAATATTAAAATTTTCCTCCTTTGCCTCTAGGTATTCTCAAGCAATTTCTGTCAGTCAAAATCATAGCTTAATTGGGAAAGAGTTAACAATATTTAACATAAAATACATAATATAGACATTGATAAGACAATAAATCTTTTATTCCTTCCAAAAGGACACATACTTACCTTGGTCAGCCCATACTTTGAGGTATTCCCATGCAACAAGCTGAAATTTACAGAAGAACAATTTATCAAGTCTTCAAATATCTCTTTCATAGAATTGGATAAAAACATTTAGACAAATATCTGGCAAAAAGGTACTTTAACCCTTTTCAAAACAATCCCTAATTTTGACGTTCCTAAGAGAGAAGTACAGGAAAACAGAAAGAGTCCAAAGTAAGGGTTACACCAGTTACAGTGGTGTCTACAGGGGTGTCACAGTCACAGTATAGTTCACGTCCATGGCATTTTAAGCCTTTCCCAAACAAGACCTGGTTTTGACGTCCCTCATAGAAAAGGATTGGGAAAACATTGAAACAAAAGAAGAAACTGCTGATAACCAGCAGTTTCTCCTTTTGTCTCAATATTTTCTGTGCCATATTTTACACAAATCCTATCTTTAATAACATCCATTTTGTCATTTGTGGCAGTTTTTGAATTGGATAATCCTACAATTTTGTTGTTTGGGAAAGGGTTAAGCCACCCATCCCTACTGTGACATAGTGTAAAATCATGGAAAAACACCAACATATGTGCAAGATAAAGTAATAATTATGAATATTCTTTTACCAATTGAAATTTCATTTGAATCATTACATAAATGTAGGATTTGTGAAAGCAGATGTCATGAACTGTTATATAGCTACTGTAAAAGAAAGATTGAGAAGAATGAATACTGATTTGTCCATTATAGTGTGTGTGTAGAGAAAACTTGAGGTCCCTGGACTGGCGATGTTAAGAAGAGTTGTACTTACTGTTCCATCCTTGGTGAGTTTAAAGTTACAGGACAGTTGTGCTTCTTGCTCCTCTCTCTGTTGACAGAATATAATATGGAGTCATTAACACATAAACAAGAGGACCATGATGGTCCTATATCACTCACCTGAACCAAAATGACATGAGCCACTGTTTTGTTCAATTCAATTGATATTTAAGACTTTAAGACTGAAAACATACTTATGGTCAATAATATTGTGTCAAGTTTTGTCTTGATAAGTCACTATTTGAGGTTTTAAGAGAAAAATTTGAAAGGCAGATAACTGAGCAAATTCTATTCTGATTATTCTAAAATTCATTTAACCAAGATCTTATCGTTATTAACATCATAAACTTGATTGTCCAAACAGCAATTTTGTCAGATTCAAGGACACATGCATGACTGACCACTTTCTCATTTGATTGCAGTAAAATTCAGCTCATGCAAGGTCTTATAATCAGCAGCATAGTGTAAAAGTTTTGTCTTGGTTGATCAATAATTGTAGATTCTAGAGTGTAAACAGGGTCGAAAACAGTCAAAAACAGCAGCTTTGTCAAATTCAAGGGCACATAAATCTCGAATTTCTAAACAGATCGGACTGAACATCAAACTCATCAGAAATTTTATAGTCCCCAACAATTTGTCTAAGTTTTGTCTTGCCTGATCAATAATTGTAGATTCTAGAGTGTAAACAAGGTCGAAAACAGCCAAAAACAGCAATTTTGTCAAATTCAAGGGCACATAACTCTCGTCTTTCTGGTCAGTTCAGACTGAAAATCAAACTCATTTGAGATCTAATGGTATCCAACATTGTGTCCAAGTTTTGTCTTGATTGGTCAATAATTATAGATTCTAGAGTGTAAACAAGGTCGAAAACAGTCAAAAACGACAATTTTGTCAACTTCAAGGGCATATAACTCTCGGTGTTCTATGCAGATCAGACTGAAAATCTAACTCATCCGAAATCTTATGGCCGCCATCAATGTGTCCAAGTTTCGTCTTGCTTGATCAATAATTGTAGATTCTAGAGTGTAAACAAGGTCGAAAACAGCCGAAAACGGCAATTTTGTCAAATTCAAGGGCACATAACTCTTGTCTTTCTTGTCAGATCAGACTGAAAATTGAACTCATCCGAGATCTTATGGTCTCCAACATTATATCCAAGTTTTGTCATGATTGATCAATAATTGTAGATGCTAGAGTGTAAACAAAGTTAACTAGAACTGTCGCAAAGCGGACGAATACCCCCCACTATGGCCTTGTCACTGAAAAAGTGCTATTGGTCAAAATGTTCTTGACTTAGAGCATGGAAACGGATTTTAAACAAAGTCTAACTGTGACCTTGACCTTTGACCATGGTGACCCCAAAACAGTAGGGCACCTCCATTGGTCATAGGCAACAACTGTGTAAAGTTTCATGATCCTAGGTCAACCGGTTCTCAAGTTAGAACACGGAAACAAAATAGTAAATTTTAACTACACCCCCCCACCCCCCCCCCATAATAAAAACTTCAAAGTGGCATAACTCTGAAACTAATGACTGGATCAAGATGAAAATTGCAGGTGCACAACTTCATGTGATAAGAAACACCCTGATAAAATTTCAGAAAAATTGGTCAAAAACTGTGGGAGGAGAAGAGGACACAAGATTATGTCCACCCCCCCCCCCCCCCCTTAAAAACTTCAAAGTGGCATAACTCTAAAACTAATGACTGGATCAAGATGAAAATTGCAGGTGCACAACTTCATATGATAGGGAACATCCTGATAAAATTTCAGAAAAATTGGTCAAAAACTGTGGGAGGAGAAGAGGACACAAGATTATGTCCACGGACGGACGGACAGACGGACGGACGGACAGACGGACGGACAGACGGACGGACGGACAACCTGATTCCAGTATACCCCCCCATAACTTTGTTGTGGGGGGTATAATAACCGCATTTTTTGAGATTCAAGGGCAGATAACTCAGCACATTCTGGTCCAATCAGGCCCATAATCAAACTAATCCGAGGACTTATGCCCATACTTGCTTTGACCAAGTTTGATCACGATTGGCCAACTTTTGTGGATGCTAGAGTGTAAACACCAAATTGTTGACAGATGGACAGACAGACGGACGGACAGACGGACAGACGACGGACATTGAGTGACCACAATAGCTCACCTTGAGCACTTTGTGCTCAGGTGAGCTAAAAACATTTAGATTGGTCAAAATTTGAAAGGTGTTGCAGATGATAATGTAAAATCAATGGAATTTACAATTTTTTTTTTTGTCTTTCTGGGTAAGCCACATTTTGAGAAATGAAGAAATTTCTTCATTTTTTACAATGTCTACTAAAGCCTTTATCTTGTGGGTGGAGTCAAGCAGCGTGATCGTATGGGAATCCTTTACCAGTTCTTAAGACAGGACCAATCGCCAAGCTATAGCAACGACAGCCTTGAAGGACAAGGTTAACCCTTTCCCAAACAAGACCTGGTTTTGACGTCCCTAATAGAAAAGGTTTGGGAAAACATTGAAGCAAAAGAAGAAAATGCTGATAATCAGCACTTTCTCCTTTTGCCTCAATATTTTCTAGGCTATAACATGCATATTTTCTCCTGTTGATATAATTTATTTTGTCGTCTGCAACTCCTTTGGATTTGGACCACCCTAAAAAATTGTCGTTTGGGAAAGGCTTAAAATGCTATTGACAAGCAATTTAAATTTTTCCTTCAAGGTTTTCTAAATCCATACTCATTGGGATCATTAGAAGGAGTCACTGTTTGGAAACAGTTTAAAGGGTCAAGTCATTCTACACTCATTCTCACGCAATGATGCCTTTTGACACCCCATAAAGGCTTAAGATATTATTGTGGGAAATGTAAAATTTCATTCACTGCAACATCTCTGAATTTGCCATCTGGTAATGGGTTAAAAATAAACTAATCTAAAAGGAGCTTAAAATAGAGAATATTATTCGGTGAACTTTGGTAAGAACTTCTAAACATGCTTGTATTTGAATCATATAGCCTAACAGAAAAAGCCCTGTTATGTGGAAATGGTAAAAATCTTGTACATAAACAAAATTATTTGCTATTCTCATAATGAACAAGTATCTGGTGTTGTATGCAACACATAAAGTCCCCTACCGGCTTCACATTGACTCAATACGGTAATCAATAATAGATTAAGATGAACAAGTCATCAAAATAATTGTCAAACATATGAAATGTTATGCCCAACTGGAGGTGATTAATACTGCTGCATCACCACCCTGACTAACATGGCTTATAATTTTTTTTACATTTTAAAACAGGTTTCATCAAGTTAGCTTGCTTAGTTATTAAGTTATTGCAGAATCCATTTTTTGCCATATTTTCACTATTTCCGTTACCATAGCAACCGCACTTTTCGTCAAAGAACAAAGATAAAATTATGTGCATAATCTACACATTGCCATCTAGTCATATACCAAGTCTCATCGCAGGACTTATCGCAGGATCCAATATTTTTTGCCATATTTTCACTATTTCCGTAACCATAGCAACAACAATTTTAGTCTAAAAACAAAAATAAAATGATGTGCATAATCTACACATTGCCATATAGTCATATACCAAGTCTCATCAAACTAGCTTGCTTAGTTATTATCTTATCGCAGGATCCCATTTTTGGCCATATTTTCACTATTTCTGTACCCATAGCAACCTCAATTTAAGTCGAAAAACAAAAATAAAATGATGTGCATAATCTACACATTGCCATCTAGTCATATACCAACTTTCATCAAAAACGCTTGCTTAGTTATTAAGTTATCGCGGGATCCAGATTTGAGCGGACAGACGGACGGACGGACGGACGGACAGACGGAGGGCAAACCTATAGTTCCCTCCGGTGTGAACACCGGTAGGGGACTAATAATGAAAAATAATACCAGTAATAGATTATTACTTGATCAAGTACCGTAATACAGAATAAAGTCTTCAATAGGGCAGGTGTGAGAAGTTACCAGGATCAAATTATTATTGTAGATTTGTGCGATTATTTTACAGATCCGTATGGATCAGGGTGCATCCCTCATGACTTAGAACAATCAAGCACTTGCTGAAATGTCTTTAAGTAATCATTTAGTTTAAACCTTTCCCAAACAGCAAAATTTTGGATTGCTACCAATGACCAAACACACAAGAATAAAGGTAGAATTTCTATACAATATAGCAGAGAAAGTATTGAGGCAAAAGGAGAAAATGCTGGTAATCAGCATTTTCTTCTTTTGCCACAGTGTTTTCCCAAGCCTTTTTCTATTAGGGACGTCAAAACCAGGTCTTTTTGGGAAATAGTTTACTACTGAAGCCTCACATTGTTGTGATACAATACTTACATTGAGTGTACAGAATGTGTTCCACTTCTCCTCCCAGTCTTTCAGCTGTAAATACCTCTTCTCTATCTCAACATCCGTCCTCATGTCCATGTACAGCGCAACAGTCGCAAAACTCTCTGTTAGGCAGAAAAAATATTACCAAATACTTTTCATGACTTGAACATTACAAAATTAAGAGTTTGGAAGTTTTTCGAGGTAGAAAAGCTTATTAAAACAGTTTTCAATTTTGAGGAAATTTTACATTGAAGCGGAGGCAATAGAAACTGGAAACCTATCAAATAGTAAGTGACAAAAGTCAAGGATGGACAGAACAGACAGCTGTTGCAGACAGTTTGAATAAGGATGACACCTTCAAGCAGACCAAGGAACTCTACAAAATATTGTTACCAGCTATTTTTCATCTACTTATCTTTATTTTTCTCACTTTTCCGTGTAATCTATCTACATGTTGTGAGTTATAACTTACGATGTTGGTGGTAAAGTTTGAGAAGTTTCTTGTCTTCTTGGTAATCCCAGACATTCCTCGCCGCACATATAACATTCAGGTACCTGTAAACACAGTTAACTAACACTACACTACATTGTCATGGGTTACAGTAAAACTGTATAAGGACTTTGTGCAAAATTATTGTAAGTATTATATAGTACTATATACATGTACATTTATAACCATGCAGTCATAAGCAAACAGAGAGGAAGTGTATTTTATATGTACTCACCATAGTCTTCCGTTAAACTGGCTATTAACACTCATGAAACCACAAGATTTGAACCCAGGACCCGAAAGCCTGCCTCCTATCATCAGACTACGGTGCCCCATTAAATTAATACCACATTTTTAAGCTATTACGAGACCAAGTAGATTTGATGATATTCAGAATATGAATCTCCTAAGAAAAAACAAGAGCTTTGCAGAGCAGCGCATATACGCCCGAGAGGGTCTTGTCAGTAAAATTGGCCAATTTTTCAATTCAAGGGCAGATAATTCAAACATTTTTTCAACTCAAGGGCAGATAATTCAAACATAAAAAGTTATCAAATTTTTTTTGCATAACCAGACACCATAAAGATTCATTATGGCTAGTTTGATTAAATTCTGGTTGAAACTGTAGGAGTTGCGCACATGAGAAATTGGGCATTTTTTGAGAAAATGGGCATTTTCCTTAAACTCAAGGGCAGATCATTCAAGAACGAAGACAGTTATCTAAATTCCGTAAGTGGTGTGCACAACAAGACACCATGGAGATTAATTGTGGCAAGTTTGATTAAATTCCAATCAAAACTGTAGAAGTTGCGCACACAAGAAATTGCTAACGGATGGACAGATGGGCGACCAGGGCCATAACATAATACGACCCTTCGGGCGTATAAAAATATGTTACAATAATTTGTTACCAGCATTTTCTTCCGTTCTAAACTGACACAATTTAGAAATGCAAAATACATTTTCATTAACCATTCCTTTCCTGCAGCCTCAATCAGCACCATATTTGGGGACTTTCATGAGTTAATGTATACCTTTCACACCCCACCAATTTTGTCGTGTCCTCTGTAAACTATGTGTACATCGTAACCGCCCATCCCAAAATGCTTATGTGTTTCGTGCATTAAGACAACGTTTAAAATGATAAATCATTAAGATTTTTTGTGTACAAACTGCCACATTGATTTATTCACTGAAAACACACACCAACTGCCAATAATTTTTGTATATTAAATGCCGAGGCTAACTTTGGCGCAAAGGAACCAAGTTTTAGGGCTCTTTATCTGCGATGCTTTGCAAATGGAGGTAGCTAGACCCTTCAATGTAGCCGACTCGACTGTTCCAAGATTAGTGAGACGTGTAATCAACATGGGAACACATACAGACCGTCCGTTTGGATATCCTCGGACAATTCCATCAAAGATCGAATCATCGACTCGTAAGTGTGTGTATGAAGAAGTATTAAAAAATAATATTTCTTAGCCGGAAGTAGTTGCGCTTCATAAAGCAGTTTTCGAGGTCATCCAAATGAACAACCATGGCAACTTGCGGGACTTGCAGGTTGTAATCATTCTTAACCCTTTCCCAAACAAGACCTGGTTTTGACGTCCCTACTGCATAAGGCTTGGGAAAACAGTGAAACAAAAGAAGAAACTGCTGATAACCAGCAGTTTCTCCTTTTGTCTCAATATTTTCTATGCCATATTTTACACAAATTATTTCTTTATTAACTTCCATTTTGTCATTTGTGGCAGTTTTTGAAGTGGATCACCCTAAAATTTTGTCGTTTGGGAAAGGGTTAAGAGAGAGGACACTGAAACTGCAAACAGTGTATTTTCAGTATCATTGTCGCTTCATTGTTGATATTAGTTACAGACGAACGTTTTGTGTTGTTGTTCTATTCTATTCATAGTCTGAAAGTAGATACACGATTTACATCCAAGGTATGATTGGACAGAATTGTCCTTAATGTTCCAAATGACAGACCGTCCTTCTTGTCCCTGTCAGTTGCGTGTTACAACTTTATGTCAAGACAATTGTATACGTTAAAGTCACACGACTGATTTGTGGCGGCTCAGTATACATCAAATGCTATAGTTGGTAATCCCGGGCGGCCTATACATCGAGACACGGTGATAAATCGTCTGCGAGAACACCGGGTTCGCTGTCGGCCTCCTTCTTGATGCTAGTCTCTCTCTCACAATGTCATCGCCTTTAGAAGCAGCACATAAACGGACATCCACTCAAGACATTATTCATGACATGTCATTTTATTCCCTTATCTGTACAATTGATTTTATTACAATTACACAAGGATCTATACCGTTTATGTTGTTGATATCATCTGTGTTGTTGATATCATCTGTTAAAGTACTATTTGCGTTTTTAAATTGTGTCACTTTATGTTTTCCAAACCTTTCCTACTGGGACATCAAAATCACAGATTGTTTTATAGAGGGTACATCATCAACTTACCTGTCACGACACTGAGTTCCACTTCTGCCAGGCACACAGTGTGTAATCCTTGACCAATCTACAATACCATACTTCTCTACGGCAGATATCAGTAGCTAAATAAAATACAAAACAAATAGAAATCTTTATTCCTGTAAAAACAGGTATAAATTGAACAAAGGTGTGAAAAATATTTCACGCAAACAGGGCTCATGTATTTATTGAATTTAACGAAACGAAGAATTCCGGAAAACAACAGAAATGCACAATCTTTATATCAACCACTCGCGAACTTATAAACTCGCGAATACATTCGAGGCAACAAAATTGCGAAATGTTGAGCTCACAAAAATATAGACTTTTACAGTAGTACACATTCTATAGTTTTTCAATAAAGATTAAGAAGTAAAGGGATGGACTTCTCTGCTTTATCTTAAAATAATGTTTACATCCTAAGATTACATTTGATACTGTAATGCTACTACTACTAGTGCTTACACAGTCCTCCATATTTGACCATTTTCCCTTTTTAGAATTGGGATTGATCTTCCTCCACCTGTGCATACACTGGCTTGGTCCTCTGTTCTCAATGTAGTACGCAACTGAAAATAAATGTACAATCTTACACTACCAGGGGTTTCATTAAGAGACAGGACAGGGATTCCCCCCTTCTATTTGACTGAATTGGAGTATATTCCCCTTCTACATTTGAAAATATTGTATGGGGATAAAACGGAAAACATAGAAAAAACACTAAACATGTCCATTATAAACGAAGAAAACCATATGATATTTCAACAGTTTCAGTCAGAAACAAGGACAAATGTAGGCAATGTTGTTTTACTCATTATTTCTAATCTTTGTGTTTTCTATTTTCAACACTAGATTAAATGGTCTGAATTGAAAGCTACTGACCACAAAGTGGGTGTTGATAAACATAGAATTTGTGCATACAAATGTGAAGGCAAAAGGAGAAAATGCTGGATATCAGTATTTCTTCTTTTGACTAAATGTTTTCCCATGTCTATTCTTGTAGGTATGTCAAAACCAGGTCTTGTTTGGGAAAGGGTTAAACCATATCCAGTCATGTTGTTTGGCTGGTGCAACTAACCATGCATTTCTTCCACAAGTACAAACACAACATTGGATTGAGCCAGACCCACACCCCCTGGTTGTAATTGGATAGGCCAAGTTATCATAAAATTGATCAAAATACAAATGGTCAAATGCACAACTAGAGATACGCAGTGGCATAATTGAAGCTTAACCCATTACCAGACTGAAAACTTTGGACTGTTCCAAATTCAAAGATAATGCTGACGGCAATTTCAAGTGAATGAAGTTTTGAATTTTGGAATCTGTTTGGATAGAAAACATTATGAGAAATGAAAAAAATTGCTTGTCACAAGCAATTTCTTCATTTTCAACAATGATTTCCATCACAAGCAATTTTTTAAATTTCCACAATGTTTTCCAAAGCCACTTTTGGTGAGAAGACGAAAGCCATTTTCTTGTGGGGAGTCAAAGAGTCACTATGTGGTAATGGATTAACAAATACATAGACAGACAAATGACCTATGCCTGTATGCCTGGGGTAGTTACATAAAACAAAGTTTTGAGTGTATGGTTACACCTATATAATGATGTGATTACCTTGACTCCACTGTATTTTCCCTGTGCCATATTTGACTGTGTCCACAACTTCTACCAATAGTTCATCTTCTTCTGGTCTCCACTCACTGTAACAGTAACATAGACTCAATAGTCAATACACACAAATAGTCACTGATTTGTTTATTTGGCAAACAATATCATTGCCTCTGCATTTGGCATCTATATATCAACACATACTATTTTCGTTCATTGAAAAAAAAAAGAAAAAGAAAGAAAAGAAACAGAAATGCCCCCCAAAAGCCTGCAAATGTTAAGTTTTTGGACACCATTTACAGACAGACGAACAAGAGTAAAACAATATGCTAGCAATCTTTCGATACAGGGACATAAGATATTCAACATTATTTTTCACTGAAGTGTTTAGTTGGGAAATAGTAGTCAGGACAAAATTCTGAAAAAGTCGCTTAGTTTTTAAGGTATAGGCATTTTGTGAAGAAAAGGGTTTGAAATTGATTCTAGGGGTATTTGGGTATGCTGAGTCCGAAAAACAATGTTGCCAAGCTGAAAAATGGCTCCTTCATCATCTAATTTGCATATTTTCAAAATGGTCGCCAAAACCTCAAATATGCAATAATAATGCTGTTATTTATCATTTTTTCGACATCTTTTTTTTCTGACTATCGCAAATTTCTTGTAAACAGACTAAATCTAAATGATGAAATAGGTAATTGAGAAAGAAAATTATATTCGTTTTTGAAAATTACCGTATAAATGGCAATAAACCCCATTGAAACAATAACATTTATCTACATTTTATTTTCCTGTATGAAATGCAGTAAAATTGTTCAAAGTACTATTTTGAAAATGTTATGCATTAAATGTAAAGTTTCGAATGCAGATATGATAAAGAACACACATTTGAGCACATCTGCCCTTTGACCATATATTAATGCTTTTAACGTAGATCTACCTCAAACACGCCAATTCAAAAACCATGTAAATTATTGTTCGGATAATTTTGTCAAAATAATGATACATCCTAGCCACTATATTGAAATCATGATATGGTTAAACTTGTTGCCAAAATATCCACAATAAATTCTTAGAAATATAAATCAATGTCCAAAACTTTTGGAAAAAAGTTTACCGTATTCATTCTAATAAAGGATAGTATAGTGTGGGAATTTCCATTTTGTGGGAAATTCCATTTTTTGCACTTTCATTTACACTCATGATTCCAAACTGTTGAAGATATAGGTACTAAAAATTGTTTTAATTTACATTTTGGTATCCTTAGAAATTAAACTGTGTATGATTATTTGAAATTGAACACATATTAAACAGCTAACCAACTTAGGCACTGGACAATATTAAAAATTACAATTATCTTAGATTTCCAAATTTTGTTAGATTGCTAAATTGGTTGAGTGTGGCAAACCTAATTCACTGTAGTATGTTGAACTTAAATTTCTCAGAAGAAAAATTATTTGTTCATTTTGACACTATTTCAAAGAGGCAACTTATTGATCTACCTACAATATAGATAATACCCCGTTACTAGAAACTGGATATAGTGACTAATATACTACATAATACAGATTTTCTAGTCAACAAATACATGTTACATAAACTTTAATGATTGAATGGAGTTAAATTGTCAGTAACATCACAGTGACTGATGCATATATTCATCATATTCCTGACATGTTTCGAACAAGTACAACATCCAAATTCAATAGTTGCTTATCACACGTACATGTAGATTATATGTAGGCGATTCATCGTTTGGTTACATACTTTTTGTAATACCCCAAGAAGCATTTTGACACACATGGGTTCGAACCCACAAGCCCTGGATTGATAGTCTCTGTTGTTATTTATTGAACTATTGCAGCTTTATCCGAAAATGTTAGAACTATTTCATCTATTCAATGATAAAGTGTAAAGTATTGACAGTTTCATCTAGAGCCCCTATCATTGGTTGTGCACTTACATTTGTATAAAAATCCCTTTTAGCTGCGCTCATAACAAGGGCCATATCATTTGTCATAAATTGTCATAAATGTAAAATATGGATTTCTAGGTGTATACCCCCATGCGTTCAAAGTTCACACAAGTTTAAAATGAAGGTTCAAATATGGACGCAATACCAGGACATTAATTAGAATAGCCTAGACAGAGGCATTGGAGATTTCAACGCTCAACATTTCTTCACACAGTACCTGAGAGGCAAATAAGAAGGAAATGCTTATGATAAGAGAAGTGTTTTTTTCGCCTGATACTGCACAGAGACATTAATAGCTGCATTATTATTGACATGAAGGAACCAAATTCTGATATTTCAAATTCGCTTTGTCATATAATTATGTTTGAAGAATACAATCTGAAGCTTATGTTCAATTATTAACCCATTCTATGCAGATGTTTACATCAATTCCATCGGTTCTCATGAATGAAAAATCTCAAAAAGGAACACTAAGTCTCAATATCCAGATCCATCTGTTACGAAAGTTCATTGTCTTTGTATGTATACTTATTAAAAATTGAATTGCTGAAAAATCAGATATGTTTCATGTAAAGAATCATTGTAATAACCTTTTTTTGGAAACGAGTGTTACGCATGTTTCATACGATAAATTTTGTTATTATACCGAATACAAATATTTTGTTTAATGTCTTTGATAATGCTGCACTTCGTTGCTGACCCAAGATTTGTAAAATGTCATTTAAATGTAGTCGGTTTTAAGATGCGCTTTTTGCATTCTAACAAGAGCTGTCACTGTAAGATGACAATGCCCCCGACACCGCTTTGATTTTAAATTATGGCCAATCTATGTTCAAGGTCAAGGTCATCCAGGGGTCAAGGTCACCAAAGTATGTGCCTACAGAAAGGTAATGTACCAAGGAATGTTGTGGTAAAGTATGAAGCGAATATGTTAAGTAATAAGGAAGTTATGGCCAATGTTAAAGTTTTTGGACGGAATGACGGACGGACAGACAGACGGACGGACAGACGGACGGACGGACGGACAGACGGACGGACGGACAAGTCAAATTTATGATGCCTCCCTATCGGGGGCATAAAAATACAGTAACCAACCTATCTACATGTATCAAAAACGTTGTGTTTGTTCACAACGCCTACGTTATTTCTAATAAAGACAGCTGACTTACATCTTCTATTCAAATGTTTTAATACTTCTTTAGATCATTGTAGTCGTCATTTTTTCATACATGTTTGTAGACAACTTTTCGATGTTAAGAGGGGCCATGCTAGTATGTCAAACATAAAAGCAGGTAAGAAATATCATATGGATTGGTCAACCTGTATGGGTAGATACTTACTGTATCATGAAAAATTGCATCAAATTCATTTAGTCCTTCTATATCAAGTTTGTATCTAACTTTACCTACCCCATTGTTAGTTTCTCATTAAAAACATAAGAAACTAATCATTGATGAAAACCTTGGTACTGACGACATAATCCTTTTTCTGCCCAGAAAATATGATGTGCATACCACTTAGTAAACTCTTATTGTCCCCATGTTGTTCTGATGCCTGAAATATCTAGCATGGCCCTTTAAGTAGACGGGAAATGTCTAATCACCAGCGAGAACATTCATTTTGTACAGGATCGTAATGCGCTTGCACTAAACGTATGATTTTACGAAGATAGAATTTTATATTTGAAAATTGGACACATTCACGTTCTTTGGCATGTAACTCAATTTAAAACCCGTATATAGGGGTGTTATCGGTTTTATTGGAATAAATACGGTGTTTAGCTCTTATGACATTTTCTGTTATCAAATCAATTCTGGTATAAATGAATTCAGATGATATTTTTTCCGGACCTCATTTCGATCTAGCAATAAGTACCAAAGACATGTTGAAATATTTTAGCTTAGCATTATTTTGAAAATGAACCAAATTATTTTATGAAGGCTAAATCTAAAATGTCCAAGTTTGTTAAAATCAAAATGTATATATGTAAATGTCTAAATTGGTATTGTTGGTAAAAGTTATGTGTTTTAACGGCGCTTTTTTTCAATAACAAAAAATAATAATTACAAAAAAAATGATGAATAAATTCAATATGAAAGGGATATTCTGTATGTTTAAAATGTTTTATTGTCAGTAATACTGTAAAAAATGACAAAAATAGTGTCAGCGTGGTTCTATTTACCTTTGAAACTATTTTCTCATTAGTTTTAACCCTTTCCCAAACAAGACCTGGTTTTGACGTCCCAAATAGAATAGGCTTTGGAAAACATTGAGACAAAAGAAGAAACTGCTGATAATCAGCATTTTCTACTTTTGTCTCAATATTTCCTGTGCTATATTGTACACAAATTCTATCTTAAACAAGGTCCATTTGTCGTCTGCAGCAGCTTTTGAAATGGAAATTTTGAAAATTTGCCGTTTGGGAAAGGGTTAAACAATTTATGGCAAAACATCTCAACAATTTGGTTAAGGTTATGCCAAAAACTTGAAAGTGATATTCTGTATGTTTAAAAGGGGTTTATTGCCAGTAATACGGTAAAAGATTATTAAAATTAGTGTCAACGTGATTATATTTACTTTTGAAATTAATTACTCGTTAGTTTTAAACAATTGATAGCAAAATATCTCAACAATATGGTTAAGATTATGCCCGAAACTTTGATACTATATAGCAGATTTTATGTTTTTGGCGGCCATTTTGAAAATATGCAAATTAGATGGTGAAAGAGCCATTTCTTTTCCTCATTCAAGTGGTAAACCATTTAGTTTGAGTGTGTTAACATGAAATTTGCGATATTTAGATCAAAACATGACGAAAAAATGATATATATATAATCTTTATTTCCTCCAAATTAATGAAGATTTACAAAGACAATTATAACAAATCAAACAGAACTATGTGAATTATGAAGAAATGTGAAGAATTAGTGAATAAATAGACATATGTAAATAAATGATGTTACAATAATTATGATAATGACAATGATAACAACAACGATAATTTCGGCAGTTATCATCATGATTATCATTACAACATATATGTATACAACATCATAAATAAACTTCATGATAATGCACAAGCATTAATAATGGAAAAATTAAACATTTCAAACTACTAATATTCGTATTCAATACAGCTTATTCAAAACTATAGAAATGCTGCAAAACGCCATACTTACATAATGCACCCGTTTTATTGAACTTAACCGAAACGAAAGAAAAGTATCAACCCAGGTAAAGTATATTCTTTTCTTAATCCGACAAGTGACAATTTCACAGGCGTTCACGTCTTATACTAGACGTTTTCGACTGTAAGACTGCCATGCGGCATGTAAAAAGTGAACCACTGCAGTATAAAAGCTGTTATATTTATGACCCAATAGTATGTTTATTTCTGCATTAATACCAAAAATAGTGGAGACAAATTTGTGACTGGGCATCGAGTTAAGTTCTAAAAAAACGTCAATACCACATGATAGTTTAATCTTTTCTTTAAAAGTTAATCTTATCACATCCAGTAACTTACAGTAAAACAACAAATGTTCCGTGACACTAACGTGAATATGTTCAGCTCCACAACGTGAGCACACAGCTTCGTTGTGGCACAAAAACGCTATCAGTTGAGCCACAGAAAAGCAACCATAGAGTAATTTAGGGTTGTCATATGCAAAATTCCATACTGGTCTTGAAAAGTAGCTACTTTGTATACATCTGTAGACAACAAATTTTGGTGCCGAGGTTCTTTCCTCCCATGCATCTATATAATATTGTGATATGGACCTGTTTACCAATGACTTCCATGCATATTTACTAGGAAAGAACCCATAATTTACAAAATCACGAATGTAAGAGTCTAACTGATACTTTCGAAACAGATGCATAATATCGCTAATAAAACCATTTCCAAGATCATTTGATAAAGACGAACAAAGTCGTAATAAAAACATGCGTTTTGTTGCACATTCGCCCTCCAACCGACAAAGTTGACCAACGAAAGATAACTTCCTTTTCTCAAACTCAGCCTCAATCGGAAAAGATCCAATCAATCCCAGTGTAACGTCCGTACTACATCTCCGCGTCAAACCTTGCATCTGTTCAGCATACCAAAATACCCTTAGAACCGACCTCAAACCCTTTTCTTCACAAAATGCCTTTAGGTATTAACTTTTCTAAATTCGTGCCCTGACTATAGTAAACAAAAGGGAAGTTGCTTTAAAATCTATATCTTTTTTGTGCAATATTTCTCTGATAAAACTTAATTCTTCACACAATATAAACATAATTTTTTTATTAAAAAAAATAACCCTTTCACTGCCATAGGCGACTTTTGTCGACTATATGGGGTCCCTGCCATAGGCGACTTCAGTCGACAAATTTATGGGGGCGAAATATATGAGTACCCACAACATAAAAAAGAAAAAAATATTGTCATTTCATAAATTACCATTAAATTTTGGTCACATATAGGTGTTTAATTTTAATTTGTCTGTATGTGCTGAAAATTTGAAAGGAATCCATCAAATGAGTCAAAAGTTATGCATGTTTTTGTGTACAGGGTATTGATTCTTGGAAATTTCTTCGAATTAATTCAGCAGTGAGAAAACCGTCCGAAATAAATATTTGGCAGTGAAAGGGTTAAGGAAAGGATAATATTTGTGTCGATTGTTAATGCATATAGATGCATCATTTAACAAATGATACTTATTCACAAATTGGAAAGGTTCTATTTTAGGCCAGCATTACCGAGTAATCCAATATATTTACCTAAAATGTTATGGTCTAGTCTAAACTGAGAGGTGTTGCAGAACGTTTAACAACCTAAATGTTACAAAAGGTAGAAACTTAGTATCTCAATACAAGGTAAATACTACTACTACTATGATGTGAGGACAAATACAAACTTACCTGAGATCGTATGCCACACTGTTTAACTGATAATGCTGTAAACACTGGAATGGCGTTCTGTTAGTCTGTAAACACATACACATAAACTCATTAATGTCTTCTTTACAACACTACATTCTTGACTATTTATTGTTATCATGTAAATCCCGTAGTAATTTCAAGAAATATTAATTCATCCTTAGAGATTTTTATGTGTTATATTGGTGCATGAAATACATTTATAGGTAGGTTGGGAGGTCTGTGTTGTTTTAAGTAACTCTCTCTAACAATCTTGGACACACATGGGATTAATTTTTGTGTCCAATATTTTGTTATTGTTGACTAGATCTATTATACATTCAAAGTTAAACAAGAGCCGTCACAGACGGATTATGCTCCCCGAATAAGTGTTTGTAACAAAATAAAAACTATCATACATTAAGCCCCCTTTTACCATGACAGCTTTTTTGTACACACATTATTTATAGAATATGGTCTAGAACATCCTATTTATTACATGAGCACAAAATTTCATTAAATTCTGCCCATTAGATGAAGAGAAATAAGAGAAAAACTAATTTTTACACTAAGGCCCCTTTTTCCATGACGCAGCCTTAAATTTACAAACGGAGAAAAAGGTCCCTAGGTATTGACCCAGGGAGTTCACATGTGAAGTTTCATTGAATTTGGTCCAAGGGTTGCTGAGACATGGCTGTGGACGGACGGACGGACGGACACACGGACACACAGACACACGGACACACAGACGGACGGACAGCGTGGCGACTATATGCTCCCCCGAAATTTTTTCGGGGAGCATAATGAGAATCAATACAAATATTTTGGTTTATTTTAGGGTTGAACAGGTATCAGTGTGTATAAGTTGTTATTATAAATAGTCAAATATACATCCTGCCACCCCTCTTTTCCGTTATCGGTCTAGTCTCTCATTAGTAAAAGATTTTGAATCCTTTATATAGCCCAATATTTTGTTATTGTTGACTATAGCCCAATATTTTATTATTGCTGATTATTGCATAAAATGTGTGTTTTTGGGCCGTTATCAACATTGAATAACGAGTAGAAACCTGGCTGATATCATGAAAAACTGGTCGTTATTCGGGAGATTCACATGTGATATCGGACTGGCTTTGCACTTAAATATCCTCCATTTGGCCCTACAAAATAAATAATTGTCTCTTTTCCTGCAAAATTCTTTATGTCTTTCGCTATATAAGCGACGTTTGCCTTTGGGTTTGAGTTTATTGGGGTTTTACGCCGTTTTCAACTACCAGGGTCATATCGCGGCGGCTGGAGCACCTAACCGTGGGTTCCTGGTATTTCTCGCACCAGTACAACCACAATATCCAAACCGAGCCTCCAGCTGCTCTCTCACATAGATGATTCACACCCATTGGTGAGAGACAAATGACTTTTGTCAAATGTCAGAATGGATACTGGCCGAGCCGGGGTTCGAACTCGAGACCCCTGGATTGACAGACTCCGACGTAACCGACTGAGCTATCCGGGCTGGGCCGTTTGCCTTTGGCGCCAAATTATGACATAACATCATTTTACCGACATCACGCTTAACGAAAAATTCTCGGAAGATCTATCAGAACAAAACAACAATGGCGGACATTTTTTGTCTCACCTCTGTTCATTTTTCGCACATCTCAAGGGGTTTGGGGTAAGTAATCATTGGGATATTATGCTTTTTATGCAATAATAACGTCAATTCAAGTATCTTTTGGTCGTTAACATTCGCAGAGGCCAGCAAAATACAAAAACGACCCTCCTACTTCACACTCGAGCATTAACATATTTCTTGGGTCTCTGCGAATGTTAACAACCTCAAACAAGAGGACCATGATGGTCCTATATCGCTCACCTGAACCAAGATGATATGAGCCACAGTTTTGTTCAGTTTTGTGACTTTAACACTGAAAACAAACTTATGGTCAACAACATTGTGTCCAAATTTTGTCTCGTTTTGTCGCTATTTGTCGTTGTTAGAGTAAAAACAGTCGAAAACAGCAAATTTGTCAATTTGAAGGGCTCAGCAAACTCAGCAAATTCTACTATGATTAAGCTGAAATTCAAACTGGTGCAAGATCTTATGTTCAGCAACATTGTGTC
Organism: Fragum sueziense; assembly: GCA_963680895.1. Lineage (NCBI taxonomy): Eukaryota > Metazoa > Mollusca > Bivalvia > Cardiida > Cardiidae > Fragum > Fragum sueziense. Next base: position 28,255,452 of record OY804605.1, read on the forward strand.
CAAATTTCGTCTTGATTGGACAACAATTGTAGATGCTTAAGTGTAAACAAGGTCCGAAACAATCGAAAACATCAATTTTGTCAAATTCAAGGGTGTATAACTCATGACTTTATGATCCGATCAATCTGAAAATCAAACTCATACATGATCATATAGTCCGTAACATTGTGACCAAGTTTTGTCTTGAGTGGTCAATAATTGTAGATGCTATAGTGTAAACAAAGTCAAAAACAGTCGAAAACGGCAATTTTGTCAAATTCAAGGGCGTATAACTCTTAATTTTATGATCCGATCAATCTGAAAATCAAACTTATACAAGATCTTATGGTCCCTAACATTGCCTCAAAGTTTTGTCTAGATTGGTCAATAATTGTAGATGCTAGAGTGTAAACAAAGTCAAAAACAGTCGAAAACGGCAATTTTGTCAAATTCAAGGGCGTATAACTCGAGACTTTATGATCCGATCAATCTGAAAATCACACTAATACAAGATCTTATAGTCCCTAATATTGTCTCAAAGTTTTGTCTTGATTGGTCAATATTTGTAGATGCTAGAGTGTAAACAAAGTTGAAAACAGTCGAAAATGGCAATTTTTGTTAATTTCAAGGGTATATAACTCAAGACCTTCTGATCCGATCAGACTGAAAATCGAACTCATCCGAGATCTTACGGTCACCAACATTGTGTCAAAGTTTTGTCTTGATTGGTCAATATTTGTAGATGCTAGAGTGTAAACAAAGTCGAAAATGGTCGAAAATGGCAATTTTGTCAATTTCAAGGGCACATAACTCAAGACCTTCTAGTACGATCAGACTGCAAATTGAACTCATCCGAGATGTTATAGTCAACAACATTGTGTCAAAGTTTTGTCTTGATTGATCAATAATTGTAGGTACTAGAGTGTAAACAATGTCAAAACTAGCTATTTTTCGCATTCAAGGGCAGATAACTCCAGACTTTCTGGTTCGATCTGACCCATAATCGAACTCATCCGAGATCTTATGGCCATACATGTTTTGACCAAGTTTGGTCAAGATTGTCTTATATTTGTAGATGCTAGAGTGTAAACACGAAATTGTGGACGGACGGACGGACAGACGGACGACGGACAAAAAGTGACCACAATAGCTCACCTTGAGCACTTCGTGCTCAGGTGAGCTAAAAAAAGTGAATTAACCCTGTATTACAGCCCAATATTTTGTTCTTGTTGACTATAGCCCAATATTTTGTTCTTGTTGACTATAGCCCAATATTTTGTTATTGTTGACTATAGCAGGCTACTCACATTAAGTTCAACAGCTATTTTTGCCCAGTACTTCATATTGTATTTCTTTACTCACATTAAGTTCAACAGCTATTTTTGCCCAGTACTTCATTATTGTATTTCTTTACTCACATTAAGTTCAACAGCTATTTTTGCCCAGTACTTCATATTGTATTTCTTTACTCACATTAAGTTCAACAGCTATTTTTGCCCAGTACTTCATATTGTATTTCTTTACTCACATTAAGTTCAACAGCTATTTTTGCCCAGTGCTTCATGTTGTATTTCTTTACTCACATTAAGTTCAACAGCTATTTTTGCCCAGTACTTCATATTGTATTTCTTTACTCACATTAAGTTCAGCAGGTATTTTTGCCCAGTACTTCATGTTGTATTTCTTTACTGACATTAAGTTCAGCAGGTATTTTGCCCAGTGTTTCATGTTGTATTTCTTTACTGACATTAAGTTCTGCAGCTATTTTTGCCCAGTGCTTCATGTTATATTTCTTTACTCACATTAAGTTCTGCAGCTATTTTTGCCCAGTGCTTCATGTTGTATTTCTTCACAAGTTGTTCCAGCTGGTCTTCCTCATCCTCTGTCCAGTGTTCACGATTAATGCTCGGGTGAAGAACATTACGCCAGAAACTTTCGCACTCTGTAGCACCGATTTTACCGTCAAACTATAAAATAGGACATGTAATACCATTACAATATGAAACAAGACATGAACAATCTAAAATTTGATAAAATACAAAACTATATAGAAAGTACATGAACAATGTATAAAGTACCAAGTTCTGGCAAGACTTTGATAGCCTGGACCTTGTTTTTACAAATGAAGTAGGCGCTAGGCAACAAATAACTATCATCGAAAACATTCAAAGTGAAGGTGAAAAGTAATTCTTAATTTCACCCATGTTCATCTTTAGACTTTTCTTACCTAAAAATACATAAAACACTACAAAATGTGACTTACATTAACAACTGATATTTTGAGAAAATCAATTTTATCTGTGTCTGTATGTTTCAGTAGCTCATCTGCCGGTGTTTCTCTGTAGATAAACAATTACACAACACTGACCTGAGTGTAGATGTTACAAACTTCTATATATCAGCAAAACAGGCATCAAAATGTCATAGCAACCGATAAGAGGGAATAACAAGTTTTAATATACAAGCAAAATATCATTCATCTTTAATCAAACACAATGTTGTGGGTACTCATTGAGATAATCTTGTTTAGACAATTCAAATGAGTACCCAAACATGAGGTTTGGATTTGAAATAAAAGTTTTTGTCTTCATCCTCTCTTATCTATTACAGTCGACACTCGTTATCTCGACATTGCATAAGTCGAAATTCCGCTTAAGTCGAAGTGAAAGTCATGTCCCATCATCAAAATATGGATATCAAAATGTTTAATCAAAATAATTCCGAAACAAATACAGCCATTGAAATTTAGTAGGAAAAGGATAGAAATTGCTCGTTTCGAGCAAGTTCTTTCCTTTTCCTACTATATTTCAATCATGGACACATATGATGCCCATCAAAAATGGTTAAAAACATTTTCATCGAAAAAAATCAAAATTGGATGAGTCGAACTCCAGATATGTCGAGGTATTTTGACTGCCCCTCTGACTTCGACACAACGAGTGTCGACTGTACCTTGAATGTCATTTATCATTGATGAAATCCTGTGTTTAATGTGCAGTGATTGGGAAAGATGGGGCAACGTCCTTTACTCCTAAAAAGTCAGTATGGCATTTAGAAAGCTGATATGATTATTATACAGTAGAATTGTTTCAAGCTAAACTACAGCAAAATGCATTAGAACAGGGGCCCACTGATTGGCTAAAACCTGTCATGGTAAAGAACGTCCAACAATTACAACAGTGTGGTATTTGGGATTTCAATGTAGCATGAACATCAGGTTTGATGAACAATAAATGAAATTTTGCATTCTGAAAGGCCATCAGTACGTCCTATAGATCTATAGCTGTACTCATGTGTTGGAGTAAGACAACTTACTGTTTTAACTGTAGCTCCTTCTTTAACTCAGCAATCTTACCACTAACTGCCTTTATCTCTTCATCATTTTTACAGTCTTTCAATTTCGAACTCTCTATTTCTAACCTGAATTTTGAAACAATATACAAGCATTAAAGGCCACAATAGTTGCTGCATAGATTCACATAAGCATCAATGATCCAGGACCAGGAAATTTATGGGCTCTATAGGATGTGATAGTAATATGGATCCAGGTCTGCATCTGCATATACAGTCTGATCAAGATCCACATTATTCTCTTCTTCATTGTGAATAGCAACTGTAATTTAGGAGCATGGATCATTCTTTTTTTATTACATATTCATACGTAAACATGGAGGTCTAAAATGCTATATGGGCCCAAATACCAGATCCTAGCTCAAATGTTTCTTTGATAATGATGACAATGTTGGAAAATGATAAAATCTTAAGTTGAAGTTTCCGCAAAAGGTGTGTATCTATGCATTGTACAAAACTACTGATCGGGTATGAAAATTGTGCTCTGAAAAGTTTTGCAAATAATCCTAAAATTATCTCCTTCTTTTATTGCCTATGTTCTGTTCTGATGATCAGCATTTCCTTCTTTTGCCTTGATATTTTCTATGCTATATTATTCACAAATTTTACCATTAGTTACATCCATTTTGCCGTCTACAGAAGCTTTCAAATCCGAAAACTCTAAAATTTTGCCATTTGGGAAAGGATTAAAAAATAGCTAATATAAATAACTAATATAATACTGGGAACAGTGAATTCCCCACGTACTTGTTTAATATGGGTCTCATAGCTTGTTTCAGTGCATCATCACCAATGGCTTTCAACAAACCCATTCTCACTCTCTTAGACCCTGAAAAACACAATAATATATGTGACCCGGCACACTAAAAGGGACCTTATCCGAACTCCAAATATCAAAATTTTGACAAACTTGTTCGACAGGTCAATCAGATCCCATAATTATGTGAAAAATGAACGCATAGTAAAATAGAAAAAAACATTTGAGATTCAGAAATGTATGTAAAAGTGAAAAATATTGGCCCTAGTTTGTCTGCGCAGACTGACTAGGGTCGATATTTTACACATAAGGTCCCTTTTAGCATGATGGGTCACGATATTATCACAAAACAAGAGGACCATGATGGTCCTATATCGCTCACCTGAAACAAAATGATATGAGCAACACTTATGTTTAATTCAATTGATATTTATTTTGTTTCGTCTTAATTGGTCAATAATTGTAGATTCTAGAGTGTAAACAAGGTTGAAAACAGTGAAAAACTGCGATTTTATCAAAGTCAAGGGCACTTAACTCTTGACTTTCTGATCACATCAGACTGAAAATCATACTCATCCAAAATCTTAAGTTTTGTTTTGATTGATTAGTAATTGTAGATTCTAGAGAGTAAACAAGGTCGAAAACAGCCGAAAATAGCAATTTTGTCAAATTCAAGGGCATATAACTCTCGACTTTCTAATCAGATCAAACTGAAAATCACACTCATCCACGATCTTATGCTCCCCAACATTGTGTCCAAGTTTTGTCTTTATTTATTAATAATTGTAGATTCTAGAGTGTAAACAAGGTCGAAAACAGCCAAAAGTGGCAATTTTGCCCAATTCAAGGACGCATAACTCTCATCTTTCTGAAAATCAAACTCATGCGTGATCTTATGGTCTCCAACATTATGCAGGGGTTTCATTAAGAGGCGGGGCGGGGATTTCCCCCTTCTATTTGACTGAATTTGAGTACAATCCCCCTGCTACTTTTGAAAATTTTGTATGGGGTTAATAGGGAATACATTGAAAATCCCCCGCCTACTTTAGCTTCTGGCCCAGGTGGCCAAAAAGTTATTGAAACCCCTGATTATGTCCAAGTTTTGTCTTGATTGATCAATAATTGTAGATGCTAGAGTGTAAACAAACTTAAAAACAGCATTTTTTTGACATTCAAGGGCAGATAACTCCGCACTTTCTGGTCCGATCAGGCCCATAATCGAACTTGTCCGAGAACTTATGATCCTACTTGTTTTGGCCAAGTTTGCATAACTTTTGTGGATGATAGAGTGTAAACACCCAAAATGTTGACGGACGGACGCCGGACAAAAAGTGACCACAATAACTCACCTCAAGCACTTCGTGCTCAGGTGAGCTAACAAGTAAACAAAATTTAACGAGCTAACCAATCCAGAAGGTTTTGGAAACACAAAATCTAAATGATTGTTAGATCACTATACAGTGAATAATTATTGTTTTATTTTTGACTTCTAGTATTTTTCCTTCTCCCTTAAAGTTTTTAAAAGCTACCAAATCCTTTCGTATAGTTTGTGGCTCAATGATCAGGGAAAAATTAAACAGCAGTGTGAAGTGTCACTAACATTTCACTATGAATTGTACTTACACATGCATCTACTCTTGATGCGTGACATAGGATCTCCCATCTGTTTCTTCTGCATCATATCTGCATTGGGTGGGGGAATCTGGTAATATAGAACAACATTATAGAGCAACAGAGGGTAGATCTACAGACATTACAAAATTGTTATTTCATAGAAGACTCAGAGTTCAACAATATTTCAGTTATACAACACAGCAACAGATAAGAGAGGGTGTAAAGGCATTCTAAATTTCATTTGTTATTCCAACTACAAAACCTATGTTGTGGGTACTTATTACAATTGTTTTGAGGAGTGGTACATTAAGTACAACTAGGTAGAAAACTGGTGGGAAATGAACAATTGTTTACATTTTCTTCATTTTACACTATGGTTTTCAAAGTCTTTATCTTGTGGGGGGCATCAAACAGTGTAATTCTTTTGGAATGTTTTAATCAAATGAACATGAGCTTATTGGAACAGACATACTATATATCCCTATAGATGGGTTTGTCAGTAAACAACCATTTGTTTTCTAAATTCAAGCAGTCAATTAAAAACTGGGTAAAACATTTGGGTAAAGCTGAAAAGCATAAATTTGTTTGTAGTCTTAATGTGAATGGAATTACAAGAGCAGGACAAAATATAGATAAAGATACATTATACATATTCTAAGGGGATTTCTTTTACGTTCATTACCACTCTGATTTAGTGGGACAATCATGTATGTATTCAGTACTCAGTTTATTGTTTGGTTGATGTTGTATCAAGTACTAAGGCAGTACTCTCCCAACAATTGTCAACATTTACTGGTTTTCAGCATTTTACTCTTTTCTCATAACATTTTCAGAGGCTATCATTCTGAAAGATGTCAAAAGTAGGCAAGACAAGATTGGGAAATGTCTAAATCATCAAGTAGAGGGTCAATAACATCTTAAATTTTGACCATTTCCCATACAACACCCGTTTTGACATCCCTAGTTGAAAAGGCTTACGAAAACATTGCGGCAAAAGAAGAAAATGCTGATAAAATCAGCATTTTCTCATTTTGCCTTAATGCTTTCTGAGCCTTATTATTCACAAATTTTACTTTAAGTAACATACCTTTTGTTGTCTGCAACAGCTTTCAAATTAAACCACACTATTTTTTTTGCTGCTTGGGAAAGGGTTAATTTACCTGTCCCTTGTCTATAAAGAATGGTGACCTCAAACTAAATCCATAGGTTTTGTGAGATTGGCTGTTTAATGACTTCTTACACTTCTGATCCAGAATATCTGTCATTTGTCTCTGAAACAGTAACACATAGTTCAACACTTTCCAAAACAAAGACCTGGTTTGACGTCCGTAATAGAAAAGGCCTGGGAAAACATTGAGGCAAAAGAAGAAAATGCTGATTTTCACCTTATGCCCCAATATTTTCCACGCTTTAGTGCACTCAAATCCAATCTTTATCAACATTGACTTGAGATATCCATAGTTTGGCATATTCCATTTTCATACAATAGCATTCACAACAATAACAATAGGTTGGCTTTTTTTCAGTAAGCAAGTGTTATATGTATGTATCTAGACAGAAAGTCGCAGACAACATGGCCCATTACCAGATGGCAAATTTTAGATTTGTCCAAATTCTAACATGTTCCAGATAACAATTTCATGTGACTGACATTTTACATTTTTTTGTCTTTCTGGGTAGAAACATTGTTGGATATGGAAGTGTTGCTTGTCACAAGCAATTTCTTCATTTTCCACAATGTTTTCCCAAGCCTTTATCTTGTGTGTTGTCAAAAGGTGTCCATGTGCAGGGGTTTTACTAAGCTTTCTGTGCCTCCTGAAAACGGAGGCATTCCCAAAGCAAAAGGCTGTGTTCCCAAAGCAAACGTTCTTCCATTTTTCCAAATCTATTGAAACTAGAAAGACCTGAAGGTCTTGAGTCGCTCCACAGGCCTGAATTTCTTGTGGTTTACTATAAAAAATTTGACAAATTTATCTAAATGCTTAAACTGATATATTTTAAAATTCTTGTGATTCTTAGAGCAGAAACAAAGTAAAGAGAAGCAATTATGTGGTCAAAGCAAAAAGAAGGTAAATGATTGACTAATATTTTGGGGATTTTTAGAGTGATGATAAAGTTGAAAACTGTCATTATGCCAAATTCAAGGGCACATAATTCAATATGCGAGTTGATAATTGTGGTAGACTAAGGGAAGTAACTTTTGATATGAGCAATTTAAAGTTCAGTAAGAGTTGTTTTTCTTTATGATAATTAGTTCAAGAAGTTGCGATTGTGTATTTATCATAGTGGTCATGAAAATAAAGACATTCTGATCTAAAAATATGATTTTGACTTGATAATTTATGTCTTGAACACCACAATAATCAAGCTGAATATTAAACTCGAGCAAGATCTTATGGTCTGTCCAAATTTTGTCAGTATTAATCTATATATGTGGCCACAAAAGTTAAAAAAGTGTTGAAAACTGAAATTTTGTCAATTTCTAGGGCACATAACTCACATTATTGCCTAAAATGTGTGTTTTCAGTCTGTTATTGGCATTGTATAACCAGCAGAAAGCGGGCGGATATCCAGAGAAATCGTGCATTAATCGGCAGATTCACGTGGGATATCGGACCAGTTTTGCACTCAAATATCCTCGATCGGGGATTTGTTGTGAGTGCTTCAGAAAATTGAAAATAAAGCCGAAATTTTGTCATTTCCCTTTTCCGCGATGTAAATTCTTGTAAGACCCCATTTCCAGTTTACATCCCAATAAATAAACTAGGTCTCCCAGTGTAACTAACCATATCTGATGACGTAATAATTATAGTGACGTAGGTTTAATTCTTGGAATCAAAAAGTAAACAAACGGGCAGCTGACAGATTTTAAACTAAAAGTGTATTTCGTGGACATGGAAGGATAGAAATTAGAATTGAGTGGTTGTGGTCTAGGTCAAATGTGGTGGTAAGCCTATGTATTTCTTGTTCTTCTTTTAATTACTGCAATTTTTCCTTTACAACTTTGTTTTTATTGAAATGAATGAATGTCTGAAACGAACCAAACGGTCCAGAGATCTACCTTGGAAATTCCGGCCTTTTAATTTATTACTCGCACTGAAATGAACGTTAGGATAACCGGAGCATGTTTCCAAAAGAAAACTAAGTCGAATATTGTTAGGATTTCGCCAACCCAAATGAAGATTATGTCAGTAAAAATGCGATGAAACTTGACTATAGCTACACGATGAAAATCTAACGGCCCGTCTAGTGGATATCGCACTTACTCGATATATGTCGAGTCGAATGCCGGAAAACTCTGGTATCTGCCGGTGTAAATGTGGCTAAATTTTCACTAAGTTTTTTAGTTATTCGTCTTATTTTATTACATTTCTTTGCAAATTATTCATATTTTATGCAATAATAGCGTCAATTCACGTTTTTTCGGTCGTTAACATTCTCAGAGGCCCACAAAATGGGTTATCGCCTTCGACCTCCGGTCTCAGGCGATAACGCATTTTTTGGGCCTCTGAGAATGTTAACGACCTCAAAAACGTGAATTAACCCTATATTGTAGTAATGCAATCATCCTGAAAATTACACAAAAGCAAGATCTTGTTGTCAACAAGATTCTGTCCAAATATCATCTTGATTGGTTAACAATTGTGGTTGTTAGAGTGAAAACAAAGTCGAAAATGGAAATTTTGTCAAATTCAAGGGCACATAACTCATGATGTAAAATTCCGATCAAGCTGAAAATTGAACCCAGGCAGGATATCATGCTTATATATATTCTGTCCAAGTTTTGTCTTGATTGGTTAATATTTGTAGATTTTAGAGTAAAAATAAAGTCAAAACCGGCTTTTTTTTGACATTCAAGGGCAGATAACTCAAGTTATTCTAGTTCAATCCAAACTAATTGTAGGAATCTGAGAGAGGGTCACCCAAGGATCATTCCTGTGAAGTTTGGTTGAAATCCATCCAGTAGTTTCTGAGGAGAAGATTTTTAAAGAAAAAGTTTACGGACGGACGGACGGACGGACGCACGACGGACACACCGCTATGACAATAGCCCGCTGGCCTGAAAGGCCAGTGGAGCTAAAAATTTAATTTGTTATTGAAAAATGAGTATTTCCCTTACTTTTTTAGCCCAAAATGAGATATTTTGTTCATTGAAATTTTCCAAATTAAGCCAGACTCCTCTTCGCAAAATGGCTAGGAAAACCCCTGATGTGTGGTAATGAGTTAACCCTTTCCAAAACAAGACCTGGTTTTGACGTCCCTGAAAGAAAAGGCTTGGGAAAACATTGAAACAAAAGAAGAAACTGCTGATAACCAGCAGTTTCTCCTTTTGTTTCAATATTTTCTTTGACATATTTTATACAAATCATAGTTTTAATAACTTCCATTTTGTTATTTGTGGCAGTTTTTGAAGTGGATCAACCTAAAAACTAGCCGTTTGGGAAAGGATTAATGGAAGCTTGTCATCAAAAAACGCCCACATACAAGGTCATAGTCCCAAAGTCTCATTTTCCTTGGTGCATTAATTCTACCCTTTTTCCAAATACTTAACAAGACCTGGTTTTGATGTACCTACTAGAAAGAGTTCAGGAAAACATTGAGGCTAAAGAAGAAATTGCAGGTAATCAAAAATTTCTCATTTTGCCAAAATATTTTCTGTGGCATCTTGTGTACAACACCCAGGGGTTCTGAAATCCATTGTCCGAGTTGCCCAGTTGTCCAAGAGGTTACAGACAAGTAGATTTTGCCAACATTTTGCTCTTTATTGATCATACTATGATACAGACAACTGACATTTGTCAAACAAACACGGACAAGTAGCCAATTTAAAGATTTCAGAACCCCTAACACCATTCCTTTTGATGTCTGCAGCAGTTTTCTAATTGGACCTCCCTAATTTTTTTCTGTTTGGGAAAGGGTTAAGCATATTAATGTATTCACCTGTTTGAGCCTGTTTTCCGTTAGTGAGAGCTCGATATTTCGTAATGTATCCAGCAAGACTTCCTGGTACGCCCGGTTCATGGCCAGACATGTCTCTGGTGTGATTGATGAATGTTCTATCCTGTACACCAAGTCATCCGCATCAGTACCCATAGAAGTTGTGGGCTAAATAGTGAAACACAATCATAAATGTACCTTTTACGAAATTGCAAAATTTTAATACAATCCACACTGAAGCTTGTTGTAACAATAATTGGCATAAAGTATTATTTTATAGCATATAAAATATGGAGAAACAAGAGGCCCAAGAGGGCCTGTATCACTCCACTAGCTAAAGTAATCTCATGATTTCTTGTAAGCCTTGCACTGCCAAATCTTGAAAAGGGTCACCCAAGGAACATTTCTGCCAAGTTTGGTCTGAATTGTCCCATTGGTTTATTTTTAAAGAATTATTTCATGGGTTGTCCAATTCTGATAAGCCCTGTCCTGCCACATCCACATTTATAGACCAATCAAAATTTCACTAACAATGTAAGTAAAAGACCACCCAAGGAACACTTCTGCTAAGTTTGGTCTGAATTGGCCCATTGGTTTATTTTAAAAGAATTATTTCATGGGCTGTCCGATCCTGATAAGCCCTGTCCTGCCACATCCACATTTCGTCGGTGCTATGACAAAATGGCGTTATAGAAATTTTGCTCGAAAACCATTTTTTTCAGGAGAGCCAAAAACGTTTTTGCCGTTTTAAAAAATGTTAAAAAATATGCCGACAAAATGGCGTAACTCACTATTACTCTCGTGTAAATTTGTCTACGTATAACGCATTTTTGTCAGCTAAATCGAGTTACGCAATTTTGTCACATGATAATTGAAAGGGTTCTAATAGGTGTAGAAAAACGCCGTTTTGACAGGATATGCGCTCCTACATACTCAGTAGAAAGCATTTATAAAAAAAAATTGACAAAATGGCGTAACTAATTTGTTACGCCATTTTGTCATAGCACGGACGATTTATAGATCAATCAAAATTTCACTAACAATGTAAGTTAAAGTAAAGGACCACCCAAGGAACATTTCTGCCAAGTTTATACTAAATTGACCGAATGGTTGTCTTTAAAGAATTCTTTAGTGATTTCTCCCATTCTGATAAGCCCCGCCCTGCCATGCCAGTCTTTCCGAAAGTTGCAGAATGTTTACTGGACATTCTGTCTGGTAAAACAAATTACTTACCAGTCCGATTTTTTTAACAAGACCGAAAATTTTCACAAATAACAAAATTAACATCATTCTGATCTTCAAGCAAAATATGAATTTCTCCATGTGTTTCCAAGTTTTTGATGATTTTGTATGGAATCTTTTACTATTTTCACAACCTAATTGTTCTCAGCAAGGCCTTAAACTGTTAAATTTTGGAATGATAAGTAATTTAGTTAGTTATGATGGAAAGGATTAGTCTTGAACTGGATTAAAATATTTCACTGGACAATCGGTCTTGTGATCTATAAATCCATACCAGACCGAGTCAATTTTTACCAGACATGTCTGTCGGTCTGACAAGTTTCGGAAAGACTGCCATGCCCACATTAATGGACCAATCAAAATTTAACGAAAAAATTAGGTGAAGAGTCACCTAAGGTATATTTCTGCCAGGTTTGTTCAAAAAATTATTTGGTGATTCTTCTAAGTTTGATAAGCCCCACCCTGCCAACCCACATTTATGAACCAATCAAAATTCTTTGAACAATTTAAGTAAAGGGTCACCAAAGGAACATTCCTGCAAAGTTTGGTTAAAATTGGCCCCCTGGTTTGAGAGGAGATTTTTAAAGAATTATTATGTAATTTCTCCAAATCTGATAAGCCCTGCCCTCTCACGCCCACATTCATGGGCCAATCAAAGTTTCACAGACAATTTAAGTAAAGAGTCACCCAAGGTACAAGTTTTGTCAAAATTGGCCGCATGGTTGATTTAGAATTATTTTGTGATTTCTCTACATCTGATAAACCCTGCCCTGCCACGCCCACATATATGGACCAATAAAAATATGTTGAATAGTTTAAGTAAAAGGTCTACCACGGAAGATTCCTGCAAAGTTTGGTCAAAATTGGCCCACTGGTTTGAGAGGAGAAGATTTTTAATGAAAAATTTAACGCATGCATGGACGGACGGACACACAACGGACAAAACGCCATGACAATAGCTCGCTGGCCTTTGGCCAGTGGAGCTAAAAATGAAAAGTGCCGACTAGAAAACCAGTTATCAGAAGATTTCTTCTTTGACTCAATGTTTCTTAGATTTCAAATCATCATGGGCAGATCTAGCTCTAGGGGGGGGGGGGGGGGGTCGGGCAGATTTAGCTCTAGGTGGGGGGGGGGGGGTTAAAGCCATTACTTGGGCTTGGACCCCCACCCTAGAAAAAATCTTTTGGCTTGGACCCCCTGGAAAACAATCCTGGATCCACCCTTGATCATGGACATCAAAACCATGTTTATTCAAATTAAATCAATTAATCTATAGTATTAACTTTGCAATGTATTAATTTCAACAACATTCATAGATGATCTGCATAACTTTAAACAATTAGCAGACAGCAAAATTCTGGCTGGCCAAAATTCAAAGATATTGCAGACGACAATTTCATGTGAATGACATTGTACATTTTTGGGTCTTTTTGGGTGGAAAACAATGTATGAAATGAAAAAATTTTCCCGGATGATTTCCAAAGCCCTTATCTTGCTAGGTGTCAATGTGAGTGAATGGGTTACTTAGGGTCATTTAGTGCTTTGTTTAACCATAGTTGATGAATACTTATCATCTAGAATTCCAGGAGTTCAACATCTGTATATGAATTACTTACAAAAGATGAGACCGTAAAGTCTGTACTTGTACTGGGTCTAGACGCTGAATGGAGGCTGACATATTCATCATCTGAAAATAACAATCACCATTAGAGGCTGAATGGAGGCTGACATATTCATCATCTGAAAATAACAATCACCATGTTGGCATGTTAGATCTACTACATTACAGCCCTGAATCCTCTTGCAGAATTGTTTGCAATGACTTATCAGCATTCCCACCACATTTTTTGAAGTTGGGTACGTGTACCCACATGCCAAGTAAAACCTGGGTACATGACCCATATATATGGGTACATTGTCGAGACTATGTATTTTAAGTACATATCATTTTATATCATATGTATGTTTATTTCTTTAGGGGACGTCAAAACCAGGTCTTGTTTGGGAAAGGGTTAATGAGCAGAGGGCAATGATGGGCAACTCTTTTTGAACTTGATTCAATGTTACACGAGTGACGTCCCTTGTTGGTTCACACTACCAAATTGGTCGCGGTCGGTCACTTTTGTTTGATCTACTGTACATATACATGTTACATAAAGTTAAATAGCCATCAATATCCGACAGACAATAAAATAAAATCAAAATTGCAAGCTTACTATTGGGGGAAAAACGATCCTATTTTCAACTGACAGCCTGACATTGCAGTTTTTGCAGATGCAGAAGACAATTCTGATGACGTCATACACTGATCATGAATGCGGGTTCGACCATTTTAATGCACAACCCGAGTGAAAATTATTTGACTGGCTTATACAGCCGACATGCGCTGTTTGAAATGGAAACTAGAATGGAAAGGTAAAAAATGCTCGTAAACAAGGATGATAGCAGGGAGATTTACGGCGGCGAATAAGGTTTCTAGTTTATAATTAGTTTCAAGCCCAAAGACGCTCGGACCTTACAAAAAACATTGCGTGCATGTACGCAATATGAAATTAAAACTAGCGTGCACTTGTATTTATTTGCGTAAATTACGCGTGTTCTTGCGTGAATGGGAATGCTGACTTATTTGTTTACCCATTAAGATCACACCTTTGGCAAAGTCCATATATACAATAGACCTACATAATATATTATGCTATTCTTTAGCTTGACAAATTTTGTGTAATACCATCAAATTGACTGTGGCTTCCCATATTGGTCAGCATATAGATCTATTTGTGTGATTTTGTTACTTTGTGAGTTTGGCTAAAGCTGTCGTAGCTTCATTTTAAAGCTCCTTCCAGCAATTGGATTTCTCAGTAGTCTTTTTGCGGGTGTTAGTCCAAGATTTTGAGATTGTGAATTGGTTTATTGTAAAAATTAAAATTCAATTTGTCATCTGAAGCTCCGTATCACTGTAAACTAGAGCTCTATCCCAGTTTAGTGACCCAGTCTACAATTTTATTTGCGACGTCATAAAACTAGCCGATATGATGTCACGTCATTTTTTCTGCGTTCCAACTACATTGATGTTCCCGTGCATTATGAGAATGTCAATGACATCGTTTTGCGGATCCTTTTGCAAACAAATGGTACTGTTAAAAATAAAATAAAATAAAAAAAAAAAAATTGGAATGGAATAGAGTTTGGGGGAAATGTAAGCAAAATTTATTTTACAAGAATAGTTGATGTAAGGCTGTTGAAAAAGCAAACTCTACTCACAGATTTTCTACAGCCATTAAAGCGTAGGCTAATTCTCATATTTCGCTAATTTAATCAAAAACTGCTGTTGACTCTGTTTAGAGGCTTTGCCTTTTTCATCTTATTACTAGTAAAACGAAATCCCCTTCTAGTATGTTTAAATAAACCTTCTCAAAAATAATGGCTTTGCCATTATTTATTAAGGACCATGCTCTAGCTTTATTTTCAGCAGTTTTAGCTGGAATGTTTCTACCAAATAAAATCTTTCTTTCTATTGTGATTCAAAGTTTATATCTCCTGTAGAAATATGAATATGCCAAAATGATACAAACCTAGCAAGTCCCAAAAAGAAAGGATAATTTCATTCACCAAAATTTTATCTTTTTTTAATCAAGGGAGGTAATTTCCAAAACGAAAAACGTGGTTAAAAATTTGATGCAATTATTTCCTAACCTATGTTGGTTTACTAGCTAATTCTAATATGTTCGTTTACAAATAAGTAAAACAAAACTAAACAAACCATTCTGTTCAATAATTTGCAGCTCTCCCTCGCTTTCACAATCATCATTGTCCTCGCCGTCTTGCAAAACCGTTTTCAAAAGTTTGATGTCTTCGTCGATGTCATCATGAGACACTTCCATGCCATTATCTTCATCGCTATCCATGGTTTCAGTTGCAAATACATACAAACAATATGTGGCTAAATGGAATTAATATTTACGATTATTCTGCAATAACGAATTTCGGACCAGAGTCCGGAAATGGCGCCATTTGCATTAGAGCTTTCGACTGGTACCCCGATCGCAGTCAAAGACATGGAAAGCCGGGAACCTTGAAATAGCCAGTCCACTTTAAAGCGAAGGGGTTTGGAGTGAGTTTTAATCCATTAATTTCTAGTATTTCAAGTTCCTTTTAATCAAAGTATTATTTGAAAATTGTTCAAAAAGAAATTCAATTCTTCTTTTCGCCATAATTATTGCATGAACGCGTTTATCAAAAGAATACGACAACTGTATAATCCCCACGGTTGATATCGGCTCACCCAGAATGTCTCGTGATACATTCAATACAAAACAAGTGACAGACGGCTCATTTTGCACAATATTCTTACGAATCAGCTGTGAGGAGAAAAATTGTGAGGCATCATTATGTACTGAGATAGGAAATACATTGATTCCGACTTTGTGTCGCGTGCATATGCATTTTTTCGCTTATCTAGTAAAGTTACCCAATTTTTAAAAATAGATTGTGATGTCATCTGAAATTGCAATTTCAACTGATTGGATGCTGGATAAATTTGCCTTCTTTTTGTAAATGAGAATGCTCACCAAGTTGTTTTAAAGCTGCAAAGACAGTTGTATCTTGGCTAAATTTGATAATTTATGGAAAAAGGGAAATATTCAGTTCAACCCCAGCAAATGCATTGTCCTAAATATTACTAAAAAGAAGGAAAAGATTTCTTTTGGTTACAGGCTACATGGACAGGTGCTAGAGACAGTGGACAATGCCAATTACCTAGAGGACTAAGAGTAACAATATCTGGGAGATCTTTCTTGGAAGAAACAAATTTACAATTATAACATCAAGTACAAATAGAACTAGGTTTTCTCTGCAGATCTATACAACCAGACCAAGAATGAGAAGATCTATCATCAGAGAAATGGTGTACAAAACTTTGGTCAGCTTACAGGTAGAACACGCATCAATAGTTTGGAGCCCCTACACAAAAACATGCATGTACCAACAAAGTGGAAGAAGTACGTAGAGCAGGAAGATGGGTTCAAAATAATTTCTCTTATTATAACTGTATAACAATAAGAAGACCCAAGAAAGAGATGGATCTCGGGATGCTCAATGCTTACCATTGAGGTGGAGACAATCTCAAAGCATGACAGTGTCACCAGCATGCCAAACGAGCTTGGCTGGCAAACCCTTCAATACAGACAAGATGTTTCTAGAGTCACAATATTTTATAAAATTGTTGATAATTTTGTTGCAGTACCCATACCAGCTTATCTTGAAAGACCAGTGAGGACCACTAGACATATGCACACAGCATCGTTCAGACAGATCCAGACAAATGCAGCCTACTTTAACTACCATTTTTCACCTATATACAGTGATACTATGGAACAGCCTAACAGAAACAATTGTACAGCAGCCTGACATTGCAGCTTTCAAAAGGTGTCTCGATTCTTTTCAGATAGTGAGCTGTCCCTGAATGACAAAAATATGTTTTATCAGGTCTATTAATCTAACATTCAAAATACATTTAAAATTTAGCAACCTAGCCAATGACTAAGTTTTTATTCCAGCACAGACGTGCACCTGCCAGTATTACCTGAAAGGGGAGTAAGGCAGTAAATATAGATAGATCTAGTAAACTTTGCAGTGGTAAAAAATTCAGAGGAGTACTGGCTGTCATTGGCAATTTCAACGGAATGTTAATATTTTCACTAGATCTTTTGCTATAAGAGTGGATTAAACTTAAAGCCTTCTCACTCTGGTCAAAGCTTCCTCACTTCGAACTTGTAACAATAGTATTTCGTTGGTGTTATTCTAAAGCCCTGCAATAATAGCCTGATTGAAGCTGTAGTTACAAGATTTTATAATAACACCAATGGTTTATCAAAACATAACGGTATGCTAAGTTTGTTTTTAGCACAAAATTCTATCGATCTTAGGATACTCCCTACACCCTCGTGAGCATTTTTTGTAGACATTTCATCAATGTTGCTATTTCATCTAATCTAGGATTATATGGACCCCAATTATGGTAGCAAGATCAAGGATCGAGTTAGATCCAATAATATAACCGAAACGTTTTTGAATGTCGATCTGGGTTTCAAAACAATACCCATCACCAAGTTTTTCAGTGTGGCTACAGAATCAAAGATAGGATCCACTCTTTTCTAAACAGCAAAAGTTTGTTTCTATTTGAAAGCTCCTGCAGACAAAAAATTGGTGTTGTTAGGGAAAGAATTTGTGTTCGTCAAAGTGTTACTTTACATCATGATAATCTTAGAAAATATTGTGGCAATAAAGAAAATGTTTATAATGATATCAGCATTTTCTTCTTTTGCCTCAATTTTATCCCTAGCGGCTATATGGTAGCAACAAACTGGATGATGGGTAATGGTTTGTGAAACCCAGGTAGATCAAGATTCAAAAAGGTTTATTGTTACTATGTTATCCCAAGTCGTTTGTGCCAAATCCAGGCTTTGTTTGAGAAAGGCTTAATCTGCCTTCAAACCACAAAATATTAAAGCTGCATCAGAACTATCCCACCAGATGTTAAAAGAGCAGCAACAGAGGTAGCCTGTTGACAGCTATTGCTTTCTAACTTTGCACTTGTTTCTATGAGTTACCATACCTCGCTGCAAGCTTATGATTAGTTTCTCTGACATATAATTTAATGGAAATTTTACCATTCTCAGACTTATGCTTTTTTACTATTTAGCAATTGATAGCCATGCTTTGCTGTATCGAAGATGGGATCACCCATGGCGTTTGGGTGTCCGGCGTTCGGGCAGTGTCCACTTTTTTGTCTGGAGCATAAAACTGTTACCTTAAGTCCGATTGACTTTAAACTTGGCAGTTATTTTCTTCTCATCATTTCAGAGTGCAGTGCACAAGAACCATAACTCTACCTGGCTTTTTTTTTAGTTACTGCCCATTGTTGTTTTTCATAAGCAGTGTAACAGGTGTATCTTGTGACAGTTTGCCACTTGTTGTCTTCTTAAGGTGTGGCATAATTACAATTGTTAATCTGAAATATTGTAAACAGATAAATGGTGAACTTTCTATCCTACAATAACAGAAGTCGTTCAGTTACAGGGAGCCACATGTACTATCAAAGCTATGTCTAATCACGGATGTAAAGCAGTATGGCAACAGGAGCAGGATCATTATTTGAGGGGAAAACTGTTGACTTTAAGGAGGCGTATACCCTGCTAGACTCACAGGAGATTGATGTGTTTGAGAGCATTAAGACCTTGATCAAGGACAATCTTGACACAAGTAGGTAGTATCTGCAGTATTAACCCCCGTCATTATCATCCTCTATTCAAATGTTATGGCCACGTAACTCTTTCCCACACAACATGGCATTTGATGCCTCTCAAGAAATATGCTTGAGAAAACATAGTGGAAAATGAAGAAATTACGTCTCCCACATTGTTTTCTATCCAAAAATACCAAATACAACATTCAATTGAAATTGATGTCTGCAATATCTTTGAACTTCAGGCAAAACCTCAAAACCTGGGCTTGTTTGGGAAAAACTACCCCCTTTCCAAAACAAGACCTAGTTTTGACTTACTTACTTGGAAAGCCTATGGAAAACATAGAGGCAAAATAAGAAAATGCTGATAATCAGCATTTTCTCCTTTTGTCTCATTGTTTTCTGGGCTTTGTTTTTCACAAATTTTGCCTTAAAAGTAGCATCCATTTTGTTGTCTGCTGCAGCTTTCAAATTGGATAACCCTAAAATCTTATTGTTTTGGAAAGGTAAAAATGCTTCCTGTAAACTGCACCAGGCTCCTGTTTCATCAAAACATTTAAAACATATTTTTGACCTTCCAATGTCTTAAAAATTGCCTAAAGCAACAATGGCATAAGCGTCATAACCCAGGTCTTGATAGATTGGCATCTGGCGATACATGTTTCTTGCCCTAGATTTGTCGTAAGCCATCGGTAAGACAAAAATATGTCTTAAATTTTTTTTATGAAACAGGCCCCAGTACAAGCATCAAATGAGTGGGCTGATGAAAGGGCCAAGAACTACCTCTGCTTTTACACTTGCAAGAAAGATACAAAAAAGTTTCATTTTAAAAGATAAAAAACATTTTAGGGAAAGAGCACTGATAAAAAAAGAAAGACAAAAAACTTTTTAGGAAAAGAGAACTGATAAAGAAAGAATTTAGGGAAAGAGCACTGATAAGTTACCGGGCATATCATTCCAATGTTAATTGGCACCTGCCAGTAATACCCGAAAGGGGAATTAGGCAGTATATATAGATAGATAGATAGATAGATAATGACACACTTGTTTGTATTTCAGCGCATGAATCATGGCTGATCAACAGCCTGGTAGAATACTACTACACAACAAGGTCAAATCGTGTAGTAGATATTTTGTGCGGTGTACATGATCCTCATGACAAAGTAAGCTCATATTTTGTGTTCTTGGATTATTATTTTTGACATTGAAGAGCCATTACTTATGTATATGACTATGTTCATCGGAGCAAAAACAATTGTGTGAACATGAATATTGTTATTGCAATACAATGGTACTATGTTGTACTCTAATATACAGAATTGTATTGTTCTAGAACTACAATCATGTCAATGATTATACATGTGAATATTACTGCTGTCTGTCTATCTGTCTAAAATTGATGTGAAAAACAATTTCCCATCACTCCTCTCATCTTTTGGCTACAAGGCTGTCATGTTATATTTCATGTATGATATTTTAAATGAAAAAAAGTGACTGTTTGATTGGATATGAGAAGACTCTGGTGTCACATGAGGGGTTTTTAATCTACATGTTTGACAACATATTGGTCATGCATGTCATCATTAGCTCACTTGAGCAAGTGCTCGAGGTGAGCTATTGTGGTCACTCACCGTCTGTCTGTCCGTCCGTCAACAATTTCTTCAAACATCTTCTTCTCCAAAACCAACAGGCCAATTTTGACCAAACATGGCAGGAATGTCCCTCGAGTAACTCTTCTTGAAACTTGTTCGCGGACTTTTGATTCGTCAAAAAATGTGGGCGTGGCAGGGCATGGCTTATCGGACTTAGAGAAATCCTAAGAAAATTCTTTAAAAATCAACCATTGGGCCAATTTGCACCAAACTTGGCAGAATTGTTCCTTGAGTGGCCCTTTTTAAAACTTGTTTGCAGATTTTTGATTCGTCAAAAAACGTGGCCGTGGCAGGGAGAAAGGGGCATATCAGACTTAGAGAAATCCTAAGAAAATTCTTTAAAAATCAACCATTGGGCCAATTTGAACCAAACTTGGCAGAATTGTTCCTTGAGTGACCCTTCTCAAAACCTGTACGCAGATTTTTGATTCGTCAAAAAACGTGGCCGTGGCAGGGAGAAAGGGGCTTATCAGACATGGAGAAATCATAAGAAAATTCTTTAAAAATCAACCATTGGGCCAATTTGAACCAGACTTTGTCGGGATGTGCCTTAAGCCATTCTTTTTAAAATTTGTTCACAAATATTTTCATTTGTAAAAAATTGTGGCCGTGGCAGGGAGAAAGTGGCTTATCAGACTTAGAGAAATCATAAGAAAATTCTTTAAAGATTAACCATTAGGCCAATTTGAAGCAGACTTTGCAGGAATGTTCTTTGAGTCTCTCTTTTCAAAATTGATTCACAAATTTTTACATTTGTCAAAAAATGTGGGCGTGGCAGGGCATGGCTTATCAGACTTAGAGAAATCATAAGAAAATTCTTTAAAGATTAACCATTAGGCCAATTTGAAGCAGACTTTGCAGGAATGTTCTTTGAGTCTCTCTTTTCAAAATTGATTCACAATTTTTTACATTTGTCAAAAAATGTTGGCGTGGCAGGGCATGGCTTATCGGACTTAGAGTAATCCTAAGAAAATTCTTTAAAAATCAACCAATGGGCCAATTTGAACCAAACTTTGCAGAATTGTTCCTTGAGTGACCCTTTTCAACATTTGTTTATAAATTTAAAGTTTCGTCAAAAAATGTGGGTGTGGCAGGGCAGGGCTTATCTAACAAAGAGAAATTGTTAGAAAATTCTTCAAAAATCCCTTTTCCTTAACCATTGGGCCAATTAGAACCAAATTTGGCAGGAATGTTCCTTAGGTGACCCTTCTTAAGATTTGTTCACGGATTTTTTATTCGTCCAAAATCGTGGGCGTGGCAGTTCAGCTTTAAAAATCAATAATTGGCCCAATTTGAACCAAACTTGGCAGAAATGTTCCTTTGGTGACTCTTTAAAAAAAAATGTAAATTTTTGTTTCGTCTGAAAAAGTGGGCGTGGCAGGGCGTGACTTATCGGACTTAGAAAAATTCTAAGAAAATTCTTTTTAAGTCAACCAATGGCCCAATTTGAACCACACTTGGCAGAAATGTTCCTTGTGTGACTCTTTTCAAAATTTGTTCTCAATTTTTTTATTCATCAGAAAAAGTGGGCATAGCTTATCAGACTTACAGTGTTTGCAAATTTTGTATTGGACAAAAAATTTACTGTGGCAGGGCGTGGCTTATCAGACTTAGAGAAATCATAAGAAAATTCTTTAAAAATCAAGCATTGGGTCAATTTGAAACAAATTTGGCAACAATGTTCCTTGAGTGGCCCTTTTCAAAATTTGTTTGCAAATTTTTGATTCGTCAAAAAAGTGGGCATGTCTTTAAACTTTTTCCAGGTGAGCGATATAGGGCCATTCTGGCCCTCTTGTATTTGTAAATGCTTCATATTTGGAATGCTATACTTCACAATGTCATGTATGACAAGGATATTTAATATGGGTATTTGACTGATAAAATTAAGGTAGTTATGAGAGAAAAGACTTATCCCATTGACTTAAACTCATTTCAGTTTCTGCTAGAGAAGCTTCATGATGGCATTAAGTCTAGAGAGGAGCAACATGTTGCTTTACAGTTACTACTACATGTGGTCAGTCGGCAGCCATCTTGGATTGGTAAAGTGGTCAACATGCCTGTACTTAAAGTGGTCATTAAATGTCTGAAGGTAAGTGATTCATCATGCAAGCAGATGACCTTATTTACCAGACAGCAAAAATTGAGGGTGGTTCAAATTGAGAGAGGATGCAGTCCACAATTTCTTGGCTGGAATATAAGGCTTAAACCCTTTTCCACTCTTTGATGCTCTTTAATGTCCCACAAGATGAAGTTATTTTTAAAAAAATGTGGGAAATGAAGCAGTTGCTTGTTACAAGAAATTTTCCGATCATTTTGTATGCAAAAAGATAAAAGCAAGTAAAATTGTCCCATGCAATTTCTTTTTGGCCAGTCTAAAATTTGGTTTTGTTGTAATGGGATAATTTGTTGCCTGATCTTCATTCATTTGGCAAGTGTGTCTACCTTTAAGTTATATTATTTCTATATACAGTTGAAACTTGTTGTGTAGACATCGGATGAGTCGATATTCCGTATAAGTCAAAGTGTTTCCAAAGTCCCAACTTTGTCCCTGCTTTGTTTCATACAAATTTTGACGTTTGTGTCGACTTCAGATGTGTCAAGTCTTTTTGCCAGCCAGAATGATAATTTCACCTTGAAATTACATGTTCAGCTCTGTTACTAATTATCAAAGTCACTATGTCTAGGCTGCCAAACACCCAATTGAGGAGATTCACACATTTTTTAACAATACGGATTAAAATCTTGATCAAAAGGTGTGAAAACTGTACTTATAGCATTCTGCTGTTGGTTCACCCTAAGATTGCTCAAACTATGAAAAATACTTGCGAAAGAAAGGCTATTTGCAGACAACGCGTGTAACACAAGTTTTGTCAACAACGATGTGTAAGCATCCATTTTCATTTTGTTTGAAATATTTGAATACTTCAACATCGTACAATAATTACATGGACACTGGTGAATATACGACCCCCCTTCCGGAAGAGTCATTCATATAGTCGTTTTATCCATACCCTGGCGTCTGCCTAAGACTTCCGGGAAAACTTTTAATTTTTGATGGCTGGTGTTTGTGTCAAACTTCGGATAAGTCTAGCTATTTTCAGCGGCCCACAAAAGTCGACACAAAGATTTTTGGCTGTATGTCTAACGCATGTAAAGGTAGTGCATGTAGGAATTGTTTTAGATAAAAGATTACAGCTTGTAAGAGTGATGACTTAAATTATTTGCAGACCACATCTTTATATTACTGATTTTTTGTCAGTCTAAATAACCTCTTGCAATCATGCCAGAAATTGATGCTTTGTAAGGATAAAGTCATTTATAACAATTACAACTTTATTCTTAAAATATTCTAAAGTACCAATGTTTGTTTGTTAAACCATTTCTTATTTTCCTATTTTCAGAGTGAGACCAGTGTACCTGTACTGATGACTGCTGTTACCATAGTAACCATTCTCTTGCCCTCCGTTCCTAATTTGATTGGTCCATATCTACCAGATATATTTGAAATATTTAACAGACTTGCTACTCTGTCTATAAAAAAGCCAGGTTAGTAAAAAATAACCAAGAGGCTAGTGAACAACTTGTGAATACACAAATTTTAACCCTTTCCCAAACGGCAAAATTGTAGGGTGGTCCAGTTCAAAATCTGATGCAGACGACAATATGGCTGATGATAAAGATTGGATATGTGTTCAATATAGCTTGGAAAATGTTGAGGCAAAAGGATAAAATGCTGATCATCAGCATTTTCTTCTTTGCCTCAATGTTTTCCCAAGTCCTTTCTTTAAGGGACGTCAAAACCAAGTAAATATAAGTACATGTACTTATGTAGACTTTTGACTCTAGTTTGTTGAAGAAGTTGTATTTTCTTTACTTGACAAAATAGATTGTTTGTTTCAAACGATTAAGGTTCAAGAAGAAATTTATTTGTTCACTGGTAGCCTAGTGGTAGGTATAGTGAGCATAAATTCAAGTGCATATTTATGTTATAAGTACTAGTAAATTAGTACTACTATAGTGTAATTTACGGTATTCAGAATGTTTTTAAAGATGCCTTCCATAAGTATGCAGTTATGGAAGAATATTGTACAGGGCAACAGATAAAAACATTTCAAATATGTTATTCCCAATCCAAACCCATGTTGTAGGTACTTATTTAAATGGTCTGGATGAAAGGATTCCAATTAGTACCCACAATATAGCATTTGAGCAATATTACATAATGTTGCATTGCAAAGAGTCAATTTCAAACTGTTTGAGATTTCTTCGTATCTGTAGCTCTAGTATTTTATAATGGTTTAACCCATTACCACACATTGACTCTTTTTGATTCCGCAAAAGATAAAGGCTTTGGAAAACGTACTGGAAAATAAAGAAATTGCTTGTGACAAGCAATTTCCTCATTTCCCACCAAATTTTCTATCAAATAAGACCGAAAGATTTTAAATTTCCTTAAATTGAAAGTGTCGTCTGCAACATCGTTGAATTTGGACCAGTCCAAAATGTGTCATTGTGTAATGGTATAACACGTTATTTACAGTGGGTAACACCCCGGACATCTTCCTGCTACACCTGCAGATCTCTGTATACTCTCTGTTTCACCGTCTATATTTACAGTGGGTAACACCCCGGACATCTTCCTGCTACACCTGCAGATCTCTGTATACTCTCTGTTTCACCGTCTATATTTACAGTGGGTAACACCCCGGACATCTTCCTGCTACACCTGCAGATCTCTGTATACTCTCTGTTTCACCGTCTATATTTACAGTTGGTAACACCCCGGACATCTTCCTGTTACACCTGCAGATCTCTGTATACTCACTGTTTCACCGTCTATATTTACAGTTGGTAACACCCCGGACATCTTCCTGCTACACCTGCAGATCTCTGTATACTCACTGTTTCACCGTCTATATTTACAGTTGGTAACACCCCGGACATCTTTCTGCTACACCTGCAGATCTCTGTATACTCACTGTTTCACCGTCTATATTTACAGTTGGTAACACCCCAGACATCTTCCTGTTACACCTGCAGATCTCTGTATACTCTCTGTTTCACCGTCTATATTTACAGTGGGTTACACCCCGGACATCTTCCTGCTACACCTGCAGATCTCTGTATACTCACTGTTTCACCGTCTATATTTACAGTGGGTAACACCCCGGACATCTTCCTGCTACACCTGCAGATCTCTGTTTACTCACTGTTTCACCGTCTATATTTACAGTGGGTAACACCCCGGACATCTTCCTGCTACACCTGCAGATCTCTGTTTACTCTCTGTTTCACCGTCTATATTTACAGTGGGTAACACCCCGGACATCTTCCTGCTACACCTGCAGATCTCTGTATACTCACTGTTGTCTATATTTACAGTGGGTAACACCCCGGACATCTTCCTGCTACACCTGCAGATCTCTGTTTACTCTCTGTTTCACCGTCTATATTTACAGTTGGTAACACCCCGGACATCTTCCTGCTACACCTGCAGATCTCTGTTTACTCACTGTTTCACTGTCTATATTTACAGTGGGTAACACCCCGGACATCTTCCTGCTACACCTGCAGATCTCTGTATACTCACTGTTTCACCGTCTATATTTACAGTGGGTAACACCCCAGACATCTTCCTGCTACACCTGCAGATCTCTGTATACTCACTGTTTCACCGTCTATATTTACAGTTGGTAACACCCCGGACATCTTCCTGTTACACCTGCAGATCTCTGTATACTCACTGTTTCACCGTCTATATTTACAGTGGGTAACACCCCAGACATCTTCCTGTTACACCTGCAGATCTCTGTATACTCACTGTTTCACCGTCTATATTTACAGTTGGTAACACCCCGTACATCTTCCTGCTACACCTGCAGATCTCTGTATACTCTCTGTTTCACCGTCTATATTTACAGTGGGTAACACCCCGGACATCTTCCTGTTACACCTGCAGATCTCTGTATACTCACTGTTTCACCGTCTATATTTACAGTTGGTAACACCCCGGACATCTTCCTGCTACACCTGCAGATCTCTGTATACTCACTGTTTCACCGTCTATATTTACAGTGGGTAACACCCCGGACATCTTCCTGTTACACCTGCAGATCTCTGTTTACTCACTGTTTCACCGTCTATATTTACAGTGGGTAACACCCCGGACATCTTCCTGCTACACCTGCAGATCTCTGTTTACTCTCTGTTTCACCGTCTATATTTACAGTTGGTAACACCCCGGACATCTTCCTGCTACACCTGCAGATCTCTGTATACTCTCTGTTTCACCGTCTATATTTACAGTGGGTAACACCCCGGACATCTTCCTGTTACACCTGCAGATCTCTGTATACTCACTGTTTCACCGTCTATATTTACAGTTGGTAACACCCCGGACATCTTCCTGCTACACCTGCAGATCTCTGTATACTCACTGTTTCACCGTCTATATTTACAGTGGGTAACACCCCGGACATCTTCATGTTACACCTGCAGATCTCTGTATACTCACTGTTTCACCGTCTATATTTACAGTGGGTAACACCCCAGACATCTTCCTGCTACACCTGCAGATCTCTGTATACTCACTGTTTCACCGTCTATATTTACAGTGGGTAACTCCCCAGACATCTTTCTGCTACACCTGCAGATCTCTGTATACTCTCTGTTTCACCGTCTATATTTACAGTGGGTAACACCCCAGACATCTTCCTGCTACACCTGCAGATCTCTGTATACTCACTGTTTCACCGTCTATATTTACAGTTGGTAACACCCCGGACATCTTCCTGCTACACCTGCAGATCTCTGTATACTCACTGTTTCACCGTCTATATTTACAGTGGGTAACACCCCGGACATCTTCCTGCTACACCTGCAGATCTCTGTTTACTCTCTGTTTCACCGTCTATATTTACAGTTGGTAACACCCCGGACATCTTCCTGCTACACCTGCAGATCTCTGTTTACTCACTGTTTCACCGTCTATATTTACAGTGGGTAACACCCCGGACATCTTCCTGCTACACCTGCAGATCTCTGTATACTCACTGTTTCACCGTCTATATTTACAGTGGGTAACACCCCAGACATCTTCCTGCTACACCTGCAGATCTCTGTATACTCACTGTTTCACCGTCTATATTTACAGTTGGTAACACCCCGGACATCTTCCTGTTACACCTGCAGATCTCTGTATACTCACTGTTTCACCGTCTATATTTACAGTGGGTAACACCCCAGACATCTTCCTGTTACACCTGCAGATCTCTGTATACTCACTGTTTCACCGTCTATATTTACAGTTGGTAACACCCCGTACATCTTCCTGCTACACCTGCAGATCTCTGTATACTCTCTGTTTCACCGTCTATATTTACAGTGGGTAACACCCCGGACATCTTCCTGTTACACCTGCAGATCTCTGTATACTCACTGTTTCACCGTCTATATTTACAGTTGGTAACACCCCGGACATCTTCCTGCTACACCTGCAGATCTCTGTATACTCACTGTTTCACCGTCTATATTTACAGTGGGTAACACCCCGGACATCTTCCTGTTACACCTGCAGATCTCTGTTTACTCACTGTTTCACCGTCTATATTTACCATGGGTAACACCCCGGACATCTTCCTGCTACACCTGCAGATCTCTGTTTACTCTCTGTTTCACCGTCTATATTTACAGTTGGTAACACCCCGGACATCTTCCTGCTACACCTGCAGATCTCTGTATACTCTCTGTTTCACCGTCTATATTTACAGTGGGTAACACCCCGGACATCTTCCTGTTACACCTGCAGATCTCTGTATACTCACTGTTTCACCGTCTATATTTACAGTTGGTAACACCCCGGACATCTTCCTGCTACACCTGCAGATCTCTGTATACTCACTGTTTCACCGTCTATATTTACAGTGGGTAACACCCCGGACATCTTCCTGTTACACCTGCAGATCTCTGTATACTCACTGTTTCACCGTCTATATTTACAGTGGGTAACACCCCAGACATCTTCCTGCTACACCTGCAGATCTCTGTATACTCACTGTTTCACCGTCTATATTTACAGTGGGTAACTCCCCAGACATCTTTCTGCTACACCTGCAGATCTCTGTATACTCTCTGTTTCACCGTCTATATTTACAGTGGGTAACACCCCAGACATCTTCCTGCTACACCTGCAGATCTCTGTATACTCACTGTTTCACCGTCTATATTTACAGTTGGTAACACCCCGGACATCTTCCTGCTACACCTGCAGATCTCTGTATACTCACTGTTTCACCGTCTATATTTACAGTTGGTAACACCCCGGACATCTTTCTGCTACACCTGCAGATCTCTGTATACTCACTGTTTCACCGTCTATATTTACAGTTGGTAACACCCCGGACATCTTCCTGCTACACCTGCAGATCTCTGTATACTCACTGTTTCACCGTCTATATTTACAGTTGGTAACACCCCGGACATCTTCCTGCTACACCTGCAGATCTCTGTATACTCTCTGTTTCACCGTCTATATTTACAGTTGGTAACACCCCGGACATCTTCCTGCTACACCTGCAGATCTCTGTATACTCTCTGTTTCACCGTCTATATTAACAGTTGGTAACGCCCCGGACATCTTCCTGCTACACCTGCAGATCTCTGTATACTCACTGTTTCACCGTCTATATTTACAGTTGGTAACACCCCGGACATCTTCCTGCTACACCTGCAGATCTCTGTATACTCACTGTTTCACCGTCTATATTTACAGTTGGTAACACCCCGGACATCTTCCTGCTACACCTGCAGATCTCTGTATACTCTCTGTTTCACCGTCTATATTTACAGTTGGTAACACCCCGGACATCTTCCTGCTACACCTGCAGATCTCTGTATACTCTCTGTTTCACCGTCTATATTTACAGTTGGTAACACCCCGGACATCTTCCTGCTACACCTGCAGATCTCTGTATACTCACTGTTTCACCGTCTATATTTACAGTTGGTAACACCCCGGACATCTTCCTGCTACACCTGCAGATCTCTGTTTACTCACTGTTTCACCGTCTATATTTACAGTTGGTAACACCCCGGACATCTTCCTGCTACACCTGCAGATCTCTATATACTCTCTGTTTCACCGTCTATATTTACAGTTGGTAACACCCCGGACATCTTCCTGCTACACCTGCAGATCTCTGTATACTCACTGTTTCACCGTCTATATTTACAGTTGGTAACACCCCGGACATCTTCCTGCTACACCTGCAGATCTCTGTATACTCACTGTTTCACCGTCTATATTTACAGTTGGTAACACCCCGGACATCTTCCTGCTACACCTGCAGATCTCTGTATACTCTCTGTTTCACCGTCTATATTTACAGTTGGTAACACCCCGGACATCTTCCTGCTACACCTGCAGATCTCTGTATACTCTCTGTTTCACCGTCTATATTTACAGTTGGTAACACCCCGGACATCTTCCTGCTACACCTGCAGATCTCTGTATACTCACTGTTTCACCGTCTATATTTACAGTTGGTAACACCCCGGACATCTTCCTGCTACACCTGCAGATCTCTGTTTACTCACTGTTTCACCGTCTATATTTACAGTTGGTAACACCCCGGACATCTTCCTGCTACACCTGCAGATCTCTGTATACTCACTGTTTCACCGTCTATATTTACAGTTGGTAACACCCCGGACATCTTCCTGCTACACCTGCAGATCTCTGTTTACTCACTGTTTCACCGTCTATATTTACAGTTGGTAACACCCCGGACATCTTTCTGCTACACCTGCAGATCTCTGTATACTCACTGTTTCACCGTCTATATTTACAGTTGGTAACACCCCGGACATCTTCCTGCTACACCTGCAGATCTCTGTATACTCACTGTTTCACCGTCTATATTTACAGTTGGTAACACCCCGGACATCTTCCTGCTACACCTGCAGATCTCTGTTTACTCACTGTTTCACCGTCTATATTTACAGTTGGTAACACCCCGGACATCTTCCTGCTACACCTGCAGATCTCTGTATACTCACTGTTTCACCGTCTATATTTACAGTTGGTAACACCCCGGACATCTTCCTGCTACACCTGCAGATCTCTGTTTACTCACTGTTTCACCGTCTATATTTACAGTTGGTAACACCCCGGACATCTTCCTGCTACACCTGCAGATCTCTGTATACTCTCTGTTTCACCGTCTATATTTACAGTTGGTAACACCCCGGACATCTTCCTGCTACACCTGCAGATCTCTGTATACTCTCTGTTTCACCGTCTATATTTACAGTTGGTAACACCCCGGACATCTTCCTGCTACACCTGCAGATCTCTGTATACTCACTGTTTCACCGTCTATATTTACAGTTGGTAACACCCCGGACATCTTCCTGCTACACCTGCAGATCTCTGTATACTCTCTGTTTCACCGTCTATATTTACAGTTGGTAACACCCCGGACATCTTCCTGCTACACCTGCAGATCTCTGTATACTCACTGTTTCACCGTCTATATTTACAGTTGGTAACACCCCGGACATCTTCCTGCTACACCTGCAGATCTCTGTTTACTCACTGTTTCACCGTCTATATTTACAGTTGGTAACACCCCGGACATCTTCCTGCTACACCTGCAGATCTCTGTATACTCACTGTTTCACCGTCTATATTTACAGTTGGTAACACCCCGGACATCTTCCTGCTACACCTGCAGATCTCTGTATACTCTCTGTTTCACCGTCTATATTTACAGTTGGTAACACCCCGGACATCTTCCTGCTACACCTGCAGATCTCTGTTTACTCACTGTTTCACCGTCTATATTTACAGTTGGTAACACCCCGGACATCTTCCTGCTACACCTGCAGATCTCTATATACTCTCTGTTTCACCGTCTATATTTACAGTTGGTAACACCCCGGACATCTTCCTGCTACACCTGCAGATCTCTGTATACTCACTGTTTCACCGTCTATATTTACAGTTGGTAACACCCCGGACATCTTCCTGCTACACCTGCAGATCTCTGTATACTCACTGTTTCACCGTCTATATTTACAGTTGGTAACACCCCGGACATCTTCCTGCTACACCTGCAGATCTCTGTATACTCTCTGTTTCACCGTCTATATTTACAGTTGGTAACACCCCGGACATCTTCCTGCTACACCTGCAGATCTCTGTATACTCTCTGTTTCACCGTCTATATTTACAGTTGGTAACACCCCGGACATCTTCCTGCTACACCTGCAGATCTCTGTATACTCACTGTTTCACCGTCTATATTTACAGTTGGTAACACCCCGGACATCTTCCTGCTACACCTGCAGATCTCTGTTTACTCACTGTTTCACCGTCTATATTTACAGTTGGTAACACCCCGGACATCTTCCTGCTACACCTGCAGATCTCTGTATACTCACTGTTTCACCGTCTATATTTACAGTTGGTAACACCCCGGACATCTTCCTGCTACACCTGCAGATCTCTGTTTACTCACTGTTTCACCGTCTATATTTACAGTTGGTAACACCCCGGACATCTTTCTGCTACACCTGCAGATCTCTGTATACTCACTGTTTCACCGTCTATATTTACAGTTGGTAACACCCCGGACATCTTCCTGCTACACCTGCAGATCTCTGTATACTCACTGTTTCACCGTCTATATTTACAGTTGGTAACACCCCGGACATCTTCCTGCTACACCTGCAGATCTCTGTTTACTCACTGTTTCACCGTCTATATTTACAGTTGGTAACACCCCGGACATCTTCCTGCTACACCTGCAGATCTCTGTATACTCACTGTTTCACCGTCTATATTTACAGTTGGTAACACCCCGGACATCTTCCTGCTACACCTGCAGATCTCTGTTTACTCACTGTTTCACCGTCTATATTTACAGTTGGTAACACCCCAGACATCTTCCTGCTACACCTGCAGATCTCTGTATACTCTCTGTTTCACCGTCTATATTTACAGTTGGTAACACCCCGGACATCTTCCTGCTACACCTGCAGATCTCTGTATACTCTCTGTTTCACCGTCTATATTTACAGTTGGTAACACCCCGGACATCTTCCTGCTACACCTGCAGATCTCTGTATACTCTCTGTTTCACCGTCTATATTTACAGTTGGTAACACCCCGGACATCTTCCTGCTACACCTGCAGATCTCTGTATACTCACTGTTTCACCGTCTATATTTACAGTGGGTAACACCCCGGACATCTTCCTGCTACACCTGCAGATCTCTGTATACTCTCTGTTTCACCGTCTATATTTACAGTTGGTAACACCCCAGACATCTTCCTGCTACACCTGCAGATCTCTGTATACTCTCTGTTTCACCGTCTATATTTACAGTTGGTAACACCCCGGACATCTTCCTGCTACACCTGCAGATCTCTGTTTACTCTCTGTTTCACCGTCTATATTTACAGTTGGTAACACCCCAGACATCTTCCTGCTACACCTGCAGATCTCTGTATACTCTCTGTTTCACCGTCTATATTTACAGTTGGTAACACCCCGGACATCTTCCTGCTACACCTGCAGATCTCTGTATACTCACTGTTTCACCGTCTATATTTACAGTTGGTAACACCCCGGACATCTTCCTGCTACACCTGCAGATCTCTGTATACTCTCTGTTTCACCGTCTATATGGCATGTTTCCGTACAACTTTCTCACTTACCTCAGACATTTCTACACAAAGAAGGAGAATACACAAGTCTTCGAGGAAGTTATCAAGGTATTGTGTTGTAACAAATATCCTGTAAAAACCCAATACATGTGTTTTTGACTACTTCAGGGGCACAGTCAATGGTTTGATATCTTTAACCTATGTGAGCTAGCAGCTGGAGGCTCGGTTAGGATTTTGTAATAGTACTGGTATGAGAAACAACAGGAATCCATGGTTAGGTGCTCCAGCTGCCATGATATGACCATAGCTGTTGAAAACTCCAATAAACAAGATATTGGTAGCATATCAGACTCACTCATAATGTCTGGGATTTGATCTATGGTTATGGGAAAAATTCTTTCTGCTGACATTTGGCTCCCACCAATGGATGGATAGTCGTAAATCTATGGTTGAATAGCTGGAGGCTAGAAAAGGATGTTTTGGTTGTACTGGTGAGAGAAACAACAATAATCCATGGCTTGGTGCTCCAGTCATGCGGTAAGAACAAAGCAGATGAAAGAGGTGTTAAATCCCCATTCTATTGGATGGACTTGTTCAGCTTTATAGCTAAACTAGTTAAAATATTTATTGTACTCATCCAGTAGTTGATATCAGTCAGTGAAATGCATGATTGGTTAAATGTTAAACATGTACATTTCTCCACACTCACCTAGTCAGACGCTGTCAAACTAAATTTCTTTTTTTCCCATAGAATAAATTATATTATTATTTGCTACTTCTTTCAAATTGGAACAATCTTTACTATTTTGGAATAGTTGAATGGTATATGTTGGGGATATCTAAGTTGTTCTTTTTTTTTACAGAATATGCTTGAACGTGTGAGATTACATCCAAAGTTGATCACAGGAACCAAGGATCATGAAACATCCTCTCAAAGGTAAAACATCATCAATGTCAAAAAATGTATAAATGGTAATTTTTGCAGGTACAAATTTTTTGGGATTAGGTCAAAAAATGGTACAATTAATTTTTGCAAATTTAATTTTTCCGGATTATCAATCAGCTGATCTTTTACTTTTATGCCCCAGTATTGAAAGATCGTGGGCATATTATTCTACTCGTGTCCGTCCGTTTGTCCGTCCAGCTGTCTGAAAACTTAACATCTGCCTTTTCTCCAAAAGTATTTGACATACAAAGCTGAAATTTGGTATGTAACTTCCTTCTAATGATATCTATCTGTTCCATGCAATTTTACCTTCCACAAGGTCATTAATTAACCCTTATTAGCCCTTTTCATGAAAACTTACCATTTTAGCAAAATTTGGCATTGGTATTTCACAAACACATCTTGTTTATTATTACATTGCAATGTTTAACAATTATGAAATGGAAACAAATTGGCAGGGCAACTTATCATAACTATAGATGGCAGAGTTTCCAAAAACCCCAAAATGGGGTTTTTTTCACCCCTAAATTAAATCTTTTACCCCCAAATTTTGCCAGCAGCCTTCTATGTTTCTTATAGAGGGGGTACAAGCATGCTAAAAATCATGGTTTTTACCCCCAAATTTGAAAGTCAGTGGAAACACTGGATGGTTTGGTTTGAAGCCTCATATATAATTTACTGTGATCCTGTAGATGGCGTCAGATGGAGACCCATGATGTAATTGTTGAATGTGCTAGAATGTCTCTAGATCCTGTGGAGGGGACGTGGGAGGAGCTTAAATGTCCAATAGTAGCCTCTAGGTACATGATTGATCGGCCAGTAACCAACCACAATCAAACACAACCTGCAGGTACACACTCATATATAGCATATAAAGGCATTTACTCACTGATTTCCACACAGTGACTCTTTTTGACTCCCCACAAGAAAATGGGTTTTTGGAGAACACTGTGGAAAATGAAGAAATTGCTTGTGACAAGCAATTTCTTCATTTCCAACAATGTTTCAGTCTTTCCGAAACTCGTCAGACAAACAGACATGTCTTGTAAATACTGACTCGGTCTGATATGGATTTGTAGTTCACAGGACCGATTGTCCGGTAAAATATTTGCAGTGATTGGAACTTGGTAAAATTTTGCAAAATGTGAGTTTCAATTACAACATGTCTAATCTGCGTTTTCATACACTTGAATAAAGGCCTGGCTAAGAACAATTAGATTGTGAAGATAGTTAAAAATTCCATGTAAAATCATCAGAAAGCTTGAGGAAATTCTCATTTTGCTTCAAGATCAAATGTTAATTTTGTTATTTGTGAAAATTTTTGGTCTTGTAAAAAAACATTTGGTCTGGTAAATAATTTTTTTTACAGGACGGAATGTCCAGTATACATCCTGCAACTTTCGGAAAGACTGATGTTTTGATATACAAAAAACAAAAAATTAAAAATTTCATTCATTTGAAATTGCCATCTAGAATCTACATCATATTTGAATTTCGACAAGTCTAAAATTTTGCCGTCTCGTAACAGGTTGAGAAAAAAAAAAACGGAAAAATTTAAAAAGAAGCACAAGACAATTTCATATTCATTCTGAAGTCTTTTCAACTGTTGTGGGCATCATCTTTATTTGAGTAAGTTTAAATAATTACAATTTTAACAATTTTAAATAATATTGCCATACATCGATCTAGAGCAGAGGGTTAAATAAGCTATATGTAGGAGGTTTTTGTTGAAATTCAATGAAATAATATGAGGGATCTTTTCCACACATTGACTTATATAAATATAATTATGCATTTACAGTAACCAGTGTAACACAATCCATTAGTGAAGCCAGTCCTAGTCATCAGACTACAGACACCATGTTTTGGAGTCCGTCTGAAGTGATCGGTCTCTCTACCCCACCCCCCTCACAGAGAAACACACCAGCCATTCCAACACTCGATATTCCTGCTGCTGCTGCACAGTATTCACAACAATCGGGTAAAATATACAGAATTCATCATTTTGTTTCTCAGAAGTTCAGTCTTTCTATGACCTCAGCTGTAGAATGGAGTGTTAACCCTTTTCCAAAATCAGGTCTTGTTTGGAAAAGGGTTATGCTACATGCAATCAAATACTGATATTTGTCTATTTTTGTATTTGAATATTACTCGTCAAAAGATTTTCATGCAGGAAATGAGATTTAGAGAGAAAATCATTGATAAAGATTGAAATACACAAATGTACTGAATAAATTATGCCAAATTCAATGTTAGGATTATTATGCCCCCTTTCGAAGAAAATGGGGGTATATTGTTTTGCAAGTGTCGGTCGGTCTGTCTGTCGGTCGGTCGGTCCGTATGTCGGTCGGTCTGTCCGTAGACCAAACCTTGTCCGGAGCATAACTCGAAAAGTGTTAAAGGTAGAATCATGAAACTTCATAGGTGGATAGATCTCATTATGGAGAGGTGCAGTGCACAAGAACCGTAACTTTGCCGATCAAATTTTTTGAGTTATTGCCCTTTGTTGATTTTATAACTTGATTCTTGTCCGGAGCATAACTCAAAAAGTATGTAAGGTACAATCATGAAACTTTACAGGTGGATAGATCTCATTATGGAGAGGTGCAGTGCACAAGAACCGTAACTCTGCCGATCAAATTTTTTGAGTTATTGCCCTTTGTTGATTTTCAAACTTGATTTTTGTCCGGAGCATAACTCAAAAACTATGTTAGGTAGAATCATGAAACTTTACAGGTGAATAGATCTCATTATGGAGAGGTGCAGTGCACAAAAACCGTAACTCTGCCGATCAAATTTTTTTAGTTATTGCCCTTTGTTGATTTTCAAACTTGATTCTTGTCCGGAGCATAACTCAAAAAGTATGTAAGGCAGAATCATGAAACTTAATAGGTAGATAGATCTCATTATGGAGAGGTGCAGTGCACAAGAACCGTAACTCTGCTGATCAAATTTTTTGAGTTATTGCCCTTTGTTGATTTTCAAATTTGATTATTGTCCGGAGCATAACTCAAAAAGTATGTAAGGTAGAATCATGAAACTTAATAGGTGGATAGATCTCATAATGGAGAGGTGCAGTGCACAAGAACCGTAACTCTGCCGATCAAATTTTCTGAGTTATTGCCCTTTGTTGAGTTTATAACTTGATTCTTGTCCGGAGCACAACTCAAAAAATATGTAAGGTAGAATCATGAAACTTTACAGGTGAATAGATTTTATTATGGAGAGGTGCAGTGTACAAGAACCATAACTCTGCCAATCAAATTCTTGGAGTTATTGCCCTTTGTTGATTTTTACACTTAATTCTTAACCTTGCCTATATCTCATGTCCTTTTACACATACAGCCTTGATATCTCACACATAGATACCTCCTATCAAAATCGTTCAGATTTAACCATGACCTTGGACCTTGTGACCTTGACCTTGGAGTTTGATCAATTTTGAAAAAAATTAAACCCGGCAAATA
The DNA here is from genome assembly GCA_963680895.1 of Fragum sueziense. Taxonomy (NCBI): domain Eukaryota; kingdom Metazoa; phylum Mollusca; class Bivalvia; order Cardiida; family Cardiidae; genus Fragum; species Fragum sueziense. The sequence continues at coordinate 28,293,311 of OY804605.1, forward strand.
TCTCATGACCTTTTACAAATACAGCCTTGATATTTCACACATGGACACATCTTACCAAGACCTTTCATAATTGACCATGACCTTGGACTCTGTGACTTTGACCTTGGAGTTTGACCTACTTTTGAAAAATTTTAACCTGACCGATATATCATGTCCTTTTACACATACAGCCTTGATATTTGACACATGGAAACCTCCGACCAAGACCTATCACATACGACTATGACCTTAGACCATGTGGCCTTGACCTTGGAGTTTGACCTACTTTTAAATAAATTAAACTGGGCCTATATCTTATGTGCTATTACACATACAGCCTTGGTATTTCACACATGGACACATCTTACCAAGACCTTTCACATTTGACCATGACCTTGGACCTTGTGACCTTGACATTGGACTTTGACCTACTTTAAAAAAACTTTATTCCAGCCGATATATCATGTCCTTTTACACATACAGCCTTGGTATTTCACACATGGACACCTACGACCAAGACCTTTCACATTTGACCATGACCTTGGACCTTGTGACCTTGACCTTGGTGTTTAACCTACTTTAATAATACATTAATCTGGCCTATATTTCATGTCATTTTACATTTACAGCCTTGATATTTCACACATGGTCACTTCCAACCAAGATATTTCACTTTTGACCATGACCTTGGACCTTGACCTTGGAGTTTGACCTACTTTAAAAAAAAACTTAAACTAGGCCTATATCTCATGTCCTGTTACCTATACAGTCTCAATATTTTACACATGGACACCCCCTACCAAGACCTTTCACATTTGACCATGACCTTGGCCCGTATGTCATTGACCTTTGATTTTTAGCTCACCCGGGACGATAGTCTCGGAAGAGCTATTGTCATACCCCCGGATGTCGGCGTCGGCGTCGGCGTCAGCGTCCGCAAAAACTTTAACCTGGCCCATATCTCATGCCCTGTTAGAGATACAGCCTTCATATTTCACCTGTGGGTACCTCTAACCAAGACCTTTAATTTGAGACCATGACCTTTGACCTTGTGACCTTGACCTTGGAGTTTGACCCACTTTTTGACCGTTTTAAAAAACTTTAACCTGGCCTATATCTCATGCCATATTACACCTACAGCCTTCATATCTCACATGTGGATACCTCTCACCAAGACCTTTCATTTGAGACCATGACCTTTGACCTTGTGACCTTGACCTTGGAGTTTGACCTACTTTTAAAAACTTTAACCTGGCCTAAAAAAACTTTAACCTGGCCTATATCTTATGCCCTATTGCACATACAGCCTTGATATTTCACATATGGACACCTCCTACCAACACCATTCACATTTGACCATGACCTTTGACCTCATGACCTTGACCTTGGAGTTTGACCTACTTTTAAAAAACTTTAACCTGGCCTATATCTCATGTCTTTTTACACCTACAGCCTTGATATTTCACATATGGACACCTCCTACCAACACCATTCACATTTGACCATGACCTTGGACCTTGTGACCTTGACCTTGGAGTTTGACCTACTTTAAAAAAACTTTAACCTGGCCTATATTTCATGTCCTTTTACACCTACAGCCTTGATATTTCACACATGGACACCTCCTACCAACATGATTCACATTTGACCATGACCATGGACCTTGTGACCTTGACCTTGGAGTTTGACCTACTTTTAAAAGACTTTAACCTTGCCTATAGCTCATGTCCTTTTACACCTGCAGCCTTCATATTTCACATATGGACACCTCCCACCAAGACCTTCCATATTTGACCATGACCTTGGACCTGGTGACCTTGACCTTGAAGTTTGACCTACTTTTAAAAAACTTTAACCTGGCCTTTATCTCATGTCCTTTTACACCTACAGCCTTGATATTTCACACAATGACACCTCCTACCAACACTTTTCACATTTGACCATGACCTTGGACCTGATGACCTTGACCTTGGAGTTTGACCTACTTTTAGAAAACTTTCACCTGGCCCATATCTCATGTCCTTTTGCACCTACAGCCTTGATATTTCACACATGGACATCTACCAACACGGTTCCCATTTGACGGTGACCTTGTACCTTGACCTTGGAGTTTGACCTACTTTCAAAAAACTTTAACTTGGCCTATAACTCGTGTCCTTTTACACATACAGCCTTGATATTTCACACACGGACACCTCATTCCAACACAGTTCACATTTGACCATGACCTGTGACCTTGTGACCTTGACCATGGAGCTTGACCTAATTTTACAAAATTTCATTTTTTCACCTTGACCTAGGAAATGACTTTTCTTTGTGACAAGCTCTCGTTTGGGCGAGCTTTATTGTCCGCGGACAATTCTTGTTACATACTTTTAGAAATCTTTAACATAGCCTTTACCTTATGTCCTATTACACCTACAGCCTTGATATTTCACACATAGACACCTCCTACCAAGACCTTTCACATTTGACCATGACTTTGAATATTGCAACCTTGACCTTGGAGTTTGACCTACTTTTAAAAAGACTTAAACCAGGCATATATATATCATGTCCTTTTACACCTACAGCCTTGATATTTCACACATGGACACCTCCAACCAAGACCTTTCACATTTGACCATGACCTTGACATTTGGCCTACTTGTAAAAACTTTAACTTGGCCTATGTTTCATTTTACTTTTAAATATACAGCTTTGATATTTCACACATAGACACCTCCTACCAAGACCTTTCATATGTGACCATGACCTTGGACCTTGTTAACTTGACCTTGGACTTTGACCTACATCAAATGTAGGCCCTTGAGGGGGCATATATGTTTTACAAACATCTCTTGTGTATATTAAATTTTGCCCAAACGACAAATCAAAGACAGCTCAATTTAGACCAGTGGTTAGATATTGTTGACATTGTTAACCTATGTGGATGAGCAGCTGAATGCTCGGTTAGAATGTTGTTGTGGTATTGGTATGAGAAACAACAGGAATACACTGTTACCTGCTCCAGCCTGGATATGACCGTAGCAGTTGAAAACGGCATTAAACCCTAACCAACCAACTGACCAAGTGGAGTTGCAGAAGACCAAATGATGGATGTAAAAGTAGAAAATGTACATTTCATAGCACAAATTATAGGAAAAATTGAGGGTAAAGGAGAAATTGCTGATTGAAATCTAGGACTATATGCAGATTTCTATAACATATACTGCCACTGATTTAACTCTTTCCCAAACAGCAAAAACCTAGGATAGCCCTGAGTGAGAGCTGCATAGTGGTTGCTGATTAAATTCAGATATGATTTATGAATGTAATATATAGCAAAGCAAATATTGATGCAAAAGAGGAAATGGTTGTTGTCAGCATTTTCTTCTTTGGCCTCAATGTTTCATCAAGCCTATTCTTTTAGGGATGTCAAATTCAGGTCTTGCATGGAAATGGTTAAGATTTTAAGAATTAGCATGTGCCATCACCAATAAGACCTATATATTGTGTGTTTACAGGTGCTCCCCAGTTTACCAGTATTATAACTCCATCCAACACACCTCGTGAAACACCACCAATCAGTGAGGAACATGAAAAGGTAGGACCACTGTTCATCTAACTGATTAATGAATAATGACTTGTCACTTGTAAACCTGACATCAAAAACACAAAAACCTTTATTTATAGACAAAACAATATATCGGTGCGAGAGATTGTCCTGATAATCAGTTCACTTTAAAAAATTATTTAGATAAGATATAACAGATCTGCCATATATAGCAAAATTTGACACTGAATGAACAAAGTATTAAATTATGAAATAGCTACAGATCCACTATTAAAGTATTATATTTGAGTAAAATAACTGTTGAAAAGACATGTGTGTTCCACAATCACATCCTTTTTATGCCCCTGTATCGAAAGAGTGGGGGCATATTGTTTTACTCTTGTCCAGATGTCTGTCTGTCCTTCTGTCTGTCCGAAAACTTAACATTGGCCTATTCTCCAAAGTAATAGACATACAAAGCTGAAATTTGGTATGTAACCTTCTTTTACTTTTATCTATCTGTCCAATGCAATGTGACCTTCCTCAAGGTCATTTATTAACCCTTATCAGCCCCTAACATGAAAACTTAACATGAAAACTTAACATGAAAACTTAACATTGGCCTCTCAGCCAAAAGTAATCAAGATACAAAGCTCAAATTTGGTATGTAACCTTCTTTCAATGGCATTCATCCATGTAGGTCAAGGTCAAATATCAATTAAGGTGATAATTTTAGAAAAAAAGCCATTTCGGGGGCATTTGTGTTTCACAAACACATCTTGTTCACTGTCTGAAACGGTTTTATTTTGAACCATTGTTATTTTTGAAAAGCAGAATAAAGAGTTGTGTATTATTTCAGGGCATCAGTAGAACTTCTAGTCGTTATTTAAACACCTCACAAGTGAAGGACCCGAAGAGACTCAGTTCTGAGTTTACAGCTTCAGGATCTGTGCCCCTTCTAACCCCTTCTTCTATACCTCAAAGTGTGCCACCCTCACCCCTGAAGACAGAGTTTACCAACACTCCACCAGTCGGAGTGAAAACACTCCCAGTATTGTACGCAGCTAGAGAACTCCAGTTTGATAATGAACATGGCCAGTCAGATGAGCAAGTGAAAGTTAATAAGGATGTGAATACCACTAAACAGGACCTGAAAGTTGTTCAGACAAATTTGTTGAAGAAGATAGAGGAGACATCCAGCAGTAAGGAAGGATCGCGGACACCATCAGGGACACCGTCCCGGAGTAATTCTACAACCAGAGTGGAGGATATTCTGGTGTCCAGTCTAGACACTCCCGTCGCTGTGACTACTGATGCAGGGAACCAGGATACAGTTTGTGTAGAGAATCTCTCACAGGTCATAGATGAGCTGGAAACCAATACAGGTCAGTAAGAGTGTTAATCCTTTCCCAAATTTCAGAAACGTGGAGTTCTCCTCTTTGAAAGCAGTTGCAGATGACACAGTGGAGGTCAATAAATATTAATTTTGTGTACAATAAATCATAGAAAATATTGAGACAAAAGGAGAAAATGCTGATTATCAGCATTCTCTTCTTTTGTCTCAATACTTTTCCAAGCTTTCCCATGAAGGTATGGCAAAACCAGGTCCTGGTTTCTCAAAAAAAACTTACTACATACTCATGAGTTCATGCTTAACTTCAATGGAATATTCTCCAACGTTGAAAGATATTCGATTTAAGTTTACACGAATTTCGTGTGATTTGAGCACAGTGCTTAGATTTGAGTCTGAGAAAGTACTTAAGTTTTTTTGAGAAAGTGAGGCCAGGTCTTGTTTGGAAATGGGTTAAACCATTCCCTCCTAATGATGCTTTTTGATGCCCCCACAAGATAAAGGCTTTCAAAAACATTGTAGAAATTTTAGAAATTGCTTGTGATCAGTCTGGTGTTTTGCCATTTGGTAATGGGTTAAATGATAATTAATCTTGAAGCATCTTTCGCCTTTCTGGCTGAGTAGTTTTCCTGCCTGCCTAAGAAATTGGAGGATGTTTTTCATGTTGGAAACATTGTGGAAGATTTGAAGTTAAGTTTGGTTAATGAACAAACAGCTAATTAATCCTTTCCCACAATTCACACTTTAAACTAATTAAAAAAGCCATTACAATGTGTCATAACATGTTATCATACTACTGCAAAGACTTAAATTTTGTATAGCTTCTTAGCCTCCAGCAAAACTGGCTGCCCTTATCAATGGTTGATATTCATATTAGAACACTCTGAAAGAAATGGAGAAAATGCTTATTAGAGAAAACTTTAAAAAGTCCTTTTTTGAAGAAATGTAAATGCTGATATTCATCATTTTGTATGTTGTTCCATTAATATTTTTGAAATTTACAGATGACAGTGATGAGGAAGTATCGGCCCTGACGTCAGACAACACCATCACTGCAGAATCGGTGGCCAAGTTCATGAGGAGTGTAAACAGGATACGCTTTAACAGTCTTTCTACTACAAAGTCTGTGGATCTCACACCAAAGTTCGGGTCAACAAGGTCACGATCCTGTCCTCAACTACCAAAGATTGAACCAACGAAGGAAGAAGAAGAGGTTGTGTCAAGGTCTGTATCCACCACATGCAATGATGAGGCATCAAACCTTGACATCGAACCTGTGAAGTTAACCATCAGGGGCCTGAATCCTGATACAACACATGAGAGGCAGACAGAACTGACAGATAGGGAAACTGATTTCTCCATCATGAGTACAGGAAGTATGGTGAATGTTAACCTGAAACAAGAGACAAACATCACCATACAAACAACATCAAGTTCAATTAATGTGACAAAGTGCCCAATTTACTCTTCTAGTTCAGTCACAAACTCACACCAAAGTAGGACATCTGAGGACAACAACATTGTGGAATTATTTAAACAATTGTTAAATCCCACGGCATTATCACAGTGTAAGGAATGTACTGAGGGGGAGAACACAGCAAGAGTAAAAGGTAAATGAGACTTTGTATGGAAAAATGATACTGCTTCTGATTAAACCAATTTTGTACAGACCAATTGCTATTTTTATTTATAAGATTTATGACCATGTTTTATAACCTTTCAATTCAGCTATGAAGGGTTAAACACAAATCAGCATTTTAGCACATATACAGTACAAAATGATTTAGAAATATTAACAAAGATTGCTTAAGTATTGCCATAAATGATTAACATAAATGATAACTTGATACTAGGGCTGAAATATGTACACAAGTACCTGTTTGGCATTTATCTGCGGGTACTCGTATAAACAGATAATTCCCTGATTTTGGTTTGCTGAAAATCACAATAAATAATACGAGAAATTCACCAGTAGAAGCATGCAAGCGAGTCAACTCTATTACTGGTGGATTTCTGTGTAACCATACATTTATACACTATTTTCGTAACTTAATGCGTTGTATGGACTGTCCACTAGTAACTGGGTTTAATCAATACGATACCATTCAAATATTTTATTTGTTGTATAATATACAGTTTGCACACTTAGTAAAATAACAAAAACAGATCTATCAAAATAAGTTAGAAATGAAAACTGATAATTGGGTTAACAGGTTTAAAAATTGTACCCAAAAATTTGTGATTTTGTACCCTACCGTTTGGGTACTTGGGTACTCGCTTCAGCTCTACTAGATACTGTATAAATATGTTACAATGTGTGAACTCTTTCAGATCCTGTAGTTGGTCCATATTTCTCGTCATTTTCCCCACCCGAGCTGTTGGATCACCATATAAGGCTGGGAGGGGAGATTCATGCTAAACAACTCTCTAAACTACCTATACCCAGTACACAGCTGGTCAACTGGACACATTTTGGAGGTTAGTATGTTTGAAACTGAAACTTTACACAGTTAGTATAATTGTTAAATTATATTAAGTGAGATATATGAAAGAGATGAGTACAGGACTAAACACCACAAGTACTAACTCCATAACCAGAGACTGCAGCACAATGCCTAGCTATTCATAACATACCCAACAGTATATATAATAATCCCATTCTCAATAAAGGAATTTTCATCTTCTTATATATGTTGTAATTATATTAAGTATATACTCCTATATCAAAGACAAAATAAAGATTTGTATAAATTAGGGATGGCAACGGTTAACTGGGTAACCGGTTAATGGATCGAAAGACCGATTAACCGGTTAGGAAATCGGTAACAGATTTCTCGATTATCACTTTCAGAAAACTGGAATTTTGTCAAAACGAGAGTAAAGCCTTATCATAATGACGTTTCAAAACACATTGCATGCCTATTTACATATCGGACAGCAGGGAACATTGCTGGTCACAGTTTGACAGATTTATGCAATCACTTCAAGTGGCAGATTATCGTGATAAGCTAATTGCCGGTAATAAACAGTAACATGTTGTAGGCCTGTTTGGTTTGTTTTACTATGCATTTCAGAATAATAAATCAAACGAATCAAACCAATCACGTGAGATTGGAAGCGAGGTGTCGTTACCAACAAGTTTATTATTTTTTTGTAATTTTCAAATTTATCGCGCAGAACACTTATTATCACCGTAAACATTCAAATGAGTCAAGTCCGTTTTTTAGCAGCGTTTAGTAAATATTATGATCATGCATAACTCACGCACCGATTATCCGAATGGTCCCCTGTAAGATTCACCGGGCTATGTTTTATTGTCTAAGATCGACGATCGGCGGTTAACTAATCGGAAAAAAGAACAGTTAACTGGTTAGTATTTCTGCTAACCGTTGCCATCCCTATTATAAATGTTTAAGATTATCTGTAAAATCTTTTGAATGTTGGAAAAGATAACAAAGATTAGAAATTTTAGTACAGCTACCTTCTGTGCATTCATACACATAAGCTTGATAGGTTTCAGGGTTTGGTTATTTTTGGGGGGATGGGGATCCAAAATGATAGAACCCCTTTTATTATCTCCCTTTACGAGTGAGGTAGTGACTTGTTGATAGTATATATGACATGATTACAGGTGTACCCCCTGCGGATGAGATCAGTATTCTACGTGGACAGTTGATGTTGTTACATAACCAGTTGTTGTATGAGAGAAACAAACGTGAACAACATGCCAAAAGAAATCGACGTCTTCTCAGAAAAATTGCCCACACTAAAATTCTAGAAGGTCAAAATCAAGCTATGGTATGTGGTTTCTATGCACCGATATAGAGTAGCTTAATATTTTACATTGTTTTAGTTCTGTTAGTTTCTGGAAATCTAGAATTGTATCATTTTAAAAGTCTCACGTCAACATTTGTACATGTCTGTCCATAAAAAGAAAGTTAAACATTGACCATATGTTGTGAATCATAAGTGATCTCCGGATTTCATATTTCACATGTGTATTTTGTAAAACTTTGTTAGGCCCAGCTATCATTCACTATCTTACTGATCAAAATTAGTGTCAGACAGTAGGACTGACAGTAACAAAAATTATCAGACCGAGGAAAATTCATCAGACATATCGAACAGTCTTGCCATGACTGCAATAGTAGTATTCTCAAATATGTAAGAGGTTGAATGTTGAAAGGGGGTCCTGATGGTAATTCAACCCACATGGATCAAGATCAGCCTGTACATACACATGGACTGATCAAGATTCATGTTATGCTGTCAAATTGCACATTCATCATGTGTAGTAAATTTTGGTGAGCAATATGGACTGTGATCAGACAGCATTATATACAGGCTGATCTGGATCCATGCCCTATGGGTGTTTGTTCAAGATGCTTGCTCATATAAAAGGGGAACTTGTGGATCATATTTTAGGTGGCTGATGATAAAACTTGAAGTGTGTCTGTTTTATATTTATGTAGGATGACCAGATCAGAAAACATGAGATGCAGATCCGAGATCTAAATGTGTCCCTGAAGTTGTTAGAAAATGAGAATCGTACACTCAAGTCTACCAGAGATAGTGAAGAGTATGAAAAACTAGTCCAACTTAAGTAAGTCCAGATGTCTTATGCACATAAGATTTCAAACTATATTTCTACTTTTGGACATTTTTTAACTACATACTGATTTTACTTTCAAAAGATGTCATATTTTCACTAATATTAAACCTTTATTGGTTGCTATTTCCGTGGAAAAAACACCATTTGTATGAGAAACATACATAATCATTAATGTCAGTAAAAGTATTATGCAGAGTATTTACTTTAGACACTAAATTCATAAACTGTAACTTACATAATTATTTTGAAATGCTTAGAACACATGGTTATGTGCATTAGTAGCTTCAATATAGTTGACATATTGCTACCTCATTCACATATGATAACCCTTTCCCAAACAGAAATGATTCAGACTGCTCCAATTTGAAAGCTGTTGCTGAGAACTAAATACATACTGATAAGGACAGGAATTTGTACAGAAAATATTGAGACAAACAAAGAAAATGCGGATTATCAGCATTTTCTTTTTTTGTCTCATCATTTTCCTGAGTCTTTCTATAAAGGTTTTCAAAATCAGGTCTTGTTTGGGAAAGGGTTAATCCATTTGATTATATTCCAGGTCATGTTTACGTGAGAATGAACTTCTACACTGTACAAAGAGAGATCAAACAGAACTGCTAGACAGACAGAAGGAAGAGAAAGACAGTCTACAAAAAGTGGGTATAGATCTCAAATGAATCAGAGGTTTGATTAGTCAGTAACAATGGATTTCGTTTTGCATTCCAGTGATATTAATTTATACTGAAAAGATAAAGAGATGCAGAGTAATATTTGTTCCGATAATTTGATTAATTGCCAAATAAAGTGAAACTTTGTGGATTGAGTAACTAGGTCATATTTCACCTTGCCATGTATCAACAATTTAGTCACGGTACAGTTTTGGTTTTGCCATAATATGCTGCATCACATAAAATTATATGCTTAACCCATTACCACACAGTGACTCTTTTTGACTCCTCACAATTAATTGGCTTTGGAAAACACCATGGAAAATGAAGAAATTGCTTGTTACAAGCAATTTCTTCATTTCCCACAATGTTTTCCACCCAAAAAGACCTAAAAATTCTATTCACTTGAAATTGTTGTCTGTTGGATCGTTTAATTTGTGCTGCCCTAAAATTTTTTTGTTTGGTAATGGGTTAATGCAAAACGGCTGAGTATATTGTGAGTGTGGCATTAATATTTTACTGTTAATATGAACACCTTGGTATATGTTTTGTAATCATTTAAGATGAAGTTAAGAAATTTACAGATCTTATTGTATGTGTATTTTCAGAAATTAATGATATCTGAAGCGCGGTTATTTACGGCAGAGAAAGAGTTAGAGACAATGAAAACACATTCAACAATGAATGTAAAATTAAAAGAACAGGTGAGCTTACCTTTCTCGTCTTGGAGAAAAAAGAAGACTTGATGTTTTCCTTACTGTAAAGAAAAGGTTTTTGAAAACATCGAGTCCAAAACAAAAGATCTGGAAAATCAGCACTTCTTTTGCTATGTCATAAACATTGTAACTACTGCTCATGGCATTTAAAACATTGTTGATAATTGTCTGCCTTTGCCTCCAGTGTGTCATTAACAACACCCATTTTGGTCAGATGGCAGTAATTGAGATTTCTTCTGTATACATGTTTTAGTCAATCTGTGTGTCAGTTCATGAAATGGCTGGTTACACAGATTTACTTTAACATATTTCACAAACAATTTTAGACCTGCTCAATTTGAAAGTTGTTTAAGGCTTCAAATTAAATTCTGCAGAAGTAGAACTTCTGTTTATTTTTTACATGGAAAATATTCAGGGGAAAAGGAGATAATTCTGATCTCATCTGGAGAAAAGGAGAAATTGCTGATAATCACAATGGTTTTGCTTTTTGGAAAAGAACACACCTCTTATTGTCAGAGTCATTTTACAAAAATAAAAACATAAACAAAATCTGATAACTTATTATGTACATATCAATTTTCTTGGTAGAAAAATTAGACATTACAGAAAAACATTGTTATATTCATTACAGATATTTCAACTCCAAAAAGAACTTATTTTGAAGAGCGAGCTGTTGCAGAAGAACTTAACCAACAAGATTTCCAAACATCCAAAATATGAATTTGAGAAGCTCCAGAAAGCATTGAAAGCAGAATTACAAGGTATATCATATATCACAAACATTCAAATACTTCAGCCCTTTCTAAATGAGTTTCCACTCCGTTCTCTTTGGAAAATTGCTACATAAATATTAATGAAGATTAATTTAGTGTAGGTTATAGTGAGGAAATTAATGATGGAAAGGAGCAAAAATCTGCTCATCAGCAACATTTTCTTTTCCCTCAATGTTTTCCAAATGTTCTTTTGTAATGGATACCTCAGAATCAGTTTCGATGTTGCAGATACAGACGCGGAATGAATCACCATTCCTTACCTTTCTCACAATGTTCTTCATTTCATGCAACACAAATTTCTTACTTTGGTTCTAAATGTACATCTTCAAAATAGCAATGTGTTATCTTTATAATTTTAAATGTCATAATCCCTTCTTGTGTGTTGCTAAGTTTGAGTGTGATGACTGGAATGGACTACCGATACATTACAGATATGAGAGGCCAGTTAGAAACCAAGTCCAGGATATTGGACAACTGTCTTGCTCAAATAGAGGAGAAGAATAAGAGCTTGGAAAACAAAGAGATAACACTGGCTGAACTGAAACTTAGTCTAGAGAAAGTCAAGTCAAGCCATGATGCAGAGTTAAAGGTACACATAGTTTTCAGTCAGAAAATAATTTTGTAAAAAAATTCTAGCTTGAAAATAATGAAATATAGGTCTGACTGCACATGTGTACATGCTTTACTGTGTCTGCCAAACTACAAAATCTAGTGTGGTCTAATACAGAGTAATACAGAGGTGTTGCAGAATAGGAAATAGAATTTATACTACAAATGCACATAACCTGTGTATTGTAGCGTGAAAACCATGGGGGGGAAAAGAAGAATACTTATCTGCATTTTCTTCTTTTCTTCATTACATTCAAAAGCTTTCTTGGTGAGGTACACCAATTTTGGACATTGTTTAAAGGAATAGATTAAATTATTTGTATTATTTGTTTGATAATTACATGTGTTTATCTCAATATTACACTGCTGAAAAGAATTAAAGGAAGATGATAATTCAAGAGTTCATACCAATTACATCTTTTAGTCTCACAAAAACTGTCATTGCCCTCGATACTTATTGGTTTACCAAGTGTTGAATATAAACAGAACAAAACTGAAAACGTTTCTTTGAAGTTAATAAGCTATGTTGTGATGAATCATTTCTTGCAAAGTTTTACTTCAATAATGTGGTTTTTATGCCCCTATATCGAAAGATCGGAAGCATATTGTTTAACATGTTGTTGTTTAAGCTATAATGGGCATTTTGAGATTCATACAAAGTAGGGATTTTTTGGGTGTATCAAAATGGCCCTTTAAGCTGATTTCTGCATAATCTAATTCTATGGTTGGTAAATAATTTCTATTTCAATGAAAGAGAGGCAGCATGATCAGGGCAGAAATTATACAATTATTATGCATTTGCGGACACAAATGATGTGCAATCAAAAACATATTTGTATTCCTATATCTATTTTTGGTGTGTTATTTTGGCTATAATTATGTACTATGTACGTCCAGATCATAATATGCCTGAAATTTAAAACCTATCAACGTACAGTGATGCTTTTGGACACCTCCCAAGGAAACTGCTAGGGAAAGAATGGTGGAAAATTGCTATTTCTTCATTTCACACAAATGTTTTCTTCCTAGAAAGACAAAAAAATATATATATATATATATATATATATATATATATATATATATATATATATATATATATATATATATATATATATATATATATATATATATATATATATATATATATATATATATATATATATATATATATATATATATATATATATATATATATATATATATATATATATATATATATATATATATATATATATATATATATATATATATATATATATATATATATATATATATATATATATATATATATAATTGTATTTGCTTGAAATTGTCATCTGCATCATCTTTGAAGCTAGTCTTAAATTTTTCCGTATGGTAATGTATGAAGACTATGGTATTGTATGTATATTCAGGCTGTAGAAGAGAAGAATCAGTGTATATTGAGGATAAATCAGTCTCTGGAATCACAAATACTGCAGCTACATACAGAACTGGAGGAGATGAGATCAAAACTACTTAGTAAGTCATGCTGTACATGCAGGCTTTTTGTTTTATGTATATTTGTTATCCCCTGCTGATGAAATCATATATGCAGAGTAAGATTCGTTTCGGTGCTATTTTTTGGAATCCATTTGCTGGATTTCAATGAAACTTTGTGGACAGCTTCACTACATAGAGGAGATGCCAATATCGTCGGGTTACCCGGTTTGACTATCAAATTTAGAGTTACTGCCCCTGATCGGTGAAGCCATTTACATACAGAGAAAACAAAATATTTTCGGCGGGGGACATCAGTTCAACGAATTTGCTTAATACTTTTTTAGCTCACCTGAGCACGAAGTGCTCAAGGTGAGCTATTGTGGTCGCTTTTTGTCCGTCGGCGTCCGTCTGTCTGTCCGTCTGTTCACATTTTGGTGTTACCACTCTAGCACCCACAAATATTAACCAATCGTAACCAAACTTGGTCAAAACATGTATGACCATAAGATCTCGGATGAGTTCGATTTTGAGTCAGATCGGACAAGGAAGTCCGGAGTTATCTGCCCTTGAATGTCAAAAATGGCTAGTTTTGACTTTGTTACCACTCTAGCATCTACAAATATTGACCAATCTTGACTAAACTTGGTCAAAATATGTATGCAAATATGTTCTCGAATGAGTCCGATTTTGAGTCAGATAAGGCAAGGAAGTCTGGAGTTATGTGCCCTTGAATGTCAAAAATGGCTAGTTTTGACTTTGTTACCACTCTAGTCTCTAGCATCTACAAATATTGACTGATCAAAACAAAACTTTGCAACGATGTTGGTAACTATAAGTTCTCTGATGAGTTTGATTTTGAGTCAGATCAGACAAGGAAATCTGGAGTTATGTGCCCTTGAACGTCAAAACTGGCTAGTTTTGACTTTGTTACCACTCTAGCATCTACATATATTGACCGATCAAAACAAAACTTTGCAACAATGTTGGTAACTATAAGTTCTCAGATGAGTTCGATTTTTTGTCAGATCGAACATGGAAGTCTGGAGTTATGTGCCCTTGAACGTCAAAAATGGCTAGTTTTGACTTTGTTACCACTCTAGCATCTACAAATATTGACCAATCATGACAAAACTTTGTCACAATGTTGGTAACTACAAGTTCTCACATGAGTTTGATTCTTTGTCAGATCAGACATGGAAGTCTGGAGTTATGTGCCCTTGAATTTGACAAAATTGCTGTTTTCGACTTTGTTTACATTGTAGCATCTACTTTTATTGACTAATCAAGACAAAACTTGGCCACAATGTTGGTGGCCATAAGATCCTGGATGAATGTAACTTTCAGCTTGATTTGACTTGAAAACCCAGAGTTATTGACCCTTGAATTTCACAAAATTACAGTTTCGACTTAATTTTCACTCTAACAATATATTGACCAGTCAAAAAAAAAATTGACATAATGTTGATGAGAATTCTTTTATTAGAACAGAGTTATGTGCCCTTGACTGTGACAAAATTGTTGTTTTCTTCCACTTTGTTTTTACTGTAACAGCCACAAATATTGATCATTCAAGATTATGAGGGCAGTTTTCAGCTGGATCATAATCTCACATCTTAAATTATGTGCTCTTGAACTTGACAACATTGTGACTTTCTTTCTATCTAGGTTCAGGTGAGCGATTAAGGACCATCATGGTCCTCTTGTTTGTTTTAAAAATGAATTTTCGGACTTGACTTAAGGATCATCACCTTATTGATTCAATTCTAGTTAATTCATTTGTGATATAGTGTAGGGGAAGGTATTATGCTTGTAATTTTGATCTTAGTTATCACTGCTAATTTTGGTTCAATATGAGTTTGGCATTTTCACCCAGCTTTGTCCTGATACCCAAAAATGTACATGTTTAACCCTTTTTCAAACAGGACCTGGTTTTGATGTTCTTAATAGAGAATGCTTTGGAAAACATTGACACGAAAGAAGAAAATGATGGTAACCAGCAATTTCTCCTTTTGCCTCAATATTTTCTGTGCTCTAATGCACACAAAACCCATCTTCAGTACATTGTGTTCTTTGCAGTGTCTTAAAAATCAGATCACCCTGAAATTTTGGCATTAGGGAAAGAGTTAGGGAAACTTTAATTTAAAAGTAAAGTTTCCTTAACTATTTCCCTAATACCAAAATTTTAGGGTGTTCTATTAAATTTGATATGACTGAAACATTGTTAAATGATGTAAGGCTTTACACCAGTCAGTCAGTTTGTTGTTTTATGTATGTACAGGTAAGGAGAGGTCTGCCATGCAGCACTCACTGAAGGTCGAGTCTACAGATGATAGTCTAGGATGTTCTAGTATGGAGCTCACAGGCAGTAAATCTCCACTCACTAGGCTTGGCAGTTCATCCTCAGACAACTTTGAAAATAGTCAAACTATCCTCGCTCATCTGCAAGCTGGCAGTCCGGAATTTACCACATACTCTAATGTTGAGACACCGTCCACTCTGAGAGATTTTGAATCGTCGGATCAACTAATGATACTAGATGGAGTTGAGAACACGCTCAAACACGAGACTGGGTCTTTATCGTCGGAGTCGAGTGCGTTTCCCAGTATGCCTTGTACAGACAGTGAGGATACGAGAAGTGCCTCCGCTAAAAGCTCTAACCTTGGTGACAGTGGATTTGGTTAACCAGCACCATAACAATTCATGGTTATCATGTGATATCAACAGTGTTGTAGAAAGCATTAACAGAAAAGGAGTAAATGATACTAACCAACATTTTCTTTTCTATCAATACTTTCAATGCTGTTACATACACAGTAAACACATTGAAGTTGTTATCTGCAACACCTTCGAATTTGTATCAGACTAAAGCTTGTTTGTTGGAAATAGGTTATAAACCATTTTCCAAAAATATTATAGACTGGTCTAAATATAAAGGTTTTGCATAATCCAAAATGAATAATTAGAATTATGGAGAAATGATACTTTGTTTTGTTTTAAAAATCTTTCCATTTTGGGTTAGAAAGCGTTGTGGAAAATGAAGAAATTGCTTGTCACAAGCAATGTCTTCATTTTCCACAATATTTTCCAAAGCATTTTCAAAAGGCATCAATGCGCAGTAATTGGTTAGCTGAAAGTATTGAATGAAAAGAGGAAAATGGTAATGATTAACATTCTTTTCTTTTCTCTTTTTGTTTTCAAAAGCTTTCTCTTTGAGGATCATCATAACAAAATATTTTTTGTGAACGTGTGAAACAGAACCTAATTGACAAAACCATACAGAAAACGCTAAAGAAATCAAGAGAAGAATTTCTTAACTAAGCTTTATCTGGATTTGACTTTTTATACAGAGGAAATCTTGAGCAATCTTAATGAACCCATTGCCAACAGCAAAAGAACTTAAGTACAGCTCCGGCTAAGGACCATGCAATAGGCGGTACATCCATAGTAACAGAATTGGTTTATTTGTACCTCAGTGTAACCCTTTTGTGTCCAAAAGTCGAAAGCTGAAATATTTCTTGAATCCGTTGATTGTTACCATGGTAACCAAGGATTTTCATTTTCAGCTCCACTCTATGCTTTCCAAAGGCGAATATACTGTTTTTTCAGTACTTTGATTTACCAAGAAAAGCGAGTTGTGCTTATAAATTATTCATTTAATAGTTTAGTTATGTAGATTCATCCTAGATAGAAAAAATGCAACAATGAACAACAAAATTTTCAAACTATTACACACATACCATGCTAGTGAAGGTGGGTGGGGTAACTGGTATACAGTTTTTTGGCAAAATTCTGAAAAATGGCTATTTTCGAAGTAAATTATCTCTCAAGACCAGAAAGATCTCATGAAATGATGTATTAGGATATGTAAACTGACCTCTATGCTTAAACATGCAAGAAAGAAACCCTTGTGTTTTTTTCTTATTCTCAATATAAATGCATTAAGGTAGTGCATCCGTTCTCAAAATCTAAAAAAATGCAAAATTATGCACTTTTCAACCAAGTTTTTCTCCCAAGACCAACATAAACTAAGAAAGTGATGTCTTTGATCAAATAAACTGATGTCTAAACTCAAACATAAAAGAAAGAAACCTGCGTGTTTTTTTCTTATTATCAATATAAATGCATTAAGGTAGTACAACCGTTCTCAAAATCTAATAAAATGTGAAATTATGCACTTTTCAACCAAGTTTTTCTCCCAAGACCAACATAAACTAAGAAAGTGATGTCTTTGATTAAATAAACTGGTGTCTAAACTTAAATATAAAAGAAAGAAACCCGTGTGTTTTTTCCTTATTTTCAATATATATGCATTAAGGTAGTACAACCGTTCTCAAAATCTAAAAAATGTGAAATTATGCACTTTTCAACCAAGTTTTTCTCCCAAGACCAACATAAACTAAGAAAGTGATGTCTTTGATCAAATAAACTGATGTCTAAACTCAAACATAAAAGAAAGAAACCTGCGTGTTTTTTTCTTATTATCAATATAAATGCATTAAGGTAGTACAACCGTTCTCAAAATCTAATAAAATGTGAAATTATGCACTTTTCAACCAAGTTTTTCTCCCAAGACCAACATAAACTAAGAAAGTGATGTCTTTGATTAAATAAACTGGTGTCTAAACTTAAATATAAAAGAAAGAAACCCGTGTGTTTTTTCCTTATTTTCAATATATATGCATTAAGGTAGTACAACCGTTCTCAAAATCTAAAAAATGTGAAATTATGCACTTTTCAACCAAGTTTTTCTCCCAAGACCAACATAAACTAAGAAAGTGATGTCTTTGATCAAATAAACTGATGTCTAAACTTAAACATAAAAGAAAGAAACCTGCGTGTTTTTTTCTTATTATCAATATAAATGCATTAAGGTAGTACAACCGTTCTCAAAATCTAATAAAATGCGAAATCATGCACTTTTCAACCAAGTTTTTCTCCCAAGACCAACATAAACTAAGAAAGTGATGTCTTTGATCAAATAAACTGATGTCTAAACTCAAACATGAAAGAAAGAAACCTGCGTGTTTTTTTCTTATTCTCAATATAAATGCATTAAGGTAGTGCATCCGTTCTCAAAATCTAAAACAAGAGGACCATGATGGTCCTATATCGCTCACCTGAACCAAGATGATATGAGCCACAGATTTGTTCAAATCAATTACTTGTGACTTTAAGACTGAAAACAAACTTATGGTTAACAACATTGCGTCCAAATTTTGTCTCGGTTTGTCGCTATTTGTGGTTGTTAGAGTAAAAACAGTCGAAAACGGCAAATTTGTCAATTTGAAGGGCTCAGCAAACTCAGCAAATTCTACTCTAATTAAGCTAATTCAAACTGGTGCAAGATCTTATGTTCAGCAACATTGTGTCCAAATTTCTTCTTGATTGGTCAACAATTATTGTAGATGCTAAAGTGTAAACAAAGTCCGAAACAATCGAAAACATCAATTTTGTCAAATTCAAGGGCATATAACTCATGACTTTCTAGTCTGACGAGACTGAAGTTCAAGCTCATCCAAGAAATTATGGTCACCAACATTGTGTCAAAGTTTCATCTTAATAGGTCAATAATTGTAGATTCTAAAGTGTAAACAAAGTCGTAAACATTCAAAAACGGGAATTTTGTCAAATTCAAGGGCGTTTAACTCATGACCTTTTGATCTGATCAATCTGAAAATCAAACTCATACATGATCTTATAGTCCCTAAGATTGTGATCAAGTTTTGTCTTAATTGGTCAATAATTGTAGATGCTAGAGTGTAAACAAAGTCAAAAACAGTCGAAAACGGCAATTTTGTCAAATTCAAGGGCGTTTAACTCATGACTTATTGATCCGATCAATCTGAAAATCATACTCATACAAGATCTTATGGTTCCTAACATTGTCTCAAAGTTTTGTCTTGATTGGTCAGTATTTGTAGAAGTTAGAGTGTAAACAAAGTCGAAAACAGTCGAAAATGTCAATTTTGTCAATTTCAAGGGCACATAACTCAAGACCTTCTGGTCTGATCAGACTGAAAATCAAACTCATCCGAGATCTTATGGTCACCAACATTGTGTCAAAGTTTTGTTTTGATTGATAAATAATTGTAGATACTAGAGTGTTAACAATGTCAAAACTAGCTATTTTTCGCATTCAAGGGCAGATAACTCCGGACTTTCTGGTTCGATCTGACCCATAATCGAACTCATCCGAGATCTTATGGTCATACATGTTTTGACCAGGTTTGGTCAAGATTGGCTTATATTTGTAGATGCTAGAGTGTTAACACGAAATTGTGGACGGACGGACGGACAGACGGACAGACGGACGACGGACAAAAAGTGACCACAATAGCTCACCTTGAGCACTTCGTGCTCAGGTGAGCTAAAAATGCAAAATTATGCACTTTTCAACCAAGTTTTTCTCCCAAGACCAACATAAACTAAGAAAGTGATGTCTTTGATCAAATAAACTGATGTCTAAACTTAAACATAAAAGAAAGAAACCCGTGTGTTTTTTTCTTATTTTCAATATATTTGCATTAAGGTAGTACAACGGTTCTCAAAATCTAAACAAATGCGAAATTATGCACTTTTCAACCAAGTTTTTCTCCCAAGACCAACATAAACTAAGAAAGTGATGTCTTTGATCAAATAAACTGATGTCTAAACTCAAACATGAAAGAAAGAAACCTGTGGGTTTTTTTTCTTATTTTCAATATATATGCATTAAGGTAGTACAACCGTTCTCAAAATCTAAACAAATGCGAAATTATGCACTTTTCAACCAAGTTTTTCTCCCAAGACCAACATAAACTAAGAAAGTGATGTCTTTGATCAAATAAACTGATGTCTAAACTCAAACATGAAAGAAAGAAACCTGTGGTTTTTTTTCTTATTTTCAATATATATGCATTAAGGTAGTACAACCGTTCTCAAAATCTAAACAAATGCGAAATTATGCACTTTTCAACCAAGTTATTCTCCAAAGACCAACATAAACTAAGAAAGTGATGTCTTTCCATAAATAAACTGATGTCATTTATTTAGCATGAAAGAAAGAAAAATCCATTTTTTTTATATATATACATTAAGGTAGTACAGCCGGTCTCAAAATAAAAAAAAATTGTAATATTATGCACTTTTCAACCAATTTTTTCTCCCAAGACCAACATTTACTAAGAAAAGTGATGTCTTTTCACAAATAAATTGATGTCTTTACTTAAACATGAAAGAAAGAAACCTGTGTGTGTGTTTTGTCTTTATCTTTTACTTTTTAATCTATAAATGCAAAATGAAGGTAGTTCAACCATTCTCAGAATCGATTGAAATATAGAAATTATACACTTTTCAACTTAAAGTTTTTGTCCCAGGACCAGTATAACCCTTTTTCAAACAAGACTGGGTTTTGACGTCTCTGATAGAAAAGCATTGATACAAAAGAAGAAATTGCTGATGATCAGCATTCTCTCTCTTTGCCTCAATATTTTCTAAGCTCTAAAATACACATTTTCTACCTTTTATATAAACTATTTTGTGGACTGCAACTCATTTCAAATTGGGCTGGTCCAAAATTTTGTTGTTCGGGAAAGGGATAAACAACGAAAATGATGTCTTTGAACAAATATACCGATATCTATTCTTAAACTTGAAAGAAACATGTGGGTTTTTTTTTCTTCATCTTTTCTTTATAAATGAATTAAGGTAGTGCAACTATACTCAGAATTTAAGTAATTGTACAATTTTGCTCCTTTCAACCAAATTGTATTCCCAAGACCAACATAAATAAGGAAGTGAAGTCTTTTAGCAAGTAAACTGGTGTCTGCTTAAAAATGAAAGACAGAAACCAGTTCTGTTATTGTTTTCTTATTTTGATTAAAAATACATTAAGGTAGTGCAGTCATTTTTAACATCTAAATATTTTAGCTACATTTCAACCAATTTTTTCTCAATACCAAATTAATGTAAGGAATTTGATGTATAGAGAGATGAAAATGATGCCTATGCTTAAAGTTAGAGCAAAAATCAATGTCATATTTCTTCTTTTGAGTACATGTATATTAAGGTAGTCCACCCCTTATGAGATTCATGCAACGACGGAATATTTCGTGCTAAGTCTTAAACATTCGTAATGCACTCTATCTGGACGGAAACATTACAAATTAGAACAAGAGTGCCATGGTCACAATATACGCCGCCACTTATAAAACTTGAGACAAAAAAAATGACATTGACAAGGATTTATAGATATTCACTCAAAAACCTGTAAAAAGTTGTGTTCACAAAAAGGTTTTTATAACTATCCAGTCACAAACCTGGAAGGAATTGCGTTCATAAGGCTGAAATATCGTTCACAAGGCTGAAATATCATTAAGCCCCAGAGACTAAGATTGAAGGGGGCATAACTCAGGTAAAATCAATGAACCATAAAATTCTTACTTCATGCATATCTACCAATTAAGGTAATAACATCCACCAAGTTTCATTAGGATCCAGCCAGAATCTTAGGAGGAGTTGTGTTGACAAGGCTGCAATTTCAATAAGCCCTAGATACTAAGTTTTAAAGGGGCATAACTCTGGCAAAAATCAATGAACCATAAAATCCTTCCTTCATGCACATCTACCAATTGAGGTGATAACATTGACCAAGTGTCATCAAGATCCAGCCAAAAACTTAGGAGGAGTTGTGTTTACAAGGCTGCAATTTCAATGAGCCCCAGAGACTAAGTTTTTAAGGGGCATAACTCAGGCAAAAATCCATGAACCATAAAATCCTTCCTTCATGCACATCTACCAATTGAGGTGATAACATTGACCAAGTGTCATCAAGATCCAGCCAAAAACTTGGGAGGAGTTGTGTTTACAAGGCTGCAATTTCAATGAGCCCCAGAGACTAAGTTTTTAAGGGGCATAACTCAGGCAAAAATCCA
The DNA here is from genome assembly GCA_963680895.1 of Fragum sueziense. Taxonomy (NCBI): domain Eukaryota; kingdom Metazoa; phylum Mollusca; class Bivalvia; order Cardiida; family Cardiidae; genus Fragum; species Fragum sueziense. The sequence continues at coordinate 28,315,927 of OY804605.1, forward strand.
TGAACCATAAAATCCTTCCTTCATGCACATCTACCAATTGAGGTTATAACATCCACCAAGTTTCATTAAGATCTAGCCAGAATCTTAGGAGGAGTTGCGTTGACAAGGCTGCAATTTCAATAAGCCCCAGAGACTAAGTTTTAAGGGGCATTACTCTGGCAAAAATCAATGAACCATAAAATCCTTCCTTCATGCACATCTACCAATTGAGGTGATAACATTGACCAAGTTTCATTAAGATCCAGCCAGAAACTTAGGAGGAGTTGCGTTGACAAGAATGCAATTTCAATAAGCCCCAGAGACTAAGTTTTAAGGGGGCATAACTCAGGCAAAAATCAACGAACCATAAAATCCTTCCTTCATGCACATCTACCAATTCAGGTGATAACATTGACCAAGTTTCAAGAAGATCCAGCCAAAAACTTAGGAGGAGTTGCGTTGACAAGGCTTCAATTTCAATAAGCCCCAGAGACTAAGTTTTTAAGGGGCATAACTCAGGCAAAAATCAATGAACCATAAAATCCTTCCTTCATGCACATCTACCAATTGAGGTGATAACATTGACCAAGTTTCAAGAAGATCCAGCCAGAAACTTAGGAGGAGTTGCGTTGACAAGGCTGCAATTTCAATAAGCCCCAGAGACTAAGTTTTTAAGGGGCATAACTCAGGCAAAAATCCATGAACCATAAAATCCTTCCTTCATGCACATCTACCAATTGAGGTGATAACATTGACCAAGTTTCAAGAAGATCCAGCCAGAAACTTAGGAGGAGTTGCGCTGACAAGAAAAGTGGACGGACGTACGGACGGACGGACGGATGGACGGACGGACGGACGGACGGACAGACGGAGAAGATGACGCCAATATACGTCCGCCTCCGGCGGCGTATAAAAAACAAGAGGGCCAAGATGGCCCTGTATCGCTCCACTGGCTTTTAGACAATTAGACTACAAAATTCTTCAAGGAATACAATAGAGGTCTATCCAAAGAAGATTCATGCTACGCCAGAATGAAATCCAATAAATGATTAAGGAGCAGAAATGTTTTTAAAATTTTCTTAAAATTACACTATGTTTCATATAGCGAAAAATAAGCCTAGCCCACAGCGGCCAAGCTTTTCATCCAATCGTGATGGAATTTGGAAGAGATTCATGCGAAGTTTGGTAGAAATTGGTCCTACAGTTTTGGAGAAGAAGAATTTTTAAAGATTTTTCGAATATTTAATTCAATCAAATTAATTAAAATTTAAGTTATACACAGAATTTATCTTTTTGAAGGAATTAAGAAGAGATTTATATAAGGAAGATTTCTGAGAAGTTTGGTTGAAATTGGTCCAATAGTTTTGGAGAAGAAGAATTTTTAAAGATTTTTCGAAATTTAAATCAATTAAATTAATCAAAATTCAAGTTCTGCACAGATTTTAATCTTTTGAAGGAATTTGGTAGAGATTCATGCAAGGAAGATTTCTGTGAAGTTTGGTTGAAATTGGTCCAGTAGTTTTGGAGAAGAAGAATTTTTAAAGATTTTTCGAAAATTTAATTCAATTAAATTAATTAAAATTCAAGTTCTGCACAGATTTTATTCTTTTGAAGGAATTTGGTAGAGATTCATGCAAGGATGATTTCTGTGAAGTTTGGTTGAAATTGGTCCAGTAGTTTTGGAGAAGAAGAATTTTTAAAGATTTTTCAAAAATTTAATTCAATTAAATTAATTAAAATTTAAGTTATACACAGAATTTATCTTTTTGAAAGAATTAAGAAGAGATTCATACAAGGAAGATTTCTGTGAAGTTTGGTTGAAATTGGTCCAGTAGTTTTGGAGAAGAAGAATTTTTAAAGATTTTTCGAAAATTTAATTCAATTAAATTAATTAAAATTCAAGTTCTGCACAGATTTTATTCTTTTGAAGGAATTTGGTAGAGATTCATGCAAGGATGATTCATGTGAAGTTTGGTTGAAATTGGTCCAGTAGTTTTGGAGAAGAAGATGTTTAAAGAAAAAGTTTACGCACGGACGGACGGACGCACGGACGGACGCACGGACGGACGACGGACACAGGGCCATGACATAAGCCCCGCTGGCCTTCGGCCAGTGGAGCTAATAATAGATACCTTCTACAGCTTAATTTTCACAGTGTTGCCCGCAAAAATTCTAAGTCTGATGAATCTAATTTGAGGTGGACGACCTTAACCCATTTCCACATAATGACAAATTTTAATACCCTATGAGATAAAGGCTAAAAGTTTCATCTTGAAAATGAAGAAACAATCCATTTCTTCATTTTTCAGAATGTTTTTTACCCACAATTAAAATTGCAAAATTTCATTCACTTGAAATTGTCGTTTGAAACATATTTGACTCTGGACAACTTTAAAATTTTGCCATCTGGTAATGGGTTAATATAGTGAATATAATGCATATAAGAGGACACCAATCCATGATACTTCTTCACATTTTTAGGTCTTGTATCCACAATGACAAATACTAAATTCATTAATTAACATTCATGAATATAAAAGTCTTGCATTAACCCTTTTCCAAACAAACCATCATTTTGATGTATCTTGTAGAGAAGGCTTGGAAAAAACTTGTGACAAAAGAATATAATGCAGATAGCCAGATAACAAGCGATTTTCTTTTTTATCTCAACAGTTTCATTTCTTATTATAGCCTAACCAAAGATCATATTGAACACACATGTATTGTAATCTTTAGCAACATCTACAATAACTGAGAACATGTTAAAAATGCTTTCCTACAATCCATTCAATCATTTATACCATATGAGATAGCATTGTTATTATTCCCCCAAAAAACTGAAGCTTAGGGGGTATACTGGAATAAGCCTTTTGGTAGGTTGGTTGGTCAGTCTGTTGGTAAGTTCCACAAAAATCTTATTCATAAAAATCTTACAACAGTTTCTGTCAGGTTTGCTTCATACTAAGCAAAAGCATTTGTTCATAGGGACCTGTAGATGTGAAACACACATTTTCATGAAAATTCCATCACAAATTATTGAGTTAAGAACCCTAATTTGGCTAAAAGACTCTTGTCCACACAACTCTTATAGTGTATGTCTAATTTGTTTTATACTTGGCAGAAGTGTTCGTTGGGGTGTACACCATTTAGTCATTGAAATAAGCTTTGACCTTGAAAACCTAACCATTCAGTACTTCAGCGCCCACGCCTTTTGACAGCACAATGTTATAACTTTTCCCCCCAAATTCTCTGTAAGGTGTGAAACTTTTATGGGACAACTGAATTATTATTGTGTTCCAAATCTAGAGACTTCATGGTATGTACTTCTTTACACGGCCATTTCCTCGAACAGTTCAGTCTGTTGTGTACAACTACAATCTCCAGAATCTGTTACGTACAATCATGCTTCATTTTGTGGTATTTCATGATCTTGTCAACAAGTGGATAAAAGATGGAAATTGTGTCAAATATTTAGATGATCTTGGCAGGCAGGCTGTTTGACTTTGATAATGTCTGTCTTCTTCTGCTGTGCAGATTAATTCTTCACCTGAAGAAAAACACAAAGATAAATCATTTTTAATCATCTCTTTCATGCAAATATTTTTTCAAGAAAAGAAGGTCGAGGACTTGATACAATTAAATCTTAACAGATAGACATCAGGTAAAAAAAGAACAATATATCGTCGGTGGGGAGTCAAAACCTCGTAACTCCAGCTTATTCAAGCTGTAGTTACGAGGTCTTGACTCCCCACCAGCGATATGAAACAAATTCAAACAGCAAGTATGAAGAGCAATATGGCTAGATCATTCTCAATGAGGTAGCCATCCAGGCTAGCAATAACTAGAGGTAGCAGTCTGGTGTTACAATCAACTTAAAATATAAATGATCAGTAAAAAAGACAGCAATATTATGAAATCAAAGCATATAAAGCAAATTTTGTTGCACACATACCTGGCTGGTATTCAATTTCAGGACAGTTACATAATTTCAAGAAGAGATTCTACATCATAAAGGGCCACCGGTATAGAGCCATCTGAAAGTAAATAAAGAACAGACTCATTATCTCAAAGCAAGAGGAATGTCACTCAAATGACATTGAGATACATGACAGTTTGAAATTATGGAACTTTGTTAAATTGCATCAAGAATTAATCTTAATTTTAAAAAAGTTTTGCTCATTTTATACTTCACAATATTTCTGAAATATTCTATTATTATTTTTTATTTTCTCTTGACAAGAGAGGATCTAGATTTTCAATTTAAAAAAAGCAGTAATACATGATAACCAGTGCCGACAAAATGATTATATATGCATAAATCAACTTCAATGGGGGTGAAGAACCTTTTGCTTAAAACTATAAAAGAGCCAGAATATGGAATAAACGGGCCCATAAGGCTTTTGATACTAACAATAATATGGATGCAGATGTCAATGCATGTGACATCAAAATTGGAGAAATGACCTCCAGCTTTGAAGACTAGGGGTCACAATGACCAGACCCCAAAATTCTTAAGCACAGGGAACACCCTGACTTTCATTAATTAGTAGTTTGGGGCACTTTTTGCTGAAAGCTTAAAGACATAGGTATGCATGACTGTCATATTGTTGGCTACCAGTATTTTCTTCTTTCCCCTAAAAGTTTTCCTTAGCCTTTTCTATCAGGAACGTCAAAACCTGGTCTTGTTTGGGAAAGGGTTAAAATTAAACCAGCCCATACACTCAGAAAAACGGTAAAACCGGCCCCAGAATTGTCAAACCGGCCCCATAAATATAATCATTACTGATAATCTAATCCGAGTCTTCTCTGACGTAAATACGCTCTTTGATATTTTGATTTTTCAAAAATAAAAATATCAAAGAGCGTATTTACGTCAGAGAAGACTCGGATTACTGATAATCATGATAATTGTCTTATAAAATTTGGGGCCAGATAGAAAATCAAGTATGAGGCCAGTTTTATCGTTTTGGGCTGGTTTAACCAGGGACCTCTTTTACCATTTTGGGGCAGGTTTAACCATGGGCTGGTTTAACAAGGGGCCGGTTTGACAGTTTTTATTATGAGAAAAAAAATTACGTGTAGATCTAATTATCAGTTTTCTCCAAATTTCAAAGAATTTTGGTAAAATTGTTTCGATACATGTGGAATGATATTCAGATTATAAACACTTTTGAAAATAACAAAGCTATCAAAACCATAGGGCCTATCGAATGCATGAGAGGAAAGGATATTTCTGTTTTTCTACTTTCACTTTGAAAATCATTTTCCATCATACGCATTTGACTGAATTAGAATCTACACAATCATGAGTTACCAAACAAACTATGATGTATTTCAAGTGGTGTGAGACTAAAATAATTCGAGCTAGAAAGACGTCCACACTGCACATTTTCCTCCTTTAGCCTGCTGCAAAGGCTTTTTAAAAAAAATCAATTGTAAACAGCGAACAATGTTGGTTTTCTCATAAAAACTGTCAACCTCATTGATACAGCACACAATGCCAGACTTGTATTACTAACCTCTTGTGTCTTTCCTTGTGTATAAATACATAATCATCTTGTGAAAACCAAAATAATCAGATTCTTCCTGGTAAGACCATACAAAGCCGCCAATTTGGTCAGGGGTTAATCAAAGTATTCATGGTAATTAATCAAAGTACCTAAAGTACTATACAAATATCACACATATTTTTGCCCTTTACCGTATTTTAACTAAAAAACACACGGGTTTGACTTTTGATATATGAACATAAAGTCATTTCTCACATAATAGGCATAACACTTTTGTAATAACGTTCTGGTCTTGAGAGAAAAAAAACCTTCAAATTTTACTATGTAAAGCAATGGGATTTGAGTAAAACATGTAAAATTTAAAATCGCTCTGGCAATCATAAACCAATGTGCAGACCAAAAAGAATGGTCATTTGCTTTGTTTTATGACTAAATCAGTTGGGAAAAATAGAAAACATGCATTTTCTTGATATGCGATGTACCGCCTTTTGCAGGTTTTGCATGGTTCTTAGCCGGAGCTGTACTTAAAACTGGTGCAATTTCGAAGATGTTCCAGATGACAATTTCAAGTGAATGAAATTTGACATTTTTGTTTTTTTGTGCAGAAAACATTGTAGGAAATGAAGAAATTGATTGTAACAAGTAGTTTCTTCATTTTCCACAATGTTTTCCAAAGCCATTATCTAGTGGGGAGTCAAAAAGAGTCATTGAGTGGGAATGAGAGTCACCAAGAGAGAAAACAAAATGTTGATAATATACTGAGTACATTTAGAGATTCTTCGTTTGCTTATATGATGGAAATGACAAGTAATGGCTACGTAATGCGGGTTTATTTTCGTTGATTTATCTAATTCCATAATCTCAAAAGATAGAAAATGTTTTAAATACACGTTGGTATGAAATTTGATTATTTTTAATTGAGAGGAGTCAAATCAATTAACAATGAGTGTGCTCACCTAAAGCTTGAATTGAAGCCTGACATTGTCGTTGCACAGAAAGGACTTTTCTCGCAATGCAACCGCTTGTAGTAATTTGTTCCGCTCTTGAATAACAGGATTACGACTTTGTTGCTACTTTTTGGGTGGTGGGGTATGTGAATACACACGTCTCATCAGGCAATTTCAAGCATGTTCTTTAGGGTACATAACAGGCCGGTGGAATGAAACCACAGTATGAGACCTATCCATCGTGTCGGTAGTCGTGATATTAATGAGTTTCCACATCCTAAGTGCCTTGAAATGTCCGAGTTTGAAAAACCAAGCAAATGTGTTCTAAAAACGGGGTTCCTCACATTTTCCAGAAGACGGGCCATATTGATAGAATTGAGAATGTTTCGATGAAATGTGTTTTTATAATGTCCCTATAGACAAACTTTATAAACATGTTGAAATTTAACTCGAGTTTCACGTTCATCAAATTAACGCAACGTCAACGTGTTTAACGCATTGGCTATAGCGCTGTAAAATGTTACAGAATTACCAACTCTTATCTTCTGTATTCATGTTTAGAAGCTTGTGTGAATTACAGAATTACCAACTCTAATCTTTTCTATTCATGTTTAGAAGCTTGTGGGAGATGCATAACAAATATTTTTATCTCTTATAACATCCTATAACCTCTTGATTTAAGGCTTTGAAAACTCTGCGTTTTTTAACTCACCTTAGCACGAAGTGCTGAGGGTGAGCTATTGTGATCGCTCACCGTCCGTCGTCCGTCTGTCTGTCTGTCCACAATTACTAAAAAATCTTCTCCTCCCAAACTATAAGGTCTAGAGCCTTGAAATTTTGTATGTAGTATTGTCTCAATGCCCTCTACCAAAATACTTCAAATAATTGTGCTTATAGAAAAATTGGCCCTATGTTGTGGGGTTTAAGGTTTCACACTGAAACACAGTTTTCTCAAGGACTATTTGGCCTAGAGTCTTGAAATTTTGCATGACTTTACATCTCATAGACCTCTAACAGAATACTAAAAATCATCACATTGCAAGGAAAGAAGCCCTATGTTATGGGTTCTGGAATTTTCAAGTGAGGAATTGTTTTGACCAGGTAGATTTTATCACATATCGTTGGTGGGGAGTCAATTCCTCGTAACTACAGCTTGAATAAGCTGGAGTTACGAGGTTTTGACTCCCCACCGGCGATATCATATCCCTATTATCAGATTATGCAGATCATAATATCTGATAAAGAATGCATATGGAGCTACAGATAAAAGGAGGTAAATCATTCTATATTTGATGTTTAAATTCTGAACGCTTTGTTATGGGTACTCATTTGAATAGTCTTGATTTAAGAATTCAAATGAATACCCTCAACATAGGGTGTTAAAATATTAAAAAGATATTTTATGATTCTGAAAGCCATTACCCTCTTTTACCTGTATCCCTGAGGCACCTAATCCACTTGTGTTTGTTTAGGGATCAATTAAATACTTTAACCCTTTCCTGGAAAGACCTTGTTTTGAAGTTTTGAAGAAAAGGCTTTGGAAATTAATGAGTCAAATGAAGAAAGTGCTGATTCTCCTTTTACCTCAATATTTTATTTTATAGGGTTAATTCACGTTTTTGAGGTCGTTAACATTCGCAGAGGCCCAAGAAATACGTTAACGACCGAGTGCGAAGCACGAGGCTCGTTTTCGTATTTTGCGGGCCTCTGCGAATGTTAACGACCGAAAAATACGTAAATTGACGCTATTATTGCATAAAAAACATAAAATTCCAATGAAAACTTACCCCAAACCCCTTCATATGTGCAAAAAATGAACCTAGGTGAGATAAGAAAATGTCCGCCATTGTTGTTTTGTTCTGATAAATCTGTCGAGAATTTTTTGTTATGCGTGACGTCGGTAAAACGACGTTACGTCATAATTTGGCGCCAAAAGGCGAACGTCGCTTATTTAACGTAAGACGTTGAGAATTTTGCGGGAAAAGAGACAATTGTTTATTTTGCAGGGTAAAATCGAGGATACTTGAGTGCAAAGCCGGTCCGATATCACACTGAATATAGACCGGTTTTCACGATATCGGACCGGTTTCGTCCCGTTATTCAATGTCGATAACGGCCCAAAAACACACATCTTATGCAATAATATTCAATATTTTATATGCTAGTTTATTGTAAACGAATCCTATTTGTACCGCTGTCAATTTTGTATTCTGAACTTTCAAATTGCGACAGTCTATTTCCTTTCTTTACCTTTCTGTATGGGAAAGCATTATGCCCTTTCTCTACCATACACAGGTTTGCCTCACCGACAGAAAAGGCTTGTAAATGATATGGTAAAAGAAGTAAATTTTGATAACTTGATAGCCTGTGTTGTCTCATTTTGCCTCATTATTTTCTCTGCATTTTTATACATGAAGAATGCAGTCTTTATCAACACCTGTTTTATCATCTACAGCAGCTTTTAATTATGTCTGCTCTTATGTTATGTTGTATGGAAAAGGTTTAACCATAACCAAATCCTTACTGTTCAATGAATATTTCCCCTATGTTGTGGGTTCCATATAAATGATAGAGGGCAATGTTTGACAATCTTTTCAACTTGTTAAGGCCTGAAGATAATTTTTTTGCCTCGTTTAAGAACTTTTAGAATTATTCCTATGCTTTAGGCTCTTGCATTTTGTACAGAAAAAAGTGCATATAAGTTGTGTGTGTCATATTGTTTTGTTCAACAGATTAGTTCAAGTTATCATTTCGCTTTGAAAATAAGCTCTACCATGAGGTATTCTAGATTTGAAAAAGCGGGAACAGGTTTAAAATTGTCTTAGAATTTCCAAACTTTCTATGGTTTCTAAATATTATAGCCTGATGACATCTTTCCAAGATTAATGCTTCAATTTGTCTATGTGCAATGGAAATTCAGCAATATGTTGTGGATTTTCTGGTTTAAATACAGATATAGGGAAAAATCTTTGACAATCTTTTCCCAAATTGTGCTTTGAAATTAAGTGTGTACCATTGTCATATGACTCCTTTTCAAAATCCTCGGAGATTTAAAAGGTTTGTTAAAAAGTATGTCTCAGGTGCTCTAAGGTGAGCGATATAGGACCATCTTGGTCCTCTTGTAAATGTACTAAGTATATTATTTTCTTTTCCCTTGAAAAAATTCATCACCAAACAAGGACAGGCTGTTTAAACCCATTACCAAACAACCATTATTTAGACTGCTCCACTTTGGAAGATGTTGCAGGCAACAAAAGATGATGTATTAGCATGGATCTCTAAATGATTTCCCAAACTATTTATCAACATTAGGTCTTGTTATTTTAACTTGAATTTTGCAATTGTTTTCTTTTTGATAAAGTTAGAATTTTCTCAAATTCTCTCAAGCAGTGAAAGATTTTCTCAAATTCTCCCAAGCAGTGAAATTACATACTTGTGCCTTGTACTTGTTACTGAAAAGTTAACATCAGATTTTAATCAGATTGGACAACTGAAACCTATGTCAAAAAGTCAAAATTTTTGTGCAGCAACATTTTCATCATTGAAAGCCATTTAAAACGAAATGTTTGAAATATTTGTAGATAAAAATCAATTTGGGATTTGCCCGAGTCATTTAAGAAAAATCGATATCTTAACCAGATTGATTTCAAAATTGCTGCAGAGGACTGGATACAGTTCAGCACAGAAAGGACCTCTATGGATAAGGCGAGAAATCTCCCTAAAAGGCTCAAATGGAAAAGTCAATTTTCAAAACATGCAAATTGACAATTATTTCAAGCTGTATTGTTAGATGTGTATACCTAAATCATATGAAAAATGATTTTTGTACAATCAAAACGATTTGACATGTACAGATAACTCTTGGTTTCTGTACCTACCCATAGATTTACATTTTCTTACCCATCAGTATTTATTTAACCAGAATGAACTTTTCTATTATTTTATCAGCAAGAATTTTTCTGTAAAGGTAAGGACAATTGGTGTTGAAATCATGAACCGGTTTTCCTTTTGTCCTTAATGCACATGTGCATCATTGAACCAAGTTTAAAGGCGAAAATTTCCCGTCAAAAATATGGCAATTGGTATATGAGTACTATTTGTAGTATAAAAGTATGTTCCCCCCGTGACCCAAGAAATCCTTTTTACCAAGGAAGCCTTTGGTCAAGTTACACAACATATATCAATGGGAAGCTGGTGTGGGGGTGGGGGGGGACGATGTTCGCCAGCCCATGGAAGGTAGGTATTCCTCGGTTTTTGGCAGGAAAGTTGTTTCAATGATGCGCATGCGCAATACCGACAACACCAAAGCTGCCAAATGATGTCAACACCATCTATCCTTGTATATTTAGAAAATAAATTGCAAATGAAACAAAAGAAGCTTCATTTTACCTCTATGAATACCGGTAGTGTAAGAAAATGAAAACATTTAGGTGGGTACAATGACCAAGAGCTATCTGCACATATAGAACTTTTTAAATGACATGAAATATGTATTCATTTCATTTATCTATCTACCTAACCATAAAGCTTAATTTTGCTTCTCAATTTATAAGTTTTGAAAATTGACACTTCGAGCTGAGCCTTTTAGGGAGATTTCTTGCCTTATCCATAGAGGTCTTTTTTAGGCTTAAGAAGGAAATGCAGTTCTCAACATTTTCTTTTTTGCCTCAATGTTTTCCCCTATGTTTTCCCAAGTTTTTATTTCTTTATGCAGCCAAGGGGGGGAGGGGGGGGGGGGGGGGCAAGTATCAACTCAGTCTGTGTGTGTCAGTACGTCCTCATCTTGTGAGTGAAGCTCCTCCAACATTTGTGGACAAATTTTAATGAAAATATTTCTTGTACATGTCGGGGCATTTCATACTTATTTGTGAAAGATGTTGATAAATGAATAAATATAAATTATGATTTGTTGTACTTTTATTATTCTATCTCTTAACCCTTTCCCAAACAAGACCTGGTTTTGACGTCCCTAATAGAAAAGGCTTGGGAAAACATTGAAACAAAAGAAGAAACTGCTGATAACCAGCAGTTTCTCCTTTTGTCTCAATATTTTCTATGCCATATTTTACACTAATCATATCCTTAATAACAACCTTTTTGACATTTGTGCCTGTTTTTGAAGTGGATCACCATAAAATTTTGTTGTTTGGGAAAGGGTTAAAAGGAATTGATGTCCATCCGATTGTCTACGCAAGTAGAAGCTAAGGTTGCAATTTTCTCTACAAGTTCTCGAAGTTCTTTTTTGCTGCAGAAGGTAGACATACTGTACATTGGTATCATCTTCTATACGCTATCTGCACTATCACCACAAAATAATGTGGATCACAGCTGCAGTCATATGAAAACTAGAACTGTTGCCAATGAGGTGAACAATCTTCAATAGTGCCATGTCACTAAAAACAATGGTTAAAGCATATAAACAGATTTTAAACAAAGTTGAATCGTGACTTTGACATAAATTATGTGACACAAAAAAGATGAGTTTTATGGTCCTAGGTCATGCTGTTCTTGAGTTAGAGCACAGAAACCAAAGTCTTGGCAGACATGATGAAACCTAAATACCCCTCTACTTTGCAGGTGTGTGGGGTATAATGAAACCTTGATTGAACATTTCAAACATGACAAAATTTTAGACTAGTCAAAATTAAAAGAAGTTGAAGAAGACAAAATAAATGGACAATTTTGATAGAACAGCATTAATGGAAGACTGGATAACTTGGTACGAAACTTTATTGGTCAAAGATTCATATTAACGAACAAAACTGTCTTTTATTGAATGAAACGGAAGAACAATAAATCATACTCTAACCTTCAATTTCGAAAAAATATATCATATTATGAGGTTATTTAACATGTCTTTGTACAATACTGAATTCTATTGGATGAATACTTTGCAGAACGAGGCTATATTTGGACGAGCCGATAGGCGAGTCTAAATATAGACTTGTTCTGCAAAGTATGAATCCAATAGAATTCGGTATTGTACAAAGACATGTTAAATGACCTCTTTATTTCACATCATTTTTTTTCACACAAAACATGACAAAGATTAATTTTGTATAAAATTAAGATCTAGATCTAATTACTTTTCAATAGAATTCCAACGTGAAAAAAGGAAGAAAACAACATAGGCCTGTGTCATGAAAAAAATGTAGGCCTCATGTACATTTCTAAAGCTGTGAAATATACATGGCATCTGACATTAAATCTATCACTCACTCACTCACTCCCGGGTTTCATATTTAACGTGCAGGTGTAGAAGCACAATCCACATCAGTGGGCTCCTTTCCAGGTAGCTGGCTAGCTGCATGCATGGCTGTTCTCACTCCCTGTCTCCAGTCCTTCTTATTGTGTGGGTCAATGGTGGATAGATTCCATTCTCTGCGATCCCTCTCTGTCAATTGTTTCCAAGTCATCTTGGGCCTTCCTCGCCTGCGAGTTCCTGTGACCTGCATGTCGTGTGCTGTTTTAATAGCCCCGTCGGATCTCTCCACATGTCCATACCATCTGAGCCTTCGTTCTCTCAAGATGGGTTCTAAGTCATCAAGACCAAGCTGTTTACGTAGCTCCTTTGACCTGGTGTTGGAGATATCTTGTGGACGTACATTGCAGATCCGTCTAATCATCGCACGGTCATTTCGTTGCAGGCGTTGTAGGTTGGGCTTGGAAAGGGGCCATGTCTCGCTTGCGTAAATCATGACGCTTCTGACGCATGTTGAGTAGACTTTTCCTCGTGTTTGGTAGGTGAGGTGGCGTGAAGTGAGTATTGGCATCAGCTCTTTAAACTTCTTCCATGCAGATTTGACTCTAGTTATGGTGGCTGAGTCGCATCCACCAGCTGCCGAAAGCATGTCTCCCAGGTAGCAAAAGGATGCCACCACCTCCAGCTTGTCCTGTCCTACCTGCACCTCTGACTGGGGTCTTCCGTCGAGTGGTCTTGCTGCTCCCATACAGCGGGCACACTTGAAGTTTGGGTCCTCTTTGAGCTTTTTCAGTCCGCTGCATTTCTTGTGGACCCAGCTACTGCAACCACTGCATAGGATGCTGTTATTACCTACTCCAGTGCGGCATACAGCGCATGGGAACTTCCCAGAGCTCTCCAGAGTATCCAGTCCCTTTCCGCAGATCATGATCTTCGTCTTCTTTGCGTTTACTCGCAGTCCTTTTTTCTCCATTCCTTCCTTCCAGATAAGCAGTCTGGAGACACATTCCTCGAGTGTTTCTGTGATGACGACGAGATCATCGGCGTAAAGATCCTCCCAGGGGACACCAGACCGGAATTCACGAGAGAGGGCTTCGAGTACTGTGATGAAGAGGAGCGGGCTAAGTACCGAGCCCTGGTGGACACCGACCTATATAAATCTATATTTATCGATTTATGTTTGTCTCAAAAGATTGAATAGACCGTCATAAATTATGATAGTGTGAAATGTACATGAAATTTGTCATATAAACTATCTATCATGTCATGCGTAAATCAACAATGTAAACATTGACAGAAAAGGAGAAATTGCTGATAAACGGCAAATCTCCTTTTCTCTTAGAACTTTTTTGTCAAGCCTTTTAATGGACATCAAATCCAGGTCTTGTTTGGGAAAGGGTTAAGTGTGATTTTTATCATTGCTGCAAATTAAATGCGCTACAATTCAGAAATGTTTTGAAATGAAAATAATCTCTTTCGTGATGTTTAAAATCATTTTCTCCTTTTGTCTTAATGTATTGCCAATGTGTTTTTTCAATCACAGAATCAAAGCTATGTCTTGTTTAGGACAGTGAATTCAAAATATCATGTTGAAACAAACATTCAACTCTAATGCACAATTTTGCTTTTGCAAACGAGAACTCTACTAAAGGGAGATTACTCTTCGATGCGAATATGGATATTTTGTACTGCAGCCTCGATTTGGGAAAAAATCCATATTTGTACGGTTCAATCGATATTTGTAGGGTTCAAATGAGTGCAATGCATATTTGGACGGTTCAACCGGTGCATCGTACAATATCGATCTAGCCGCTTTGGAATATCGAGAATCCCGTGCGTCCACGCAATTATCTCGTGCGTGCAATACGGCTCTAGGTATTGTATACTCACGTGGTATGAATGGGGTGATTTGATTGGTTTACTACTTTCGGGTGTGAAATAAAAACAATTATTGAACAGCAGAAATATGCTTACCGGATAAACTTTATTCCTTTTTGCACATTTAAATGGGTTTAGTTAAACTAGTGACTATTGTAAAAACATAAAGTGCACTTGCAACAACTTTGTTGTCAGCCCTTAAACATGTCTTGTTTTGTAGGATTTGGTTGAAATGATTTTTTCTTGCAAGACTACATCCTTTCTATCAAACTAGAAAGACCTGAAGGTCTTGAGTCGCTCCACAGGCCTGAATTTCTTGTGGTTTACTATAAAAAAATTGACAAATTTATCTAATTGCTTAAACTTTATAATTATTACATTCTTATGGTTCTTAGAGCAGAAACAAAGTAAAATACAGCAATGTGGTCAAAGAAAAACTAGATTTCTCAAAACTTGTGGTTCTTAGAGCGAAATCAAAATAAAAAGAAGCAATCATATGGTCAAAGCGAAAAGAAGGTAAATAATGGACCAATATTTTGGGGATTTTTAGAGTGATGATAAAGTAGAAAACTGTAATTATGCCAAATTCAAGGGCACATAATTCAGTATGTGAGTTTATAATCAAGCTGAAAATTAAACTCGTGCAAGATCTTATGGTCAGCATCATTCTGTCCAAATTTTATCATTATTAGTCTATAATCGAGGCTGCAAAAGTGAAAAAAAGTGTCGAAAACTGAAATTTTGTCATTTTCAAGGGCACATAACTCAGATTGTAGCTATGCAATCATCCTGAAAATTACACATAAGCAAGATCTTGTTGTCAACTAGATTCTGTCCAAATATCTTCTTGATTGGTTTACAATTATGGTTGTTAAGAGTGAAAACAAAGTCGAAAATGGCAATTTTGTCAAATTCAAGGGCACATAACTCAAGATGTAAAATTCCGATTAACCTGAAAATTACACACAGGCAGGATATTATGCTGATATATATTCTGTCCAAGTTTTGTCTTGATTGGTAAATATTTGTAGATTTTAGAGTAAAAATAAAGTCAAAACCAGCTATTTTTGACATTCAAGGGCAGATAACTCAGGTGATTCTGGTTCAATCCAAATTCTTTGAAGGAATCTGAGAGAGGGTCACCCAAGGATCATTCCTGTGAAGTTTGGTTGAAATCCATCCAGTAGTTTCTGAGGAGAAGATTTTTAAAGAAAAAGTTTACGGACGCACGCACGGACGCACTGACGCACGACGGACACATCGCCATGACAATAGCCCGCTGGCCTGAAAGGCCAGTGGAGCTAAAAATGTCTAGTATTTTTGACATAATGATGATGATAATCACTATTAATCCTTTTCAAAATGGCAAATAAAGTAGCCAACAGTCCTAACCAGCCACTTTATAAATGACAATAACATTCTTAAAAGTTATCACATTTCTATTGAAATTTGATATGTGAATTTTTAAGCATGATTCATGTGGATTTCAATGATTTAAAAGTAATTAGTAAATTTGGCTGTGTAATAAGGGAAAAGCTCAAAAAGCTCTAAATCCAAATAAAGCATGAGATATTACACTCACAACAATTCAAGTTCCACAGTTTGTTAGCTGCAACGCACGCCACAAAAAGGGAAACATTGTCAATTTTGCACAAATTTTGTCCACAGAAGAAACACTAAGAATAGGAGGCACGGTAAAATGGTGTTTACATTCAACCGGCAAAACATTTTTCAACGGATATGCTCCAAATATGGTCTTGTGTAGAAAAACAGTGCAACAGATATTTTTACACATATTCTGCACTTTTTTAGGTTGCCAAGAATAATCTGTCTATATTTAACCCTTTCCCAAACAAGACCTGGTATTGACGTCCTTAATAAAATAGGCTTGGGAAAACATTGAAACAAAAGAAGAAACTGCTGAGAACCAGCAGTTTCTCCTTTTGTCTCAATATTTTCTGTGCAATATTTTACACACATCCTATCTTTAATAACATCTATTTTGTCATTTGTGACAGTTTTTTAAAAGAATCACCCTAACATTTTGTCGTTTGGGAAAGGGTTAAAGCATTTTCAAAGAGAAAAGGTTTTCAGACTTTGCGTCTAGGAAGTGGTTTTCAGCATACATAAGCTCTTTAATTTTCTTCTGGGGGCCCAATGCTGCACATAATTTTCAATTTCCTTCATAGTCTAGTCATAGGTTGCAGCTAACAATCACTGAGTATAGAATCACTACTTTGCCCATATTCTGAGCTCTGTGTGAATTTAGAGCTTCTTGAGCTTTTCTCGTGTTGCGCTTTAATTGCAATAAAGCAATGGTAAGTTTTGACAAAAGCACCAGGAAAGTTGCTAAAAAATTCACTTAGCAAATTTCATAAAAATCCAATCACCACAGAAAACGTTATCATTGTTTTTAAAGTGGCCGGTTAGAACTTTTGACTAGTATATTTACATTGTCCCAATTTTAAACCTGCTGCAGACAACAGCATAGATGTTGATAAAAAATGGATTCATCATAAGTACAATATAGCTCAAAATTATTGTTATCATTTTCTTCTTTTTTTCCTTCATGTATTCCAAAGTCTCTTCTAATCTAAAGAGGGACCTTCTTTGCTATATTATATTGGGTTATATTGTTTTCGTTTGGAAAAGGCTTAAAGCTAGTACTGCAATTATAAACAGAGTTATGTTGTGAGGATTTTTTTACTAAATATATTCTAATGTTTGCCAATTCTACTATGACAGAAATATACCTAGAGCAGTATTCACCAACCAGGCTAATTCAAAGTTAACTTTTGAAGTTACACAACAATCCATCTGATTGGCCTAGACATATGTCTCGTCCAATCTAACAGCTTGTAATGTAATTTGGATTTAGAGTATCAATATAGTATTGTTGGTGAATACAGCCAGATATCTAAAGGTTAGCTCTCTCAATCAATTATAATTGATAGTTTGGAGGTCTAGAAAGAATGCTATTTAATACAGGATTTCTAGCTGCTTTCTGTCCGCTCGGCTCTGATGTTGACATTTGAACTACAGGTGTAAGCTGGTTAACACCCACTAATGAATCACTGGTGTTTTGATCCTTTAACAGTTCTATTCTGTCAACATCTAAATGATTGAACGAGGAAGATATATTACTGTCAAACTCCATCCTGCCCCCCGGAAGAGATATCTCTGACATATTTGTATTCATGATGTTTATAGGACTTGAGCTAAACATACTAAAGTCAGGTGACTGCAAGTCATCAATAGATCCAGTCATAGCATCAATAGTTTGTAAGAAGAACACATTTTTGTCTTTATCTAGAAACAAGTTTGGTGAGATTGCTGTCAGATTAGAAAATTCACTAAATATGGAGTTTCCACTGGGTTGTCGTGATCTGTCCCCGCTAGTTTGACGGGATCTGTTACCACTGGCCTGTCTTGACCGGTCACCACTTGCCTGTCTGAGTCGATCATTACTTAAATGTCTCAGTCTGTCACCGCTCGGCTGTATCAATCTGTCACCACTCGGCTGTATTAATCTGTCACCGCTGGGTTGTCTCAGTCTGTCATCACTAGGTGGCTGCGGTCTGTCTCTACTTGTGAGTGTCGGTTGAGATTGATTCACATTGCTCACTTTATTACCACTGGCTTGTCTAAGATGGTCACCACTAGGATGCTTCAACTTATCACTGCATATCTTCCGTGATTTATCACTCAATTGTCTCGCTTTGTCACTTTTTGTTGGTAATGATTTACTATTTGATTTAGCAACAGGCTTTGATTTGATAGAATTATTCAAATCTTTGAGTGTAAAAGTATGGCTAAGTTGTTCAAAGGAATCAGGATTTTTTGCATTTTTACCGGTCACATGTTTTGTAGCACCTATTTTCCCGATGTGTTTACCCGATTTTGTTAGGGTTCTACTAGATGGTGTAGATAGGCCTGATTGTGAGGTTTTTGACATAACCATGTCTGGATTCACCATAGTTTCTTCACGACCAGAATCTTGAACTTCAAAAATATTGTCTGGTGACGTAGCCTGGACTTGTGTGATCTTAAACTGCACATTTTTCTTGTTAGGTAGTCCTGTATGTGAAGTCTGGGTTGATGTTTGGGGTTCTTTTCTCTGCACTATGTCATAGCTAGCACCAGTCTGTACTGGTAATGTAGTGGACCTTTCTACTGATGGTGGATGGTTGTGGGCATGCTCGGACTGGATACCAGGATCTAGCCCCTCATCTACTGTATGGCTTGTCCATTGTACAGATTGTCCCTTTGGTAACAGAGAATGGTCAGTATCTGATGTATGTGTAAATTGTACATGTTTTGGTAACACAACCTGATTTTGACTCCCAACAATTGAGACTACATTGTTTTCCATAGAATCATTTGTCTCTGTGATATTGTTAACTTTCTGTGTCTGATCGGTTTCCACAGGTAGTTGTATATTGACCACTGGATTGTCTGAGTGACCAGTGTTGACCACTAGATGACCTGGTGGATTATGAACTATATAACAAGGATGACCGCTAGAATCCATCACTTGTAAAGGAATACTGCCGGCATTCACCTCACCTTGTACACTCGAGGTGTGCTGGGTGTTTGGTAATGCTTGAATAACTTCAACATTATTCTCACTCTTCTGATTCAATGTCACGGGTTGTGTATTCATTTCATTACTTTGAGTTATGTATAAGTTTGATCCCTGTGTTGGTTGTTCAAATGCTATATTCTGACCGCCTGTATCTGGATATGCAGGCAGGTTAGTTTGAGTTACAGCCATGTTTGGTTCACCAATAGAGAGGTTATTGGTGGGGATTCCTACAGTATAATAAGTACCATTTATATTGACAAGTGTGTTTGTATCCTGGACTGTAACAGCTGCTGTATCTGGTAAGTGAGGCTGTACAACATGTCCAGTGTTGTGTCCGGTAATGCTGGGCTGTGTAGGATCATTAATGCCTGGTAGTAAGTTAGTCTGATTGTCCATGGTCTGTGCCACATTAACAACACCTGGTACTTGTAGACCAGTCTGATCTGACTGATGTCCAGCATAATTCAGCTGTAACTGACCATTCACAACATTCAAACTGAACACAGGAAGTGTTGATGTAGACTGGTTATCTGACACACTTCCTGGTAATGTAGACTGGTCCACCATTACTTTACCAGGGTCAACTTGTGCTGGTGGTGGATTCTGGCTCTGCTGCTGTTGTTGTTGTCCTATTTGCTGGAGAATTTGTTGGAAAATAGCCTGGTTCTGAAATACATATTTGTTACATATAAATTCAAAATCTATGAATGAACAGAATTATAGGATGACTTATCTAAGTTATTTTGAAATCAACATTTCAATAGAATTGTCTGCTCAGTATTACATTTATTTCTATAACGCTGAACACAATGAAATAAGGAATCAAAACTTCTATTTTTGATTGCATATCCCTATATTCAGAGATATAGATGACAGAGGGTACCTTCAGTATGCCATACATCTTGTATCAGACATCAAACTATTTGTTAGGAGTACTACTTGAGTAACTAATCATCTGAGTGAGAAAATTCTAATATGTATCCGCAACCAAGGATTTTTGAATATCAATATTAATGAGCCAAGATTAAGATGGCATTTACAGCATTTGAGATCTGCATGGATCCAGATCTACTTATGCCTCTAGTCAGTCTGATCAGCATCTATTCTGCTCTGCGAGAGTGGATTCAAGTACTCGCGAATTTATTAAAGAACATTTAGAAACACAGATTTTGATCTGAGTGTATGTATAAACAATACTGTGGATTTATATTGGTGTCAAATACGATGAAGTCCTGCTTTCCAGATCCTAGCAGGAATACAAACTGATATAAAACGTACCATGATGTTTGTTTGTTCTGTGTGTGTTACAGACTGATATATAACGTACCATGATGTTTGTTTGTTCTGTGTGTGTTACAGACTGATATATAACGTACCATGATGTTTGGTTTGTTCTGTGTGTGTTACAGACTGATATAAAACGTACCATGATGTTTGTTTGTTCTGTGTGTGTTACAGACTGATATATAACGTACCATGATGTTTGTTTGTTCTGTGTGTGTTACAGACTGATATATAACGTACCATGATGTTTGGTTTGTTCTGTGTGTGTTACAGACTGATATAAAACGTACCATGATGTTTGTTTGTTCTGTGTGTGTTACAGACTGATATATAACATACCATGATGTTTGTTTGTTCTGTGTGTGTTACAGACTGATATATAACGTACCATGATGTTTGTTTGTTCTGTGTGTGTTACAGACTGATATATAACATACCATGATGTTTGTTTGTTCTGTGTGTGTTACAGACTGATATATAACGTACCATGATGTTTGTTTGTTCTGTGTGTGTTACAGACTGATATATAATGTACCATGATGTTTGTTTGTTCTGTGTGTGTTACAGACTGATATATAACGTACCATGATGTTTGTTTGTTCTGTGTGTGTTACAGACTGATATATAACGTACCATGATGTTTGTTTGTTCTGTGTGTGTTACAGACTGATATATAACGTACCATGATGTTTGTTTGTTCTGTGTGTGTTACAGACTGATATATAACGTACCATGATGTTTGGTTTGTTCTGTGTGTGTTACAGACTGATATAAAACGTACCATGATGTTTGTTTGTTCTGTGTGTGTTACAGACTGATATATAACGTACCATGATGTTTGTTTGTTCTGTGTGTGTTACAGACTGATATATAACGTACCATGATGTTTGTTTGTTCTGTGTGTGTTACAGACTGATATATAACGTACCATGATGTTTGTTTGTTCTGTGTGTGTTACAGACTGATATATAACGTACCATGATGTTTGTTTGTTCTGTGTGTGTTACAGACTGATATATAACGTACCATGATGTTTGTTTGTTCTGTGTGTGTTACAGATTGTTGAGCCATGAGCTGTAGACGCAGGCTGATTTGCTGCTGTTCCAGTAGCTGTTGTTTCTCCATCAGATCTCTCTGTATCTGCTCTAAATGCTGCTTCTGTAACTCATACTGCAATACAACAACACACAAACAAGTTCGGTCAACAGTCTAGTCATTTGTTAGAGCTATAAAAAGCCGATTGATTGAAATGACGCTAAATTTTCATTAAAATTTTGGTAGCTGGACCACATGCCCATGTGTTCAGGTACTCAAAGTTAACCTTGAGTTATTGCAGCAACATTTTATCTAGACAACCAATGCCTGGTATCATGTCACCTGGGTATAAACACTGAAACCATGTATTTAACCTGCTTACAAAAAAATACTTTTCACATACATCTCAATCTGGATTAACAAACATGTAATATTAACCCTTTCCCAAACGGCAAAATTTTAGGTTGATCCAATAAAGATAAGATTTGTATATGATACAGCTCAGAAAATATTGAGACAAAAGGAGAAACTGCTGGTTATCAGCAGTTTCTTCTTTTGTTTCAATGTTTTCCCAAGCATTTTCTATTAAGGACGTCAAAACCAGGTCTTGTTTGGGAAAGGGTTAAGAAACAGATAATTCAGGTGCCTACCTGTATATTAGAATCTGATGTTGTGATGATATTTTGGCTGGTTTGTTTTGTTGGCTTCTGATTGATCTTTGGTTCTGAAGTGATGGGTCTATTTGTGCTCTCTTCTACTGAATCTGCAAACACAGATAGGATTTATAGAAACATACACTGCAGGAAGGGAATGCAAAATTTTAGTTCCTTCAAAAATAATCCCTAGTTTCAATGTACCTTTAAGAAGAGGTTTTTACATTACAGGTTAATAGAGAAACTGCTGCTAACCTACATTTTCTATCATTTTTCTAACAGATTTCTGTGCTCTATCAAATGCTATTTAAGTACTGTATGTATGTAATTGTCTGCAGATAAGACTGGTATAAATTTTGTCATTTTCAAAAGTGTGATGTTTTTTCTAATTTTTTGTATATCTTAGTCGGTTTTTATTCATTTCCTTGTTTTCCTGAATTACAAACATTCCAAGAGTAACATCACAAGTCACAGTCTGTGGTCTGATGGTGGTGGACTCTTCACTATTCCAGTCAGACCTTTGTCTACATGATGCTGTACAAACACAGCCCCGTACCGTCTATCACCTTGTCCCTGTTTTAACTAGGCGCATCAGTGTTTATATAGCTGTCCAGTAAAAATACACACTTATGGTTAGCTCCTTTTTCTATCTTTGGAGCATTGCTTGTATTGTATTTCAATCAAATACCACACATTACACAACATTTTACCAGAGCTACAAGTAACAGTGGGTAATGGCATTTCAAAATGCAAAATATCTGCCAATTTTCATCAAACCCAATGTTGTGGGTACTCATTTGAATCGTCTCCTCGAGAGGAGAAGATTCAAATGAGTACCAATAACATAGGGTTTGGATTTGAAATACATGAAACAAAGTAAGAATGTCTTCACCACCACTTTCTGTAGCTCTGATCTACAACTAAGTAAGGACCCCTTACTGTCTGTATCCTTGTCTATGTTTTGACCTGGCAGTTTGTTGTTTTTATAGCTTTCCTGCCACACTTTCTTCATGCCATGTTCTGGAGGTTCTCTATTGCCATTGTTCTCTAACATCATGTTGTATACACGACTGATCGTCGACGCGGAACATCCCGTCACAAACCCGATAAAGTGGTAACAGTTACGATGAGTAGCACCTGCCAATCAGAACAATCACACTTCTAACAGTATATAGCATATTTCTCATGACAATGTTATTTTTTATTTATTGTTCAAATCACTAAGGCTTTTCACTTTACACGAGACTTTGAGAGGTTTGAAGAACACTGCTAATTTTAGAAAGACAACAATTAAATGATTTGATGTAATAAAGAATAGCAGAAAGTGTTTCATACTGTGTACTTAGAAGTTTTCAAACTCTTGAAAGATAAATTTTACTCATTAAACACACCAAGAATTCAATCAGTAGCCTCCTTTAATCAACAAACCACTAGCTACATCAAGTGTGAAAGAAGCCAAAGTCATGATAATTCAATTTTTCAAAGATTGATCAAGAACCCGCAGTATAGAAGTATATAGTTTTAACTAACATTTAACTTTTATATTTCCCTATGTTAAACAGATTCATCAGACAATCTCAAATAATTAAAATACTAACTACTTAATGGTCTCAACACAAAAATAGATGTACACTGTAGCTGTATCAGGGATTTCAGCAACTAAATGACTAAAAGCATTAATTGTTGAAGTGGTATTAGCCAGCTCTAATGATGTGTGACTGTATGAACTCACCCACAGGAGTTAACATTTCTGCCAGTACACGTCTAGTCTCCATCTGACCTTGTTTCGCCCTCTCCCTCCATGATTGTAACAACTTCTTGTGTGTAAGGGCCATCTGAAACAGAGATAATATAAAGGTATATCAGGAAGTGTAAGGGCCACCTCAAATGTTGCATTGAAAGTGTTACCACACATTTTCAATCATACAAGGAATCCACCATGCTTGTGTAAATATATGGACTGTACCTGTGTACAAAATTTCACATACCGTGTTTATTAGAAACATGGTCGAGGGAAAAGTAGGGGGTGGGCGTTTATTAGAGGTTTTCTAATTTTGTTAGTCAAAATTTGCGAATCAAGTGTCAATTCATGGACTCCAAGTCCAGTAAGTCAAATTTGGTAAAGTTTTGTTATAAGGACTGCAATATATGATTTTTTGATAAAACTCCTTCCATGCAAACAGATTGAGGGCTAGACATCCTCTTTTTCATTGGTTTTGGAAATGGTCTTCGTTTATGACATACATTATTTCAATCTGTAATCGGGGGATGGGTGTTTATTAGAATCACCCCTTTTTGCTAAAATTGTGCTTGAAATAAACAGATTCTCAGCCCAGATTTGGGGTGGATGGGTGTTTATTAGAATATGGGCGTTTATTTGAATAATAACGGTACATGTATATGCGACATTTATGGATCAGTATTGACTTCCAGACACTGCAACAGCTGCAACAGAAAGCTTTTCATCAACAGAGCAGCAGTATGTCGTAATTCTGTACTTTCATTTGAATCATCAAATTATCATTATGCCATTTCCAACTGCTATGGTCATATCGCGGCAGGTGGAGCACCTAACATAGATTCCTGGTATTTCTTATACCAGTACTACCACAATATCCAAACCAAGCCTCCAGCTTCTCTCTCACATAGATGATTCACATCTATTGATGAGCCTAGCCGGGGTTCGAACCCAGGACCCCTGGATTGACCGACTCCCACGTTACTGACTGAGCTATCTAGGCTCGACGTTCATAGATTTGATAGATAACAGTGGTAAGAAGATACATGATGAGTTAGTTAATATTTACAGGTGTTTTGCACTTATTGTCAAGTCAACTACTGGACAAAGGAGTTTATACTCAGAAGAACATCTCTAGAGGATGAAGCAATGCCAAGTTATTGCCACAGACAATGACATGTGTAATGAAGTCAGAGATCTGGTATACTCCGATATGTGAATGAGTTTTGATAAAATTACATATTGGGAATTCTACAAGATGCCATTTAAACAGTCTTGCATGATCATTTACGGATGCACAAACTTACAGCTCCTTAAGTCCCAATATCTTTCAGCGATGAGTTTCTTAACTATGGTTGTCAAAATTATGGCTTGTTTGGGAAAGGGTAGAGTGAGGAAAACAATTTATACTAACCATAACACAATTTTCAGAACAACAAGTCAGGTCTACTAGTGTATGAATCTCTGGTAGTTTTCCCATGGCAGCTTTCCCTCTAGTTCTCTCTAATCGACATGGTCTCTATGGAAGACAAGAGCCGTCAGAGACGGACAATGCTCCCCGATTAAGGCATTGTCACAATAAATGTATGCCATGCAGAGCTAAGATTAAGCTAACAAACGTTAAGCCCCCTTTTTCCATGACATACTTTTTATATGCAAATTTAAAGTAGTTTCTTGTCAAGGGCATCTGATTTGCTACTCAAATATGAAATTTCATCAAATTCTGACCATTAGACTATGAGAAATTAGAGAAAAAGTGTATTTGACCTTAAGTCCCCTTTTCCCATGACGAGGCCTCAAATCCAAAAACTGGGAAAAGTACATCGGCATTATGTCATAGGGAGTTCACATGGTAAGTTTCATTTGATTTGGCCCAAGGGTTATAGAGAAATCGCTTCGGACGGACGGATGGACGGAATGACGGACGGACGGACAGACGAAGCGGCGACTATATGCTCTCCCTTCAGAGAGCATAAAAATAATACCATGTATGTTATCATGGTGATTATACTGTAAATGGGTTTTATATTACATCAAATAAATAAGGATAAAGTCAATCAAATATGAAAGCTTGATTACTTGCGGTTGAAATGAATACACAATGCAGAGCTACAAATGAGATAAGAGGGGTTGACAACTTTTCGAAATCATATGCAATATTTCATTTATTGTTCATCAAACCCTATGTTGAGGAAACATTAGAACTGTCTCGTTTAGAGCATTATAATGAGTACCCACAACATGACGTTTGAAATTGAAATAACAAAGTTGAAATGTCTTCTCTCAAACTTATATGTAGCTCTGAATGATTATCCTAAAAGGATGGGTTGCAATAAGGGGTCAAAAAATAGATTTTCTTTAAATTTTGTGGCTTGATAGGGTAACATAATATCTTTAATTTGTATGTGTAAAAAATCTGGTTTCGGCTTATTTTCCGAGATATGGGTAAATAAAGTGGGTGGGGTAAGATGGACTGAAACACAGTAGGGGTCATTCTAAGTCGCTTATCTTTCTTATTTTTAGCCCAAGATGCGTGAAAATTTGTATGCGTGTCTTGTGATATATGCGTTAACCATTTATGGGCTTACATTTGATATTCCATGTATATCTTTTCCGTAATACCCATTCTTCTTTCTTTCGAAGAATTTTGCTATTTTTTAACGACCAACTTTACCAAACTATCTTCACACGTTTTATTTGAAACCCGATTTCTATGAAACTTTACAGATGTATTATCCAGATATTAATATAACTTTGTGTGAAATTTGAAAGAAAAGCGTTGGTTCGTTGTTGAGATATTTGACCCTGACCTTCAAAATAACATCAAATTCGGGAAAGTCCGTTAAAACTACGCATTGTTGGGAAAATGGTTAGGGTTGAATGGCATGTGACTGCCAATTTATAAAAGAATGCATTTCACATATGATTGGGGTTTTTATTGTATGATTTTACCGTTAAAATAGATATACTCAATATAATAAACTTGGTCACCTCTCAGAGTTACCCGGTTATTTCATCTAATGAAATCATTGTTAGACAGATATTTGTTTAAGGCCTGTCTATACATTTAACATTATTTTCTTTTTGTTGATCATATTATATAACGTTATATAAATATTTAGCTTAAGTTAACTAATTGTAAGCACATTTGGTCATTTAGTAAAATCATTCACAATGCGTCTTCATTATAACCAATCTGAAAATGATCAGTTTTCTCGTAGCAAATTGATAATTCTTGTCCATTATGAGACGAGTGAATATAAACTCTTAGACAATTCAAGTTGCATATAAAGCTTTTAGACCTTGAGCCACCAATAACCCCTGCTCCCCCCCCCAGGGGGAATTTTGAAGGGTATGATTTTCTGAAAGCTTATAACAAATGCTACAAAATGAGCGTTGTTTGCACTCTGGCCGTTGGGGCTTTTGGCTGTAACCCTTATCTAAAACCCTTAACCCTTTTAATTTTTTCTATTCAAATATACAAACATTTATTTGGTAATATCTTCATTGCATTTTGGCCTACATATGTCAATATGGTATCAAATGAAAGCTTATGACTTGCTCTTTCATTTGTAGTTATTTTATGCAAATTAGCTCATTTGCATATTCATGAATATTAATGATTTTCCTAAAAATTGTCAATTTTTGATTAAAATTTGGTTAATAATTTCCAAAACAAGGCGTTTCTGTTCAGGGGGAATTTTGTAAACATGGTTTATCAGTAAGAACATTTTATTAGAAACATTTTGAGTCTTGTTTGCACTCTGGCGGCTAGGGCTTTTTGGCGTGACCCTTATCTAAACCCTTAACCCTACCAAATTGTTCATGCAAATTTTGAAAATGAATTTGGTCATATCTTGATTGAATATTTACACACAGATGTCAGAATGGTATCAAATCAAAGCTTATGACTTGCTCTTTCATTTTAAGATATGTTATGCAAATTAGCTCATTTGCATATTCATGAATATTAATTATTTTTCCTAAAAATACCATTTTCGACCAAAATCTGGTAAATACTTTCCAAAACAAGACACTTTTGTGCAGTGGAATTGTGTAAACATAATTAATCTTAAAGTTAATCATATATGAAACATTTTTGAGCGATGTTTGCACTTTGGCTGTTGGGGCATTTGGCCAAAACCCTTACCTAAACCCTTAACCCTATAAAATTGTCCAGTCATTTCAAAACGTTTTTTATCATATCTTGGTTGAATATTGACCTACAGATGTAAGAATGGTATCAAATAAAAGCTTATGACTGTCCCAATAATTTGCCATAAATTTTATGCAAATTATCTCATTTGCATATTCATGAATATTAATGACATTACTTAAAACTGTGACCTTTTTAGCGGGTATTTGGAAAATACTTTAAAAAACATTGTGTTTCTACTCAAGGGGAATCATGTAAACATAGTTTATCTTAAAGAACATTTTATTAGAAAACATTTGAGCAATGTTTGCAATCTGGCGGTTTGGGCTTTTGGCCGTGACCCTTATCTAAACCCTTAACCCCATCAAATTTTTATTGGAATTTTCAAAACGTTTTTGGTCATATCCTGATTGAATAGTTACTAACAGATGTCACTACGGTATCAAATGAAAGCTTATGGATGACTCTTTCATGTGCTATTATTTTTTTATGCAAATTAGTTCATTTGCATATTCATAAGAATTAATGATTTTCCTTAAGATTGTGATTTTTCAACAAAAACGTGTTAAATACTTTCAGAAAATACTTTCAGAAACAAGGCGTTTCTGTTCAGGGGGAATTATGCAAACATGATTTATCTTAAAGAACATTATAAAAATAACATTATAAGCGATGTTTGCTCTGTAGTAGTAGGAGCTTTTGGCAAAACCCCTTATCTAAACCCTTAACCCTATCAAATTGTCCATTAAAATTTTCAATATGTTTTGGTCATATCTTGATCAATAATTGATATACAAACGTCATAATGGTATCAAATGAAATCTAGTGAATTGCTTGTATATTGGCAATTTGCTCATTTGCTTATTCATGAATATTATTGATTCTTTAAATGTTTGGGATAAAACCACATTTATTGTGAAAAATCCATAAAATGTATTCCATTTGACAGTGCTAACGTATATGTTATATAGTAACCCTGTAATGTTAAGTACATAGTAGCCCTGTTATGTTTAGTAATAAATGTTGATGATTCTTTGCATTAAATAGACATTCTAGTGTTGATCTATGTCGGTTTCCATTATGATAACCTAGCCAAACTCCCAGAGTGTAAGTAATTCCAAGATTGCCACCAAGTGTGATGTTAATCATTTTTGGTCAAATTGTCCTAGAACAGTGCAAACAGTATGTGTCTTAATATGGGATTTCATATGCTGATCTAAACCAGGTTTTAGTTGTAGCATTTAAATATCAGGAAAGTATTGAACTGAAGATATCTATGGCTATCGAATGCCATCCTTGAAAACATATGCCATATTGAAAGATATTGTATATGTATCGCAAGGGAACTATTTTCAATCCATTGTGAGATTATATACTATGCTGAAAGCACATATAAGACATATTTATAAGATCGGAAGAATTTTAATGTACATTCAGCATGGGCTGTCGGTAGTATGGATCAGTTCACAGTTCACATCTGTTCTGATCTGATACAGACAAATAAATGCATCGTAAATGACTGCAATAATCTTTTGATCGCAATCGTTTATTGTCTGTACTCTAGCTACATACATACAGCGAGTACATTTCTTGATTTATGCATCTGATACGTAGGCTTTACATATGGCACCCCAAGCTTAAATTATCTGAAGTTAAAATACCTCAATCGAGCATAAAGGAATGGTAACACCAGTGTCCCTGATCTGTCACCCACATATCAAATACACTTAAGGCCAACAAATTGACTTGGCTATGAGGAATACACAAGGAAGGGCTCTCCAGATGGAACAAAATCATGCTGTTTTCTCAATGTGAATGGCAAAAAATGGAGCTTGACAATTGCTAAATAATGTTATTTTGCTTTATGTATGCAATTTGTCTACATTCCAGGATCTCTATTCAGTCATAAAAATTACAAAAATGATTGAAATGATTAATTTTATATGTGTATTAGAATAAAGTCCCGCAGGTTAGACACCTTTGTATCATCATATGGCATTTAATAAAATGTTAATGCTCAAAGTCCTATTTTGCGACAATTTTGGATTCATCAAAGGATAGCATTTGTCAACTAAACTAGATATAAGCAAGAACACCAGTACAATACATGGAATAAATCAAACTTATTTGTACTTAAACAATAAAGATTTGAAAAAAATCAAATGGAAACTAAATACATACATTGATAATAAGATTTATAGGAACAAAATATGATGGGTTGCACACTTTAAAATTGCAGTTACTTCCAAACAAAACATCAAATAGATCTCAAACAAGGCTTGGATGTTGTTAAAAGAGTGAACATGGATATCAGATGGTTAAAAACTCACGAGAAAGAAAAAATCCCACCTTTTGGTAGGTATTTAACTTGAAAACAATCACAAATTGTAGACAAATCATTAATATACATGCATATGCAAATGAGCCAATTTGCATAAAATAACTGCAAATTAAAGAAAAAGTCATTAGCTTTCATTTGATACCATTCTTACATCTGTAGATCAATATTCAATCAAGCTATGACCAAACACGTTTTAAAAATTCAAAAGAAAAATTTGATGGGGTTAAGGGTTTAGATAAGGGTCAGGGCCAAAAGCCCCAACCGCCAGATTGCAAACATTGCTCAAATGTTTTCTAATAAAATGTTCTTTAAGATAAACTATGTTTACATGATTCCCCTTGAGTAGAAACACAATGTTTTTTAAAGTATTTTCCAAATACCCGCTAAAAAGGTCACAGTTTTAAGTAATGTCATTAATATTCATGAATATGCAAATGAGATAATTTGCATAAAATTTATGGCCAAATATTGGGACAGTCATAAGCTTTCATTTAATACCATTCTTACATCTGTAGGTCAGTATTCAACCAAGATATGATAAAAACGTTTTGAAATGACTGGACAATTTTATAGGGTTAAGGGTTTAGGTAACGGTTTTGGCCAAATGCCCCAACAGCCAAAGTGCAGACATCTCTCAAAATGTTTCATGTATGATTTTCTTTAAGATTAATTATGTTTACACAATTCCCCTGCATAAAAATGTCTTGTTTTGGAAAGTATTTACCAGATATTGGTCGAAAATCGCAATTTTAGGGAAAATAATTAATATTCATGAATATGCAAATGAGCTAATTTGCATAACATATCTTAAAATGAAAGAGCAAGTCATAAGCTTTGATTTGATACCATTCTGACATCTGTGTGTAAATATTCAATCAAGATATGACCAAATTCATTTTCAAAATTTGAATGAACAATTTGGTAGGGTTAAGGGTTTAGATAAGGGTCAAGCCGAAAAGCCCCAACTGCCAGAGTGCAAACAAGGCTCAAACTGTTTCTAATAAAATGTTCTTACTGATAAACCATGTTTACAAAATTCCCCCTGGACAAAAACGCCTTTTTTAAGAAAGTATTTATCAAATTTTCGCCAAAAAATGGAAATTTTAAGGGAAATCATTAATATTCATGAATATGCAAATGAGCTAATTTGCATAAAATAACTACAAATGGAAGAGCAAGTCATAAGCTTTCATTTGATACCATTTAGACATCTCTAGGACAATATTCAATGAAAATATGACCAAATAAGTATTGTAAATTTGAATGAAAAAAATGATAGGGTTAAGGGTTTTAGATAAGGGTTACAGCCAAAAGCCCCAACGGCCAGAGTGCAAACAATGCTCAAAATGTTTCTAAGATATTGTACTTTATGAAAAACTATGTCTACAAAATTCCCCCTGGGGGGGGGGGGAGCAAACATGTTTCTGGCCCAGGGACTATTTGGTAGTTCTGGCAATCTTAACATAACGCTAATATTTAATTTCACTCACCTGTGGTAGTAATATTAATCACAGCGGTTTCCGCGTAGACATGTTTCATGTGCAATAGTTAGTTTGATAAGAAAACTGAGAAGTAAAAAGAATTTCTTTTCTTTCCCATTCTTCCGAATGGGTTGTACGACATAAAAAATTAAATATTGCTACGAAACTCATTAGGAACAACAAAAAGAAACCACGCTTCCAATCCTTATGAAAAAAATTGGCGCTTTAAATATCACATTTTGGCATTTTCCGAGTTTTGAAGTCATTTTGAAGGTCAAGGTCAAATATCTCAAGAACGGACATACGCTTTTCTTTCAAATTTCACACAAAGTTACATTAATTAATATCTGGACAACACATCTGTAAAGTTTCATAGAAATCGGGTTTCAAATAAAACGTGTGCAGATAGTTTGGTAAAGTTGGTCGTTAAAAAATAGCGAAATTCTTTGAAAGAAAGAAGAATGGGTATTACGGAAAAGATATACATGGAATATCAAATATAAGCCCATAAATGGTTAACGCATATATCACAAGACACACATACACATTTTCACACATCTTTGGCTAAAAATAGGAAAGATAAGCGACTTAGAATGACCCCTACTGTGTTTCAGTACATCTTACCCCACCCACTTTATTTACCCATATCTCGAAAAATAAGCCGAAACCAGATTTTTTACACATACAAATTAAAGATATAATGTAACCCTATCAATCCACGAAATTTAAAGAAACTCTATTTTTTGACCCCTTATTGCAACCCATCCTTTATATTCATAATAACATTTTATTCTATTACCTAACTATACCATTTACGTATATATGCTTAAATGTACCACAGTTGTTGCATAATCTATCAGATCACCCTGACTTTACTCTCCTAATCATTAACTTGTCTTGAGGACTGTTAAAGAAATTTCAAAATTGGTCTTTTTGATGACTTTACTTCAAGATTCAATTTGATCAAGGTCGTTTAATACTTTGTGGATACTGCAGTGTAAGAAACAAATTGTGAATTGACAGGAATGCAGTCAGGCCAATGACCGACAATGAGTGACCACAACAGCTCATTGACAACTTTGTGCTGAATCGAGCTACCATTTGCTACTAGCACTTACATCCTCTGTCTTGAGTTTTTTATGTAGAAAGTTGTTAGAATACATGAGTATTCTCTGTACAGCTCTCTCACATATATGTATCTCATCCTTCAGTTTACTCCGGTTACTCATCACAAACTCTTCATATCTCTTGGACTTTTTATGACCATTACCCAAGCCTATCATGGTTCTGTAAGTAAAATACATATTCTTTCATTCAAACCTCATTAAATAGTTCCTGGCTTTTCCCCAATGTCAACAGAGAAGGCTTTCTCCAAAGCTGGGGATTGAAATATTATCCTTGAGTAGACAGAAGCATATATAACTTTTATCTAGGCAAACAGTCCTCGTGGAATTTTAGATCACTGTGGATCCAGATCAGTTTATGCTCAAGTAAAGTGATGATCCATGATCCATGCAGCTCTCTGAGAGTAGCTACAGGTAATGATGAAGCTATTAGAGAGCAGAATGGATATGGAGCTGATCTGGATCCATCTTAGGCTTAAATGCCTTTTTCCGGAGTTCTCTACTTATATCATGTAATGGTTAAATCCTTGTTTGTCTACAGAGGTTGTAAAATCCATATCTCATCTGTTATATAACATTATTCCATCTACCTTTTATACTTGGTTTCTGGCAGCTTGTTATTTACATAGAACTTCTCTTTCCTCAGACTATCCGCTTCCTTCATTAGTTTTACAAATCTCTCTATACACGCTGGCACACCACTCAGCTGCACTGTTGTCAAAATGATTATTACCAGTTACTCAACTATCAACACACCGTAAAGTCATAACAATGTTATTCAAACAGAGAATTCACAATAATTATGTTTTGGAAAAGAAAAAGTTAAAATGAAAAAAGAAAATATTATCAATAATTATCATTGTCCATAAACCCTTTCCAAGAAAAAATCTCTGGGTTTGAAGTCTATGATTCTCAAAACTAAAGGAAATCACAGAGGGAAAAGAGGAATGCTGATAACCAGCAGATTCACATTTTCACTAGCTATTTCACATTCGTTTTATCATCTTTCAAGGCTTGCAATTCAGACTAGTGTGATTTTTTTTGGCAAAGAGAAGCATTATGACAGTTTGCATAATTCTTTTTCTTTTCTTTCCATTTATTCTAAAAATGAGCAAGGATCTGGAACTAGATGCCGAAGGGCAACATGTCGAGCCCGCTCATTTTGAAGAAAGAAGACCATACCTATGTCTACAGCTGTCATTACAATGGCGTTTGGTTTGACCTTGACCTTTGAGCTTGGAATCTGGTTCTTGCACGCGACACTCTGCCTTACTGAGCTTGACATTTGTGCCAAGTTAAGGAATGGCCCGGACAAGCAAAAATCAACTCATTTTTTACATTTGACCTCAAAGTTTGACCTTGACCTTTCATCTTGGAATCTGGTTCTTGCACGCGACACTCCATCTTACTGAGCTTGACATTTGTGCCAAGTTATTTCTGAATCCCTCCATCCATGGTGAAGTTATGGCCCGGACAAGCAAAAATCATCTCATTTTTGACATTTGACCTCCAAGTTTGACCTTGACCTTTGAGCTTGGAATCTGGTTTTTGCACGCGACACTCCGCCTTACTGAGCTTGACATTTGTGCCAAGTTATTTCTGAATCCCTCCATCCATGGTGAAGTTATGGCCCGGACAAGCAAAAATCATCTCATTTTTGACATTTGACCTCCAAGTTTGACCTTGACCTTTGAGCTTGGAATCTGGTTCTTGCACGCGACACTCTGCCTTACTGAGCTTGACATTTGTGCCAAGTTATTTCTGAATCCCTCCATCCATGGTGAAGTTATGGCCCGGACAAGCAAAAATCATCTCATTTTTGACATTTGACCTCCAAGTTTGACCTTGACCTTTGAGCTTGGAATCTGGTTCTTGCACGCGACACTCTGCCTTACTGAGCTTGACATTTGTGCCAAGTTATTTCTGAATCCCTCCATCCATGGTGAAGTTATGGCCCGGACAAGCAAAAATCTTCTCATTTTTGACATTTGACCTCCAAGTTTGACCTTGACCTTTGAGCTTGGAATCTGGTTCTTGCACGCGACACTCCGCCTTACTGAGCTTGACATTTGTGCCAAGTTATTTCTGAATCCCTCCATCCATGGTGAAGTTATGGCCCGGACAAGCTCCATCCGGACGGACGCACGCACTAACGCACTAACGCACATACACCGAACCGCCATTGTGACAACTATGTCGAGCTCACCGCAAGCGGGCTCGACAAAAAGTGTCTTAAGGCAATGCAAGAGCACAATAATGGTTAATCTGTGCTGGGTTGACATTTTTAGTTCACCTGAGCACAAAGTGCTCGAGGTGAGTTATTGTGGTCACTTTTTGTTCAGCGTCCGTCTGTCTGTCCGTCTGTCAACAATTGGGGTGTTTACACTCTAGTTTGAACTGTATAACTGTCAATGGTACCAATTTTTGCATATTAGGGACAAAATGGTAGATCTTCTAACAATTCAATTTTTTGTGATATCTTTTCCAAATTTCACATTTTTCATTAAAGCCTAATTGTGATGCTGCCATTGAATTCTAAATGCAATACCGTATAGCACTTTCTTTCTGCAGGGTCCAAATTCTGCGGTTTTCCAGAAATCAGGCGGGTTAAATTTCTGCGGTCTCTCATTTTGCAAAATCAAAGATTTTATTTCTGCGCTATCAAATCAGTTTTAGTCAGTATCAGACATAGTTTGAAAGACAATGGTTACCAAATATTCTAATTATTCCGTTAGTGTAAAGGGATAATCCCACTCATTTACCAGTATCTATAAATGCGTTATGGGAAACAATGCCATACAGATAGGTGTGAAAAGAAAGACATGTCAAATTGTTACCAATCAGTCAAACTGGTTAAATCTTTGTATATTGATGAACTAAAATGTCTTATCTACATCTAAGTTAAATCTGTAGTTACACCATTTTTGAATAGGAAAGCACTCCATTGTAATGATATTGTTCTTTCCATCAGGTGGCATTCAGGATTAATGTTCTGCGGATTTTATTTCTGCGGTGCCGTCCACTACCGCAGAAATAGCAAAAATAAAGTCCCCGCAGAAATAAAGTGCTATACGGTATTTCATTAATTATTCATCAAACCCTATGTTGTGGGTACTCAATGGAACGAGCTCTTCTAGACAATTCCAATGAGAACCACAACATATGATTTGATTTGAAGTACCACATGGAGGATGTTTTTACACACAGTGACTTTTTTTGACTCCTCACAAAAACCTGGCTATGTTAAACATTGTGGAAAATGAAGAAATTGCTTGTGACAAGCAATTTCTTCATTTTTCACAATATTTTCCATACAAAATGTTTTAAAAAATGTATTTTTTCATTAAATTTTAGCTGTCGTCTGCAACATCTTGGAATTTAGACAAGTCGAAATTTTGCCATTTGGTAATGGGTTAATCTGTTGGTGTGGATACCTACTTTCAGTTGTGATATAATGCTGTAAACATCCACATAGTTTCTTCTTACTGACCGGACAATATAAACGATCAACTGAAAATTCATGGAAAATAAAACTTCTCATCATTTATGTCATACACATGGAGCAAATAGTCCTTTTTTATTTCAATCAAATGCTTCAGAGGCTTCCAAAATTGGCTTAAAAACATAAGAATGTCTGCTTACAATAAATCTAATTCAGATATCATAACCCTTTCCCAAAAGGAATAATTTTAGAATGGTCCAATTTGACTGCTGTTGATGACAAAAACAATGTTACCCAAGGTAGAATTTGTTAATATTATAGTAGAGAACCAATTGAAGTGAAAGAAAATAAAAGCTGACCATTAGCATTTTCCTCTTTTGCCTTTCCAAGCCAATTCTATTATGGATGAAAAACCAGGGTCCCATATTATCAATGAGTGTATGATAACTTTTTTGCATAATTAGTTGAAACAACAAACCTGATTTCTTGAGCAATCAGATGTTTTATTACACAGTTTAAAAGTTGATGTAAGATTGTTGATAATATGGGCCCCTGGTCTTGTTTGGGGAAGGCTAAATACAGGATTTTGTTCAAAAAAAATTCTTCCCAGACCTGTTCATAGTGGATCCTTAAACTTATCCCAAAGTGAAACATAAGATTAATATCATTTATAGTATCTGAATTATGAATACTTCTTCCTGTCCCAAATATCAGAACTGCTACAAGTCCATAACAGTACATGACAAAAAATGACATTACTTCAGACAGAAATTTGGAAGGAGAACAATAAGGAAAAGGGAGAAAATGCTAGTACTGGTAATAAGTGTATTCATCTATTCTCATCATAGTATTCACTCTTCTATTCTCTCTGTCAACAAAACCAGGGCTTGATTGTAAAGTGATCAACATACCATATGGTGAATCTATATGAGCCTTTAAAGATTTTGTAAATTGTACTGCCTCATTGATATATGTCTGCTGTTCCTCCTCTGTGACAACTACATCCTTCTTCTTAGGTCTGTGTCGTGGTCGATCAAAACATAGAGCTGAAAAACAAAGAAGGTCTGTGTCGTGGTCGATCAAAACATAGAGCTGAAAAACAAAGAAGGTCTGTGTCGTGGTCGATCAAAACATAGAGCTGAAAAACAAAGAAGGTCTGTGTCGTGGTCGATCAAAACATAGAGCTGAAAAACAAAGAAGAAGGTCTGTGTCGTGGTCGATCAAAACATAGAGCTGAAAAACAAAGAAGGTCTGTGTCGTGGTCGATCAAAACATAGAGCTGAAAAACAAAGAAGAAGGTCTGTGTCGTGGTCGATCAAAACATAGAGCTGAAAAACAAAGAAGGTCTGTGTCGTGGTCGATCAAAACATAGAGCTGAAAAACAAAGAAGGTCTGTGTCGTGGTCGGTCAAAACATAGAGCTGAAAAACAAAGAAGGTCTGTGTCGTGGTCGATCAAAACATAGAGCTGAAAAACAAAGAAGGTCTGTGTCGTGGTCGGTCAAAACATAGAGCTGCAAAACAGAATCTTACACCTGTAGGATAAAGGACATGAGCTTTCTTGGGTTCATGATCTGATTTGCTACTCAAATATGAAATTTCATCAAATTCTGACCATTAGACTTGGAGGAATTAGAGAAAAACTGTATTTCACCCCAAGTCTCCTTTTCCTGTGACAAGGCCTCAAATCCGAAAACTAGGAAAGATTAAATTAAATTAAATTGCATTAAATTTAATTGTTATAGGGAGTTCATATGGTAAGTTTCATTTGATTTGGCCCAAAGGTTATGGAGAAATCGCTCAGGACGGACCAATTGACCGACAGACCGAATGACGGATGGATAGACCGCCAAAACAGTGGCTATATGCTCTCCCTTTCGGGAGCATAAAAATATTGATGGAAAACTCAAAAGGATAAAAAGCTCATTATCACTAACCACAAGCATTGCAGAGCTGCATCTCTTCTCCTGTCCTCTGATCAACCCTAATCTTGGGTAGCGGAGTGTGTCTCGACATCTTAGGCTTTTTTGTTCCCTTGGTAATCACAACATAGGAGGATTTACACAGTGTGCAGCAAAACGGCTCACCTACACATGTAAAACAAGATGTTGTATGTAAATGATCCATGTAAAATTGTATGGCCTTTGAACCGCTGACAGAATGAATGCATAAATAAATAATGTAGATAATCATGGAACAATATGAGCGTTGAGCAAACTCTTTTGATTGAAACTGCAACAAACAATATTGATTTTCAAAATAGACAAGCCTGACAAGCTTTTGAATATAAAGCCAAAAGAATACCATAGTTGGTATGGTCAAAATAAACAACAAAGTAAGAAATCTTTACAATTGAAATAGATTCTAGTTTAAGGATGAAAACGCATATCCGAATATTCGTTTTTGCTGCGAATATTTAAATGCAGATCTGGCATTTGAATATTTGATATTTACAAGGAAACACTAGAGCTTGTCACCAAAGGTGACTTAATACCCCTACAAGTGCAGTCAGAGTAATGAAAACGGTGTTTTTTCTCCTTCTTTGCATGGGTCCGGATAACTGACCCGTTCCCAATGCCAAAAAGGGTCATTTTTTTCCCCAAAAGATATGGAAAGAAAATTACCAATTCAAAAGTTCAGAATTGTTTTTTAAGGAAAGCTTGCTCAAATCCTTTCATATGTCAAGCTAAACTATCCAAGAATGACTGGAATTCTTTTCAGTTCATTTAAATGTATTAATTTTTATAGAGGATTTACTTTTTCTTGCAACCTGTGACATTTTTTTCCCAATTTGTGAGAAAACTACCGGTACCGATTTTTCCCAATTTGGCTGGTTCCGGACCCATTACCAAAATCATGAGAAAAAAACGCTGGAAAATGGAAACAGAATGAGCAGTTCATGACATAAAATCACTAGTTAATGGGCATATGGAAGAAATGTGTAATTCTAGGGTAGTAATTCCTAAACCAGGGGTGGTCGAGACCTGAAAATGATGTCTTCCAAAATTTAAACATGTGATCAATACAATTATTTATAATCATTAGGCAGTATATAATAGTCTATTTGGTTTGTTACTCTTATTGTTTTCAAAAGTTTCTAAAAGAATTGCGGAGTGTGAAGTGCATGTATTTTTCTATCGTCCAAAATACAAAGTACATTTTTTTTAACTGGTATAAACGAGGTACTGAGTCTACTGATATTTATCAATAAATACAGACACAAAACTTTGAACTGTTGAGTAATCTTGCAGCATATATATCAACAACATCCAGTGATTTTTTTTCCTAAAAAAATGGTCGTTATTGGGCCCCTTCCGCCTCTCTGTGGAATATACTTTTTTTCCCCATTTCTGATGAATTTTCCTCTCCTGGAACTAGCTTTTTCTGTTGCAAAGAAAAATCCAAATACTATTTAGATTCTAGGCATCCTCAACAGTTCAAATGGTTGTTTGAATGTCCCATTATGATATACAAGCAAGTTCAATGCATTTATAACACTGTATTTGAGAGTATAAGCAAGCATTGAAATTCCCCTTTTGGGGCATTCACGCGCAAATTTTCCCCACCTATGGGCCCTGACCCCTTCCCCTAAAATTAAGCACTGATCTATATTAATCTTCTTCTAAATAATGATCATTAATTGGTGTACCTTTTCTGTATTGTTTGTATTAAATGTTTACTTTGTATGTAAATTGTATTTTTGGTCAGTAGCATTTATTAATTCTAAACAAAATTTTGTCATTGTCATATTTGTTACCATTAGGCAGTATATCATATGGTCTGTTTGGCTGAGTTTTTCTGACTCGTTTCTTCTTCTCGTCATCCTCTGGTTCAGGAGAATAGGTTTTCTTTCTTTTCCTGGTACGGGTGCTCTTCCTACTCTGTTGTACTGTATCCGTCTCATCCGAGTCCATTGTCTGAAAATCAGATTAAAATTATAAATGAGGATCTAAGCAACAGATTCAATTAACTAAACAGCAAAATTTTCAAGCTATTCTAAATTTCAAAGGTGTTGCTGACGATAATTTCAACTTTTCAACTTAAAAGTGAATGCCATTTTACATTTTCTTTTCTTTCTAAGTAGAAAACATTGTGGCCAGAAATGAAGAAATTGCTTGTTGCTTGTTGGAAATAATCAGCATTTGCTTCATGGGCCGATCTAGAGGGGGTCGGGGGTCCGGACCCCTACCCCCTGGCATTGGCCAAAAATTAAATTTTGACTATATAAATGTAGTGTAATGTTACATATTAATTGTGTCTTAAGCCATAATTTGAGCTTGGGCCCCCCACTGGAAAAAAAATCTTGGGCTTGGACGCCCCCCCCACCCCCTGGAAAAAATTCCTTGATCCGCCCTTGTGCTTTCCATATTTCCTACATTGCATCGTGCACACTTCTAGATCATCTCAGCTAAAACGAGTTAAGTGTATCAAATACGAGAAATACCTGTCCCATGGACCTAAGAAGCTATGTTTGTACAATTATATTGATGAATCGTCTTTAACATAATGTCATAGGGGTGGTCAATTAGAAATAATAACAAAACCCCATATATCTGATGAAATATGTGAGAGTAATGTCTCGATAAGTCGGAAAATGGGTAAAAAACAGCTGTCCCACCTTGGGGGTGGTCCAGTTCATCACTTTTGTACGGAGAGTACATATATATAATACATATACAGTATACCTAGTATCCCAACCAGTAGCTTTTCCAAATTGTTTTAGTGGTGAAATAAAGAAATTTAAGATAAATGCATTTTTCTGCAAACAATTATGCATATGTCCCATGGTCTGGTGTGAATTACGTTATTTAGTTTTACACACATCCTAAAACGAAACCATGTTTTGAATACATGATATTAAATATCATTTATAAATAGTCAACAGCATGTGCAAACACATTATATTACTCTTGAAAGTAGCAGTAGATTATTGTAAGTCACACTTTGCAATGAAGGAAGCTACCCCGCTCAAGGAGCAGTAAATGTGAATTACGTTTATGCTTTTTAAAATTTCACACAATCAACGCTTAAGTTAAATACATAGTTTGGCATGTACCTACACATGTGTAGATTACATAAACTAAGAAGAACATTTCTCTT
This sequence comes from Fragum sueziense, assembly GCA_963680895.1. NCBI lineage: Eukaryota > Metazoa > Mollusca > Bivalvia > Cardiida > Cardiidae > Fragum > Fragum sueziense. The sequence goes on from OY804605.1 coordinate 28,357,380, forward strand.
CAGAATTATTACCTGTGGAATTTTATTGTATGTTCAAAATTGTGAATTACGTGTCTGTGAATTACGTTACGCCATTTTTCGTTCCATAAAATATCTTATTCATTAAATGTCGCAAAATTAGAAACACTTAAGTTATGTTTTAAATATTTATTAAATTCAAGTAGTCAATTGATAGTAAAACCGAAATAGCCTGACATCCCGTAGTTTCGATAGCCTTATCTAAAACCACGTCCTTGCATATTTACAGTTTGATTTTAGAAAATTCAGACCATCTCAATAGATTCAAGAATCAAAGTTCTAAGCAAAAAAATGGAAAACAATATTTATAAAGAGTCTAACAAAATTTATTGGTCAGAATATTCAAAGCATGCCATCATGTGGCGTCAAGGTGAGGCTCTCATCATTTCGATAGGGCTTTGTGTTTGTTGCTATAAAAAGCACTAGGTTGACCTAGTAACAATCGCATTTTTTCGGATAGGGACTCGCTCAACCGTGGAGAAAATCAAGCGTCTTGAAAACTTTTCCAGGACAGAAAAAGGCTTGGATAAGGTTGAATGATTTTTACTTTGACCTTGATTTTCTAGTTTCTGTTTTGTTTTGCAAAAAATATTACTTTTCCGTGTAAAAATCAGTTGTCTCCAAATTTCTTGGACCAAAGACTTTGTTTGTAGCAAAAGTATTTAGATGCACATGGAATGGTACTCAGATTGTAAGCACTTCTGCAAATCACAAGGCTATCGAAACCATGGGACCTATCGAAAGCATGAGAGGAGAGGATATGTCAATGTGAAAAATCTAAGACCGAAACTATAGTGGGACATTTTTCGTTCGTATTTGATACACTTAACTCGTTTTAGCTGATCTATGTCTGCAGATGGGTAATGTCCAATTTTTTGCCGTTTGGGAATGGGTAAAACCTAGACCGGTGTTAACATTTCCACGTTGGAAACCGAATAGCTGCTGCAGCCATTGGGCAGTGAGGCCTGTAAAATAAACTTGGCACGAGGTAGACAGTCGTAGTTTGGTTAAGCATGGCTAGATTCTGAAATTCTGATCATCTAAAATCTTAAATCCAGACAGATCTCATACGTAATTAAGACTTCGAGTCGTAGAAAGTCTTCTTTTGGTGAAATTTTAAGACAAAAAGATATTCTCCTTACCGCGAACTTGCCTAGTTGACCTACATCCGGGCAATATTTGGTACCTGGCTCTAAATATTTTTTGCCCTTCAGCGCTAAGAATGTGAAAACCAGCACGCTTTCCAAAAGAGTAACCTCCCTTATGTAAACAAGGAAGTAAATTTTTAGTGAGACACGAAACATTTCGAAATTTAGCAGACTTAGAACAATGACAGAAGAACATGTGATTGCTGAATTGAAGCCAAAGGTTTTAGTCTCATATTGATCAGTTATTCAGTGCATGACACTGTCAAATGCACCAGACAAGACACCATGCTCTACAGGCCCCCTAGTTGCAATAATGTAACGGACTTTTTCATCCTGTCAGGAGTCTTGAACACGACAAAATCATCAAAGTTCATGGAGTACGATATCGCAGCTAAGCCCCCACCCCCACCCAACCACCCCGGTAGAAAGATAACTCGTACCAAGTCAAACTCGTACCAAATCCAACTCGTACCATTTTAGTCAACTCGTTCCAAATTTTAGTCAACTCGTACCAATTTTTGGTCAACTCGTACCAAAAATGGAAAAATGCAGGAGTCAACTCGTACCTTTTTTTAAATAACATTTTCCCCCAAATGTTCACTATATAATTTTTGTACTTATTTAATTGCTAGCATCGGATATCCAAAAATGCTATTGAAAGACTTTGTTAACGTTTTTACAATTAGCTGACATCAGTATAAACCTTTATTGGATCAAAATTTTGACCGAATACAAATATTTAGTGAAATTGTATTTTCAACTAAACCTTTATAAGATCAAAATTTTGACCGAATACAAATATTTAGTGAAATCGTATTTTCAACTTTTTTCAAGTGTATGCATAGATAGCAATGATAAAACACTTAAGAAAAAAGAGAAAATGGCGAATATAACAATTTTCTCATTTCCCTTTCTTCTTTTTTCCAGGTATCATCGACAAGAAATGGAGATTGAAATTGTTGTTGGGATCGTACTGAGAATGAAGAAATCAACAACTCCGTATTTAAAAAAATGTCTATATTTATTAGAATTTCATATGATAATATAAACTTTAAACCATTACCAGACGACAAATTCGAAGATGTGACAGACGACAATTTCAAGTTAAGGAAATTTAAAATCTTTTGGTCTTTTTTGATAGAAAACATTATGGGAAATGAATTTTACATTTTCCACGATGTTTTGCCATTATCTTTTGAGGAGTCAAGAGCATTCATTTTTTGGTAATGGGTTAAAAAAGATGAACAATATTTGACAAAATTTTACTACACAAACATATTTGGTTTATATTCATGCAATTGCATAACCTTTTTTCCAAAAAATAAAAAAAAAATAAAAGGCTATAATAGCACTGTTATATTATTGAAATTATATGATAATATTTGGTATAAAATAATTCATGACAATTATAAATTCAATTTAGTTATGTTGATTTGTTTATGGGAATTACTGTTATTAATGATTTGTAAGTATTTTGTTTAATTGGAATAAGTGTGCCTTTGTACCATGTTTGCTCAACTATGTTGTTGAATTTTAATTAGATTGTAAATATTTACACCTATATTTATTTATTTACATGTATATTTATTTATCACAGTTTGCGGTTTTTTTTATTATTAGGATCGTAAATCAATTGTCTTTTATGTATTTTGATCAAAGAAATCATATCTAACAGTTTGTTGTCTTCATTTCACACAATGTTTTCTCTCCAAGAAGACGTAAAATTTTCTATCACTTGAAATTGTCATGTGCATTATTTCTGTGAATTTGATAATGTCTGAAGTTTGGTGTTTTTTATGGTAATGGGTTAACATAATCGTTCTGTCTTTTCGGTTGGCACCATCGTCTGAAAAGAAAGCCCGGTTATAGATTTAGCTTATATGAAATATAATGCAGATGGCAATAAGCTTCTATAAGCTTGTTTCTCTGTTGCGCCAAAAGGCTGTTTTATTTCTTTATTTAGATTATATATGGTGACAAAATTTCCAACTGTCCAGTATAATTGCTTTTATTAAAAACTGGCTCTGTAAAAAGCTTAAAAAGAGAAGAAATGTGGTTGCTGGACTAAAGGGACAGATAAACTGCCTATTATTTTATCGCTGAGGTAAAGGGTAGTCAATAGCCACGCGTCAGTAAATAGTAGCCACGCGTCCTTATTAAAGTAGCGTGTGATTCACACCCTTGATTATTGGAAAAATGGTTAAATAGGAGGTTTATTGTTATTGTTTCAGAGTATTGTGAGGAAAATAGTATAATGTCACCAAGTGGCATTCTTGCCATTTTCTACAATACTTGTATTAATTTTAGAGCAGACGAGTAATAAAACCCGTCAATAGAAGAACCCTATCATAAATAATCATTTTAGTCCTATCAGCTTGATTTGGGGCCCTGTTATACTGAGATAAAGGGTAAACAATAGCCACGCGTCGGTAAACTGTAGCCACGCGTCATAATTAAAGTAGCGTGTGATTTGCACCCTTAATTTCGATCAAGATAAAATAAAATACATTATTCACCATTTTACAAACAAAACCCTGTTTTGAAGACCTTAATGAAATAGGCTCAATTTTAACAATAAGAATATGCCGCCTTAAGGTCTATGTGGCATAATTGTTATGTCATCCAATGAACAATTATATTGATTAAAAGATTTTTTTGTTTCTAATAATAAATTAGTGATTAAAGTTTGGACTTTGTCGCTTTGATAATATTTTCTTTCTGTCGGCGTGCTTCTCTGTATTACATGTATTCTTCCCTTTTTATACAAGAAAACATCATCATATCTGAAAAAGAGAGAAAAATAATGATTGTTGAACTAATATGAAATATCAAGATTAAATATTTTTTGGTTTGGGGAAATGAAAAACTGAGATAAAAAAGGTACGAGTTGACTCCTGCATTTTACCATTTTTGGTACGAGTTGACTAAAATTTGGAACGAGTTGACTAAAATGGTACGAGTTGGATTTGGTACGAGTTTGACATGGTACGAGTTATCTGTAAACCACCACCCCCACCCCTGTTCCTACGGGCCTGCTCTATGGGTCCCATGTTTCAAGAATTTTACAAAGCCTGTCTGATTTTTTTTGTCTCAATATTTTCTGTGCTATAATATGTAAAAATTCAATTTATGTTTGAATGTTCGACAGCAGCTTTCAATTCTGTCTAAATTCCACGATACACAGACTCTTCGTCACTATTACTCTTGGTACGATATTTTCTCTAGTGTCAAGATATCTCTCTTGTGACTTTTTTGCATGTAATTTGTCATGTAGAAAGGGTTTAAAGGCTGACATAGCTGCGATATCGTAGCCACAAACTTGATGATGGGTATTGGTTTGTAAGACCAACATTCAAAATGGTTTCGGTTACATTATTGCAACTAAGGCTGACAATACTTACTGAATTGATTTTGTCTTGAAAAGTCTCAGATTTAGGTTTAATCCTCTACTTCCTCCCAAAAAGTCCTGGGAATCTCTGGAGCATCCAACACACATGTATTTGTTTGGTGTGGGGCTAGCTGCAATAACGTAGCCCCAAACTTGATGATGGGTATTGGTTTGTGAAACCCAGATCAAAATTGAAAAAGGTTTCGGGTACATTGTTGCAACTAGTGTGGGGCCTAACACTCAGTTATAAACGATTCAAAATCTTTTACTAATGAGGGAAAAGACCGATAACGGAAAATAGGGGTGGAAGGGTGTATATTTGACTATTTATAGTAACAACTTATACACACTGATATAGTCTACGGTTATAACTGTAGACTTGTATACAAACGCTAAAAAAACAAATAGCCTACATAGTTTTAACATTTACCAAACCATTTATAATTTATCGTGAGGTATACGTTATAATGTCCTACTCGTTTATTCTCAAAAGAGAAAGTGGTTTTTTTTGGCCATTTATCAACAACAAGACGTAAAGTGTTTGTATACAAGTCTACAGTTATAGCTGATGAGTTATTGTCCAGCAAGATTAACCTGTGACATGTGCATATGTAATGACCCTACTTCGGCGATGTTTTGTTAAGACGCTCAACTAACGGACTTAGCGCACGAAAATTAAGTTGTCCCGAGTTAATTTTGGTGGACAATATACCCGTTCAACCCTAGAATAAACCAAAATATTTGTATCGATTCTCGTTTAACTTTGAATGTATAGTAATCCTTTCCTAAACATTATTAGCAGTTTTTCTTTTTATTTATCATCTGCCATATGAATTGCAAATTATTATCTGCAAATTTAGCTTGGATCTAGAAAAAGGCCCAATGTGGTATTTGAGATCATAATGCACTGTATGATAACGATCCAAGCTGTTCTCAAAAATGATCATCATTACCTGTAACAGCATAAGGATATCTATGGAGAGCAGTAAAGGTCATGATTAGACTGTAGTTAGGTATAAACTGGTCTGGATATATAACATGCTATAATTGCCCAGTTCCCAGCTCAAACGTTTTCCTAATTCTATAATTAAACCACTGAATCACTACCTGTGTTTCATTTCAGATTCTGAATGAGAAGCGAGATTTACTCTGTCAAAACCTCAACCCAAAATCTCATTACCCCTATCTCAGATCAAGGTAGGCTTACTGTGGAAAGCAATTTGTAATTTAATTCAGAGCTATAGGTAGGGGGGTAATTGATTTTCAAAATCCTTAAAGGGATACAATTTCCTTGTCTTTAGAGAAATAGCATCTACTCAAATATTTCAGAATTCTGATGATCTGAGAATATAAAAGAAACATTTTCTATCCAAATACCACAAAGAAAGAAAGAAAATATATCTACTGTTTCTCACAATGTAGGTTGTTCATACAATTTCAAGCACGAGTGGGAATTATCAGAGTCCAATTCAGTGATAAATGAATGGCTGATTACCATTATTTTTTACTTTTGCCTCTGTATTTTCTGTGGAGAGCTATATTGTGCACAAGCCCTTTCTTTATCAACATCTTTTTTGTTGTCCAAAGCAGCTGTCAAATTATAGCACTCTAAATTTTTACCATTTGAGCAATGGTTAAGTTGTCATAATTATGCAGTATCCTTTCGTTTTCATATATGTGACCCGTCACTCTAAAAGGGACCTTATCAGAAGTAAAAAAAAATCCATATTTTGACAATCATGTCAGACTCAGCACAGGTCAACCTGATACTGTATGCGAAAAAGGAAGGTATAATAAGATAGGGAAAACATTCCAGATTTGAAAATTTTGTACAAGGGAAAAGTGTCAGCCCTAGTCTGGCTGCGTGGACTGCACGGACTGACTAGGGTCGATATTTTTCACACTTCCTATAAGGTCCCTTTTAGCTTGATGGGTCAAATATGTACGAAATGTTTTATAAAGAGATTCTATATGTTTCAACATTCAGGTACATTTTGAGTGAAGATGATGAACAGCTGATAGATCATGAAGTAACCAGACGTCAAAAAGTCTCCAAGTTCCTTGATATTCTGGTACATGTATTTACTGCTATATCTCGATGTTTCCCATACCATAGGGGTCTATAATATGACTATTAGCAAATTATACCCTTTAGAGTTGAATTAAGAGTATAAGGTCAGTGTCATTACAAAATCTCGTAACTCTAGCTTAAATCAAACTGGGGTTATGCGATTTTGCAAGAGCACCGGCGATAAGGTGCTAAGAGTCAAATTATAGACCCATATGTCCCAAACAATGTCGATTTTGATCATGATGTCAATGCTTGTATAGATTTGGAATGAACAATGAAAGTACATAAGAAAATGCAGACTCCTTTTCTGAACCCATTACCACAAAATGAAGCATTTTTCACATCACACAAGATAAAGGCTTTGGAAAACATTGTAGAAAATGAATTTCTTCATTTCCCATAATGTTTTCTACCCAGAAAGCCCCCCAAAATGGAAAATTTTATTCATCCGCATCATCTCTGAATTAGGACCAGTCTAAAATTGTGACATTTGGGAAACAATTAACTCAGAATGTTCATGTCCCATCACCAATAGATAGGGGCATTCCATTGTGGTTTTTACCATTGTGGTAAATTTCCCTGACCACAGCAAACTTTAAAATCTTTAGCTGTAACTTTTATTGTGCTTTCATGTATCACAAGTATACTTATTATGGGTTATTGTCCCATTGATTTTTCCTGTGATACCAGCATTACTGTTGTAGGCCTTGAACAAGGTTAAAGTCAAAGATCAAGGTCACGATTGTGTTTAAGAAAAACTCTCATTCAGTTGTTATTGATGGCATTCACGAAAATATGTTGACATTCTCAAATGTCAAGTGGTAATTGTTTATTGCCATTTCTCACTTTTTATGCCCCCGATAGGGAGGCATCATAAATTTGACTTGTCCGTCCGTCCGTCTGTCTGTCCGTCTGTCTGTCCGTCTGTCCGTCATTCCGCCCAAAAACTTTAACATTGGCCATAACTTCCTTATTACTTAACATATTCGCTTCATACTTTACCACAACATTCCTTGGTACATTACCTTTCTGTAGGCACATACTTTGGTGACCTTGACCCCTGGATGACCTTAACTTTGAACATAGATTGGCCATAATTTAAAATCAAAGCGGTGTCGGGGGCATTGTCATCTTACAGTGACAGCTCTTGTTTTTAAATCTTTTATTGCTCATTGCAGATAACAAAGGGAAAAGATGGATTTGATGAACTTGTTAAATCTATCTTGCAAGAAAGAACACAGATATTCCTGGCCAAGGAGCTCAACAAGGCTTATGAAGAAAAAGTGAAAAGGGTTAAAGGTATGGGATTGTTGTTTCCTGGACCCCAGTCTGTTAATCCTTTCAAAACAAGACCTTATTTTGTCTAGAATAGAAAAAGAATTGGGAGATCGTTAAGACAAAGAAGTAAAAGCTGGTCCTTTTGCTTCAATATCTTCTTGGTGGTTCTGTACACAAATCCCAGCTTTATGAGCATGTATTTTATTAGCATATCAGCTTTCTTTAAATGTTGGATGTCCACATTTTTGGTATCCCCTGTTTTAAAGTCCCTTGTATGTACCAGCTTGACAAAGATTGAGACAAAAGAAGAAATTGCTGATGGCGGTGTGTTTTGTTATATTGAAAACAATTACTTCACCAACACCCAATTTGTTGTCAGGTGCAGCTTTAAATTGTCTAAATATTTGTTGTTTCAGAAAGGGTTATGAAATAGGTCTCGTAACTGGCAGAACAAGAACTGCATAATTAGCTCACCTGAGCACGAAGTGCTCGAGGTGAGTTATTGTGGTCACTTTTTGTCCGGCGTCCGTCCGTCCGTCAACATTTGGGGTGTTTACTCTCTAGCATCCACAACAGTTAGGCAATCTTGATCAAACTTGGCCAAAACGAGTAGGATCATAAGTTCTCTGACAAGTTCGATTATGGGCCTGATTGGACCAGAAAGTGCGGAATTATCTGCCCTTGAATGTCAGAAAATGCTGTTTTTAAGTTTGTTTACACTCTGGCATCTACAATTATTGATCAATCAAGACAAAACTTGGACATGATGTTGGAGACCTTAAGATCTTGGATGAGGGCAATTTTCAGTCTGATCTGACCAGAAACATGAGAGTTATGTGCCCTTGAATTGGGCAAAATTGTCACTTTTGGCTGTTTTCAAGCTTGTGTTAATCTAATGGAAGTAACTCTTGACACTACTTTCCTTTAGTATAAGTGGAGTTATCTTGTTTGGTAGAGGATATAAATAGATTTACACTCTAGAATCTACAATTATTAATCCTTTCCCAAACAAGACCTGGTTTTGACGTCCCTAATAGAATAGACTTGGGAAAACATTGAAACAAAAGAAGAAACAGCTGATAACCAGCTGTTTCTCATTTTGTCTCAATGTTTTCTGTGCCATATTATACACAAATCATATCTTTATAAACATCCATTCTGTCATTTGTGGCAGTTTTTAAAGTGGATCACCTTTAACTTTTGTCGTTTGGGAAAGGGTTAATCAATCAACACAAAACTTGGACACAAAGTTGGGGACTATAAGATCTCAGATGAGTTTGATTTTCAGTCTGATCTGATCAGAAAGTCAAGAGTTACTTTACACTCTAGAATCTACAATTATTAATTAATCAAGACAAAACTTGGACAAAATGTTTTGGATCATAAGATCTCGGATGAGTTAGATTTTCAGTCTGATCTGACCAGAAAGTCAATAGTTACTTGCCCTTGAATTTGACAAAATTGCCATTTTCGGCTGTTTTCAACCTTGTTTACACTCTTGAATTTACAATTATTAATCAATCAAGACAAAACTTGGACACAATGTTTTGGACCATAAGATCTGGGATTAGTTTGATTTTCAGTCTGATTCTGATCAGAAAGTCAAGAGTTATGTGCCCTTGAATTTGACAAAATTGCCGTCTTTAACTGTTTTTGACTTCGTTTACACACTAGAATATACAATTATTGACCAATCTAAACAAATCTTGGACAAAATGTTGGAGACTATTTCCAATAAGTTCGATTTTCAGTTTGATCTGATTAGAATGTCAAGAGTTGTGTGCCCTTGAATTTGATAAAATTGCTGTTTTCGGCTGTTTTCGACCTTGTTTACACTCTGGAATCTACAATTATGGATCAATCTAGACAAAACTTGGACACAATATTAGGGACCATAAGATCTGGCATTAGTTTGATTTTCAGTCTTATCTGATTAGAAAGTCGAGGGTTATGTGCCCTTGAATTTGATAAGATTGCTGTTTTTGGCCGTTTTCGACCTTGTTTATACTCTAGAATCTACAATTATTTATCAATCAAGACAAATCTTGGATACTATGTTTGGCACCATAATTTAGATCACGGATGAGTTAGTTTTTCACAACCTTATTAACCATAAGTTCTTTTTAGCTCACCTGAGCACGAAGTGCTCAAGGTGAGCTATTGTGGTCGCTTTTTGTCCGTCGGCGTCCGTCTGTCCGTCTGTCCGTCCGTCTGTCTGTCCGTCCGTCCGTCTGTTCACATTTTGTTGTTACCACTCTAGCACCCACAAATATTGACCAATCTTAACCAAACTTAGTCAAAACATTTATGACCATAAGTTCTCGGATGAGTTCGATTTTGAGTCAGATCGGACCAGGAAGTCTGGAGTTACGTGCCCTTGAACGTCAAAAATGTCTAGTTTTGACTTTGTTACCACTCTAACATCTACAAATATTGACCAATCTTAACCAAACTTTGTCAACATATGGATGACCATAAGTTCTCGGATGAGTTCGATTTTGAGTCAGATTGGACTAGGAAGTCTGGAGTTATGTGCCCTTGAACGTAAAAAATGGCTAGTTTTGATTTTGTTACCACTCTTGCATCTACAAATGTTAACCAATCATAATCAAACTTGGTCAAAATATGTATGACCATAAGTTCTTGGATGAGTTTGATTTTGAGTCAGATCGGACTAGAAAGTCCGGAGTTATGTGCCCTTGAACATCAAAAATGGCTAGTTTTGACTTCGTTACCACTCTATCATCTACAAATATTGACCAATCAAAACAAAACTTTGCAACAATGTTGGTAACCATAAGTTCTCAGACGAGTTCGATTTTGAGTCAGATCGGACCAGGAAGTCCGGAGTTATGTGCCCTTGAACGTCCAAAATGGCTAGTTTTGACTTTGTTACCACTCTAGCATCTACAAATATTGACCGATCAAAACAAAACTTTGCCACAATGTTGGTAACTATAAGTTCTCAGATGAGTTTAATTTTTTGTCAGATCGGACATGGAAATCTGGAGTTATGTGCCCTTAAACGTCAAAAATGGCTAGTTTTGACTTTGTTACCACTCTAGCATCTACAAATATTGACCGATCAAGACAAAACTTTGCCACAATGTTGGTAACCATAAGATCTTGGATGACTTCGATTTTCAGTGTGATTGAAGTAGGAAGTCTGGAGTTATGTGCCCTTGAATTTGACAAAATTGCTGTTTTCGACTTTGTTTACACTGTAGTATCTACATTTATTGACTAATCAAGACAAAACTTGGCCACAATGTTGGTGGCCATAAGATCCTGGATGATTGAAACTTTCAGCTTGATTTGACTAGAGTTATTGGCCCTTGAATTTCACAAAATTACATTTTTCGACTTTATTTTCACTCTAACAATATATTGACCAATCAAAAAAAAAAAAATTGGACATAATGTTGATGAGAATACTTTTATTAGAACAGAGTTATGTGCTCTTGACTGTGTTGTTTTCTTCCACTTTGTTTTCACTGTAACAGCCACAAATATTGATCATTAAAGATTATGAAAGCAGTTTTCAGCTGGATCATAATCTCACATCTTAAATTATGTGCTCTTGAACTTAATACAACATTGTGACTTTCTTTCTATATAGGTTCAGGTGAGCGATTAAGGACCATCATGGTCCTCTTGTTCAGTCTTAAAGTAATAAATATTAATTGAATTGAACAAAAGTGTTGCTCATATCATTTTGCTTCAGGTGAGCGATATAGGACCATCATGGTCCTCTTGTATATCCTACACTTTGCTACAAACATTGCAATGATTTGATGAATTAAGTCTTTAATTATCCCCTGCCGAAAAAATTTTTCGGGGGGGATATTGTTTTTGCCATGTCCGTCCTTCCGTCCGTCCGTCCGTCCGACATTCGTTTCCGCGCTATTTCTTGGAAACTATAGACCGGATTTCGATGAAACTTGGCACACAGCTTCAATACAAAGAGGACATGCGCATATCGTCGGGATTACCCGGTTCGACCATTGAATTCAGAGTTACTGCCCCTGACTGTTTAAGCCATATAGATACAGAGTGATATTCGTTTCCGCGCTATTTCTTGGAAACTATAGACCGGATTTCGATGAAACTTGGCACACAGCTTCACTACCAAGAGGACATGCGCATATCGTCGGGGTTACCCGGTTCGGCCGCCGAATTTAGAGTTACTGCCCCTGACTGTTTAAGCCATATACATACAGAGTGATATTCGTTTCCGCGCTATTTCTTGAAAACTGTAGACCGGATTTCGATGAAACTTGGCACACAGCTTCACTACAAAGTGGACATGCGCATATCGTCGGGGTTACCCAGTTCGACCGCCGAATTTAGAGTTACCGCCCCTGACTGTTTAAGCCATATACATACAGTGATATTCGTTTCCGCGCTATTTCTTGGAAACCATAGACCGGATTTCGATGAAACTTGGCACACAGCTTCACTACAAAGTGGACATGCGCATATCGTCGGGGTTACCCGGTTCGACCGTCGAATTCAGAGTTACTGCCCCTGACTGTTTTAGCCATATACATACAGAGTGATATTCGTTCTGTTGAAGCCATATACGAGGGGTGATCCAAAAGTTCGTAAAATGGACCCATAACTTTCATATTACTAGCTTGGTAAGGCTATAATTTGGAACTATTGTAGTTCATTGTCTGAAGACTGCACAAAAATTGAAAAGTGTATCACAAAAGTTCTACCGGCCGTAAACTGCGTTACCATAGTAACGCATGTACGCCTAGGCGGGGGAGCGTCAAAAATGATACATGATCGTTAAATAAATCGAGTTTTCTAAAATTTCTGCGGGAATTTTTTGTCGTAAATTGTTACTACGCTAGTTTGGCGTCGTGACGTGCAGTTGATACATTATCGTTAAAGTTGCTACGCAGACACTACATTTTCATGATATAAAACAAAACAATTGGATAGCGATATGAAGTCGGCACCAATTTGTGAATATCGGTGAATCATAAAATTTTGCCACGATCTTGGTCTTTTACCAACGCAGACATTTAAATTGATGGAGAAAACCAGAACTAAGTGCTGTAGAGAAGTTCTGTTCAAGTGACACCAAAGATTCGGACGTCAATAGTTGATAACGAATGTCAGGATAGCCCTGCAATCGGCAACAACCTTAAACACGACGTCAAATCTAGGGTAAACAGTGATAGGCTCCGCTTTGATAGAAGATCGATCTTAAAACAGTCAGATACAGAGTAATTCAACATTTCGATTCCAAAATTGTATTCAAACACTTTTAGCACATTTATACCTCAGGCATAGAAGTGTATAAGAGTAAATATGGACTTTAAATAGAAGGTTTCGTTATCGCATGAAGTTGACGTCGCTTTTGACGTTCTTGCTCCCCCGCCCCGCGCATAGTCTTTGTCTTACATTTATCACTGTACAATAACTGTTATATGTACACTATCTAAAATTTCCACATTTTTTGTACAGATGTCACATTTAATGACTATATAATTTTTGTTTTGATAGTCAACATTCCCGAAGTTTTAGAAGTCCATTTTACGAACTTTTGAATCACCCCTCGTACATACAGAGTGATATTCGTTCTGTTGAAGCCATATACATACAGAATTATATTCGTTTCCGCGCTACTTTATTGACAATGAAAATATGTTCGGCGGGGGATATCAATTCAACGAATTTGCTTGTTTTACCTCTACCCAGCATTTTCTTGTCCTTCAGTAATTTCAAATGTTATCATTAAGGGGGAATGCTCCAGTTTCCTAAATTTTTTCCCAATAATAGAATTTATTTATATTTCGTATGTTGAAATTACATGTTATTACCAATAGAAAAATAAAATAAAAATGGATGGTCAGCGATCTTGTTTGAATTTTATAGGCATTCGTATCACATACCCCTACATAGAAAAAATGCACAATTTCTTGCACCTATCCAAGGTCACTAAAATGCTAATAAAATGCTGTATATTCGTCGTTTAGTCCGGAAAATGGATTTAAAGTAACGTCTTACATTTAATAAGAACAGAAAACCCAAAGTATGTGCTTCTATAAACGTGTAAATGTATAAAACAGCATGCTCACATGTTCGGTTAGATCAACGAAGCTGGAGTGTTTTAGGTCAAAATTTGCATATTTTTGGAAATATTTCAAGTTCTACATAATAGAATTTGATGAAACTCACTCACTGTATTAAGCAACATGTCCTGGTAATAATTCAAAAAGAAAATGTATAGGTCAGCGCAATTATTAGTGATTTACAGGATTTTTTATCAGCTACACATGAATAAAATGACGCAAAACGATGGTAACTGCATACACACTTACTACTGTCTTGCTCAAAATAATCGATTACCATCTTGAGGAAATCATTTTCGCAAAATAAATACATTTTTACCGTCGAAAATGGTAAATTGTAATAATGTATTATATTATTGAAAATATGGTAGCGAAACATATTGGTACGAAACATGTAATTTACTACAGTGAAGACCGAGTGTTCCGAAAAACTGGAGCATTCCCCCTTAATTTGAAACTCAGTCATATCTTCATCTTTTTCTAGCACTGCTTTCACATCAAGATCTGATAACAGACAATGGACACAAACAAGTTCAAACAAGCGCTGTAGTGTACACTAGGGATAAACTGCTTCATCCACAAATCAACCAATCACAGAACAGACATTCTTATCCGGAGGTTAAAGGTCATCATGTGGTCACGGTGACATTGGGTAACAGAGACTCCATCTCGGATCTTGGCGTAGACACTGACAAACTGCCCAAACCTGTCAAACAAAAACATGGACTGACAGAGATCAAAAAGGAAGAAGACGGAGAAATGTTCAAGTCGTGCCCGGAAGTGATAACATATCGGGAGAATTCTCTAGAAGAACATGAGGACAAAAGTTTTACTTCCTCTGCATAACTTAGTACAAATGTACCAGAGAGCAGAATTTTAGACTGGTCCAAATTCAAAGACTTTGCAGACAAAAATATCAAATGCATGGAATTTTACATTATCTGGTGTTTTTGTGTTGAAAACATTGTGGTAAATGAAGAACTTGCTTATCACAAGCAATTTGATGTATTCACCTATGAAGTTTCATGATTCTACCTTGCATACTTTTTGAGTTATGCTCTGGACAAGAATTAAATTTAAAAATCAAAAAAGGTCAATAATTAAATCAAAGCCCTGAAGGGCCTGGATGTCACCACAACAGAGTTATTTGTACAACAAGACTTGCTTTTTATGATCCTATCAGAGAAGGCTTTAAAAAGTATTGAATGAAATGAAGTTAATGTTGAATTGTTGACAACAAGAGATGTTTGTAAAACATATGGATGCCCCCCTCTAGGGCCTACCTTCAACAATTATAGTATTGCATCAAGAATAAAAATACCCAAAGGGCTAATTGTCAATAACTGTACACATATTATCAGCAGAGTTATATTGCTTGTGCACTGCACTTCTGCATAATAACATCTTGCATTCTTTTTGAGCTATGCTCTGGACAAGGTCAAGTGTTAAATCATGTCACAAATGCCACAAAGACTGCATTGTAAATGGTTGCAGGATGACATTGGGCCTTATTTATAAATGGATTCATGACCAAAGATATTCTGAATATGTTAGGCCTATAGATCTAGATCTATATAAATTTCATTATACCCCCCCACCTACGAAGTAGAGGGAGGTATATTGGTTTCACCATGTCTGTCTGTCTGTTGTTTCCCTGGTCTAACTCAAGAACCTTTTGACCTAGGATAATGAAACTTTACACAGATGTTGCCCATGTCCCAAGGAGGTGCCCTATTGTTTTTGGGTCACCAAGGTCAAGGTCACAATCAGACTATGATTAAAATCCATTTCCATGCTCTAAGTCAAGAACTGGTCGGCCTAGGATCATGAAACTTTACACAGTTGTTGCCCATGACTAAAGGGGGTGCCCTATTGTTTTTTGGTCACCAAGGTCAAAGGTCAAGGTCACAATCAGACTTTGATTAAAATCTGTTTCCGTGCTCAAACTCGAAAAACCGTTTGACCTATGATCATGAAACTTTACACAGTTGTTACGCATGACCCAAGGGGGTGCCCTATTGTTTTTTAATCACCAAGGTCAAAGGTCAAGGTCACAGTTGGACTTTGTTTAGAATCCGTTTCCATGCTCTAAGTCAAGAACCGGTTGACCTAGGATCATGAAACTTTACAAAGTTGTTGCCCATGACTCAATGAGGTGCCCTATTGTTTTTCGGTCACCAAGGTCAAAGGTCAGGGTCACAATTGGACTTTGTTTAAAATCTGTTTCTGTGTTCTAAGTCAAGAACCTTTTGACCTATAGCACTTTTTCAGTGACAAGGCCCTAGTGGGGGGTATTGCTGCTTTGCAACAGTTCTAGTTTAGAATTGTTAAATAATGGGTGTTGATACACAAAAATAAACCAGTTTACTTATTTTGGTACAATCTAAGGGAAGTAACTCTTATATGAAGACTGTCTAATTTAAACAGGGTTATTTCTCCCTAGACCAATATGCCACAGAAAACAGAATTACAGCGCCGGTGTAACAGGGTAACGTGTCCCCTGGGTAACGTGTCCCCAGGGACATGTTACCCAGGGGACACGTTACCCTGGGGCACGGAACTGTTTTCTCAGTCAACAAAGTAGTTCCACATAAACATATAATTTACTCTTTCAACAATGATTATTTGGCATGTCCATTTAGAAATGGTAGAAATTCAAATTTCAATATTGAAAAAGACATAAATCTAGATACTTTGTTTCCGATAATGTGTTTCTGTGTGAGCTTTTAGTTATAGAGGCAGTAAATCGGTTGATGCCCATTTTGACCTTTGACCCAACTGAGGAATACTGTAAACCAGGATAAGTTCGCGTCAAGAAATGTTCGCGTTTTCATGCACTCGTACTTGTTTGTGGCATTTTAAGTACGTGGATCAACGCTGTCCACGAATCGCGCGAAACAAAACACGCTATGGAGGAATTGAAAAATTGATAAGTTGAATAATATGGGGAATCGGATAATTGGATAATTAGATAATGATTTGTGAGTGATTGACAAGAGTCTCGTAACTGCAGCATTGTTCAATTTGTATTTATGATATTTTAGTCGCCATTGACAGTTTGATTGAAGTAAGTTTCAATCGACCCATTGTTATACCCCCCACCTACGAAGTAGAGGGGGGTATATTGGTTTCACCATTTCTGTCTGTCTGTCCGTCCGTCCATCCGTCCATCCGTAGACTTTTTCGTTTCTGCGCTCTAACTCAAGAACGGTTTGACCTAGGATCATGAAACTTTACATAGGAGTTGCCCATGACCCAAGGAGGTGCCCTATGGTTTTTGGGTCACGAAGGTCAAAGGTCAAGGTCACAATCGGACTTTGTTTAAAATCCTTTTCCGTGCTCTAAGTCAAGAATCGGTTGACCTAGGATGATCAAACTTTATACAGTTGTTGCCCATGACTCAATTAAGGAGGTGCCCTATTGATTTTGGGTCAGGAAGGTCAAAGGTCAAGGTCACAATCAGACTTCGTTTAAAATCAGTTTCCGTGCTCTAAGTCAAGAACCGGTTGACCTAGGATCATGAAACTTTACATGGTTGTTGCCCATGACCCAAGGAGGTGCCCTATTGTTTTTGAGTCACGAAGGTTTAAGGTCACAATCGGACTTTGTTTAAAATCCGTTTCCGTGCTCTAACTCGAGAACCGGTTGACCTAGGATCATGAAACTTTACACAGTTGTTGCCCATGACCCAAGGAGGTGCCCTATTGTTTTTGGGTCACGAAGGTCAAAGGTCAAGGTCACAATCGGACTTTGTTTAAAATCTGTTTCCGTGCTCTAAGTCAAGAACCTGTTGACCTATAGCACTTTTTCATTTTATTTCACACCTTATAGTATACTGGATTACAGTTTGTTACACAACACATAGAATTTGAGCGTTACATTAATTTCACACCTATTTACCTATAGCGTGTTGAGAAGCAATAGTGACAATTTTATTCAATATCATCGAATGACGATTCAAACATTGTAGCTGTGGCTAATTCAACATGATTTTAAACGTCAATCGACGTTTGCTATTATACTCGGCATCCGAATCTCAAACGACCCTGTTTCTCAATTTCAGGCTCAGAGCAAATATCAATCGCTGGCTTAGAAGACAAACGATAACAGCTCTGTTGTCCTGTTCTATGAATGGTTCCCTATTACGAAAATGTTATTTCCCTTGTTTAGATAGTAAGTAACAAACACATCTAACAAACACAATGTAAATAAAACATCTCCCAAAACAAAAACTATCAAAGAGTTTTAAGTTCGCGTTTTTATTGAAAGTAGCCTATTCGCGGCGTTTTAAGTTCACACCCACCCGCGAAAGACGCTAACTTAAAAGGCGCGAAACCATTTTCTGGTATTCGTGTGACAGCAATAAGTCTCTCAGCTTTGCTGGCGAATTAAAAATTAAATTTCATTCTCTTGAAATTGTCATCTGCAACATCTTTGAATTAGATCAGTCTTGAATTTTGCTATCTGGTAAATGGGTGGACGATTATTGATAAAGAAAGGATGCTTGGATCAAAATGAAACCTGCTTCAGACAAAGGACATGTTGATTGAGATTGTATTTTGGTACCTTGTAGCACAGAAAATGTGTTAAGGCAAAAGGAGACAAGAGCCGTCATAGACGGATTATGCTCCCCAAATAAGTGTTTGTCACAAAATAAAAACTATCATACATTAAGCCCCCTTTTCCCATGACAACTTTTTTGTACACACATTATTTATAGATTATGGTCTAGAATATCCTATTCATGAGTACAAAATTTCATTAAATTCTGCCCATTAGATGAAGAGAAATAAGAGAAAAACTAATTTTTACACTAAGGCCCCTTTTTCCATGACGCAGCCTTAAATTTACAAACGGAGAAAAAGATGTCTAGGTATTGATATAAGGAGTTCGAAGTGTCATTGAATTTGGTCCAAGGGTTGCTGAGATCTGGCCGTGGACGGAAGGACACATGGACAGCGTGGCGACTATAATTTTATGCTCCCCCCAAAATTTTTTCGGGGAGCACAAAAATGCTGTTCATCAGAATTTTCTTCTTTCCCTCAATATTTTCCCAAATTGTTTCTTTTACGGGCATCAAAATAAGGTTATTTTGGGAAAAGGATTAAATAAAATAATTGGACCATAATTGTTACAAAATGACATTGTTAATGATTAGTAGATGATTCTAATGTTGATTTATTTTGTTATTATTGCTACCCAAATATTCTTGTTACTTATTTTTTCTATGAACTTTATTTAAACTTTGTCAAAACCCTAACCCTTAACCCTTTCCCAAACGACAAAATTTTAAGGCAGTCCAATTTAAAAGATCCTGCAGACGACAATTTCAAGTAAATGAAATTTCACATTTTTCGGTTTTTTACATAGAAAACATTGTGGGAAATGAAGAAATTGCTTGTCACAAGCAATTTCTTCATTTTCCACAATGTTTTCCAAAGCCTTTATCTCTTGGGGAGTCAAAAAGAGTCACTGTGTGGTAATGGGTTAAAGCATAGTAATCAGTATAATATTGTTTTTTTCCTTGACAGTTCCAATATGCCCTATTCAAAATGTCGAATGTTAAAACTTATCATAAAAGCCCTTTATCTCGACAGCCCAGAAAGTCTTAGAAATACAAAGACATATGGAAAAGAACAAAATGCTGTTCATCAGAACTAAGTCTTCATTAAAATGTCCAATGTCAAACACCCAACTTTTGAAAATCATTCAATAACAGTTTTACAAATCTCAACTACAGGACTGATATCATAAAGCCTCAGCGTTATTCCAAAAACGTGTATCTACAGCTCAAATAAAGCTGATGTTACAACAATCTAGAGTTGCACCAATGAAAGATCGATGAACAGATTATTTATGAAATATTTATAATTTTATTAAAATATAATCAGTGACTAGATTGTCTAAATAACAAGATTTAACCCATTTCCCCACGACAACATTTTATACTGGTCTTCTTTCAAAGATATTAGATTTTGGTTTATTGGGGTTTTACGCCGTTTTCAACTACATCATATCGCTGCGGCTGAAGCACTTAACCATGGATTCCTGTTGTTTCTCATACCAGTACTACCATAACACCATAACCGAGCCTCCAGCTGCTCCCCCACATAGATTCACAATATCAAACCATTGATGGGTGACATTTTTGTCAGTAAGGGTATTTGCCGCGGCCAGGTAACAAACCCGGGACCTCTCGAATGAGAGGCAGATGCGCTACCAACTGCGCCATGGCCGCGGCCTTAAGATATTGGATACGTCAGTTTAAAGTTAATGAAATTTTATATATTTTGGTCTTTCTGTGTAGAAAACATAGTGGGAAACAAAGAAATTGATTGTTCTCCTGTTGGGCGTCAGAAGGAGTAATATTGGGGTGATTTCAAAAAAAAAGAGGATAAAGTGTGACATTGGGTTTCAAAAATTAAAATTATTATTTGCTGATGTTTTCTCTAGAAATGTTTTGGTGGTGTGATGACGTTTGCTATGTAAAATCTGACTTTGTTTACTCTTGTTGATTTTAGGTGTAAAATTTCTGCATTTTATCGTAAGGTTAGACTTTTTTTTAGATTATGCCTATTCATCTGAGGGGAATTCACGTTTTCGTGCTATATTTTTTAATCAAATACATAGTTTTCAAGCCTTTCCAGAAGAGGAAAATGTGGAGGATGCGGGTCCGATTAAAATAGGTCACATGAATATCAATGAGGAAACCCAGGAAAATGTAAACAATGGCGTCACTCCGTTAAATCAAGAATTTTGTAAAAATGATTTTATGTTCTTTGAAAAATATTCATAATAAATGTGAAAAGGTCGATCATAAATAAAGTGTGTGGGTGGGTTTTTTTGTTATTGTGTTTTGCATTGATAATGAAGATGATACCTAGCGGTTTGATAGACGGAATTGAATGGGTGTGCAGACTTACCGGACGCGCAGACTCATTGGACTCAATTGTCACTTCGAGAGTCGAAGTATTGGAACGTTATAAACGTTTAAGGTCAGCATATTGTCGCTTTTCAATTAAAACCACGTAACCGCAGCTTATTCAAAGCTGGAATTACGAGGTTTTCGATGAAAAGCAGCGATATTGTTACATTCATAATAATGATAATAATAAAAATGATGATGATGATGATGATGGTGATGATGATGATGATGATAACATTATTATAATAATAATAATAATAATAAACATTTACTAGATATGCTGTGCTGCAGAGTGCAAAAAGTCTGTTGGTCCAAATAAATAGTTCATTGAGTGGAAGCCTTCCTCCACCATACTAACCTCCAATATTCTCACAAACAGGTAACATGAGATACTGCATAACTATCATGATTGTGTAATAATTCATTTCTTGATTTTAAAAAGAAATGAAAAATATACGGCGTAAAAGTCGTTTACACATAACGACTATTCGCCGTCCATGACATTGACTATTTGCCGTCCATAAAATACCAACAAACAACTATTCGCCGTATACCTCAAACATTTTTGTTTCCGTAATTAGGGGCAGAAAAATAGCAAACTAACATAAGAAACTCATGTAAGATAAGGCAAAATGGTATTAAGAATAGGGAATGGACTTCAAACCCGAAACATAACCTTGTTAACCCGATAAAACATGTGTTTTCACGACACGATGGTCTTAAATTCCGGTACCAAGCAACGAAAAAAACGTCTAAGGGCAGCTATTTCGATGCACAGGATAAAAAAGAGCCACGCGCCGTTTTATTAGATCTCTTTACAATGTGCCTAACAAGCACTGGTTATCCTGTAGTAAATAATAATGATAAAGGTAATAAACTTACCACTCGCCCCGCGTTTATTCACACTCTCGCTTCGCTGGTAATCTATTTCCGGTGTTGATGATAGACGGTGAAAAGATGAAATCGCAGAATAGGTCACATTTTCCGAACTTTGAAAATATGTGAAAAACACCCACTGAACGCAGTGTCATGGGAAAGTCCCATCACCAAGCAATTTTGTTTCAATTTTTGCAGATATCTGTTCAAAAATGTATTATCTAAAATGTATCAACAAAAATACAAAATAAATTTCATTTTAGTAAAGTTTATGACTGGTATGCAAAGGGAGCATTTTTGACGAATTTTCAATTTTCAGATTCTGAAGCCTCTATCAAGTTTCGGACATCCATCACAATAATTTTCAATGGATAACATAATTATGAAATTTTCTTTACAAGGACAAAGCAAAGTTTTGAAAAAATACTACATTTCAACTTAGACAACTATTTCTGAAGAAGATAGGTATTTACATGGATTATAGAACAAGAAAATATCAGTGTGAAGGAACTTTTGGAGGGCAGTGTATGTCAAAATTTCAGAAAATATACATGGGAAGGTGAAGGACAAAGACAATTTCCTTTTTAATTTTGAATTTGTTCAAATCCATTGACTCATTTTTTAAGGATATCTGATTTTTTCTAGACATCTTATGGCTTGGAAAAGTTATATAATTGAAAGATTATTTGTCTTTAAAGTTTAAAGCATAGGTAAAGCTACAATCTGATAGAAAAATTTGCTACTTCTGCAAGATGTATCAAATTTTATGACAATTTGAAGCGGAATTTTGCTCTGGTTTTTCATTTATCACTAATAAAAGTTTCTGTAAAAGACGCAATATGTTAGGAAAATAGCTGTAGTTCTATCTAATGTGACAATGAACGCATAGCTATAGACAAGAGGACCATGATGGTCCTATATCGCTCACCTGAACATAGGTGACATGAACGAAAATGGTAATTTTGTCAATTGAAAAGGCATATAACTATATATAAGAACTTTCTGTTACGATCAGAAGCTACAGCATAGGGATAATTTTCAGTCTTTAGACATTAAACTACACAAAATCTTCAAATATCCAGGTCTTATAATTTGAGAAAAGATTGTCAAACACTGCCCTCTTTATCCTTTTTATATGGAACCCAGTCAACCCCCAACATAGGGGAACTATTCATTGAACAGTTACAATTTGATTTTGGTTAAATCTTCTCCTAACAGCATAACATCAGAGCAATAGAATTAAAAACTGCTGTAACTAACAAAACAGAATGCTGAGTAAGACTGCTTTCATTTACAAAAGTTGACAGAAAATGATATGAGGAAAAAGATGCAAATATAGGCTATCAGCATTTTCTTCTATTGCGATAATATTTTCCCAGCATTTTCAATAAGTGAGCCAAAGCCTGCTTAATACCTTTCCAAACTGAAAAGGAATAGACAGTTCCAATTTGAAAAAAGACCATAAAATTGATATGGATAAAGAAAAGATTCATGCAAAATAAAGCAGATAAAATATTGAGACAAAGGGAGAAAATTACTGATTATCAGCCTTTTCTTCATTTGACTCAATATTTTCCCAAGCCTTTTCTAATTATGGTATTTAGGGATGTCAAACCGGGCATTTTCAGGAAAGGGTTAAACTAAAGTACATATCTAGAGGCTGTACTAGAGATTCAAATAGGAGAGGTTAAGGACAGATCCTCCATTTATTTCCTACGGTAAGAATTTTTTTATTTTTTCTGTACTGATACTTAAATATATGAGAAGTAAAAAAATGACTTTAAAACTATAGGTCACCAAGCGAATTAAAAAGTTATTGAATTTCAAGGGAGACCACTCTTGTCTAAAATTGCAAAAATGAGGTGTCACTTAAATACCCACAAAAAAGGTGTTCGAAATGACTAGGATTACATAAATAAGTCTTTATTGTGTTCAATATGTATTATTCTGTCTAAATGAGTATCAATTTGGGAAAATTTAGTGATGATTTTGAAATTTTTAGTAAAACATTCTTTCAAAAGTAGCTGAAATTGCTCTTTTTTCGCAACGTTTCTGATAATAAAAAATATTCCAGCGGTAAGAATTTTTTCCTTTTTGGTATAGACATAGTGCTTGGTCATACCTACAAAAACAAAAAAAGAAAAATATATCAAACCAAGCGTTTTTCTTAGTTATAAGTAAAATTTGGTTTACTTTTTACAGCTCTGTCCGAAATTGTTTCACTACTTTTATCCATTTTCTTCCTTATTACCAGCTTTAGATAATAAAACGTGTCATCTTTTGTGTCCATCTGAAGCGGACTATCTCATAAAGACACCACTTTGCTTTTGTTGCTCCGTTTCCTATCGCTAACGCCACATTTTGAACAAGTAACAGAAAGCGAAATGTACCATCCGAGTACTATTACACTTTAATTGACCAAACAGAGAAAATTGAAATAACCGAAAAGGGTCTTGTCATTTATCAACCAAACATTAACTAAATGTAAGAAATACATTTGCTGAAAAATGCCAATTACTGAAACAGCTTTATTTCGTTATTTAGGATATGCGCAGTAAGTTGCGCAGTAACAACTGGAGGATCTGTCCTTAAGGGCTTTACAAATTGTAAAATATCTTTCAATGTTTAAACTTTATCAAACCCTGTGATGTGGGTATTCATTTGAATGATATAATAAAACTATTTAAATTAGTACCATCAACAAAGGATAGCTTAAATAACAGATAGAATGTATTTACCCCTTTTTACCTGCTGTTCCCCATTCTGGTAAACATTTCTCGGTAAACGTCAACAATTTTCTCCTCTTTGTTTATTTTATGGGGATTAGACATATCCTCAATGGGGGATTAAACCCTTGTAACTCCAGCTTTGTCTAGCTGTAGTTACGGGGTTTTGTCTCCCACTAACGATATCATACCTGGTTGAATTAATTTAAAAGAATTTTCTTAGGATTTCTCAAAGTCTGGTATGCCCTACCCACATTTTTTGACAAATCTTAAAATTTATGAATAAATTTTGGAAACAGTCACCTAAGGAACATTCCTGCCAAATTTGATTCAAATTGGCCCAATGATTGATTTTTAAAGAATTTTCATAGGATTTTTAAGCCCCGCCCTGCCACGCCCACGTTTTTTGACAAATCAAAAATTTGCGAACAAGTTTTAAAAAGGGTCACCTCAGGAACATTCCTGCCAAGTTTGGTCAAAATTGGCCAAATGGTTGTGGAGAAGAAGATGTTTAAACAAATTACGGACGGACGGACGGACGGACGACGGACGGTGAGCGACCACAATAGCTCACCTTGAGCACTTCGTGCTCAGGTGAGCTAATAAGCCCAAAGCTGTTTTTCTACAAGTAGCCACAAGTATTTTACATGCCATCAAAGACACTGGAAAGTCTGTTTCACTGGGGACAAAAATATGAACAAAATTGTCTTAAGCCTTCTTCTATTTAGAAGCTGATATAATGTACATGAATTTTGTTTGTATCATTGACAATGCATTGTAGATAAATAAATTCTGGTATGTTTCCATGGTCTGAAACAACCAACTGGCACATATTTCTAAGCTACATCTACATTATAAACGTTAAGATACCAAAATAAATGGTAGAAGAATTTAATTTGATTCTTGTTTAGTTTGAATGGAAAGAGTATTGTTCAAAGACTCAATTAAAGGTGTATACAAATTGAAATAGGAAAAGATTCTGAAAAAAAACACCAAATACAAATTCAGCTGAAAGCGTTTCACTGGGGACATAAAATTGTTAGGCTCAGGATAAATAAAACTAATTTGTTTTTGTTCATAGTTCATTTTTTCTATAATTTCAAACATGGCAATTGCGTTTTAGATTTAATATCAATATATAAGTACAATTTTGCTGTCAGAAATTTAGAAAATGATGTCTTTGATATTTTACCTACACCATAGGGATATCAAGAAAAAATTCTTGTGAAATATTAGACAAGAGGACCATGATGGTCCTATATGGCTCACCTGAACCAAGATGATATGAGCCACAGTTATGTTTGAATCAATTAATATTTGTGACATTAAGACTGAAAACAAACTTATGGTCATCAACATTATGTCCCTGTTTCGTCTTTATAGGTCAGTATATCTGGTTGTAAAGAGTGAAAACAAAGTCAAAAATGAGAATTTTGTCCATTTCAAGGGCAGATAACTCAGCAACTGCTTGTCTAATTGTGCTGAAGTTCAAACTCATCCATGATTTTATGGTGATTAACCATTATATCCAAGATCAAAGTTTTGTCTTGATTGGTCACCATTAATTTTGTGGTTGTTAGAGTAAAAACACAGGCGAAAACAGCAATTTTGTCAAATTCAAGGGCAGATAACTCAGAACATTCTGGTCCGATCAAACCAAAACAAAAACTCATCCGAAATCTTATATAAGTTCACCAACATTTTGTCCAATTCTTGTATAGATTGGTCAATATTAATTTTGTTGATCTATGCTAGAGTGTAAACAATGTCAAAAGTAGCTTTTTTTCATTCAAGGGCAGATAACTTCTGACTTTCTGGTCCTATCTGACCCAAAATCGAACTCATCCAAGATCTTATGGTCACTAATATTGTGTTAAAGTTTTGTCTTGATTGGTCAATAACTGTAGATGCTATAGTGTAAACAAATTTGAAAACGGTCAAAAACGACAATTTTGTCCAATTCAAGGGCAGATAACTCATGACTTTCTAATCCAATCAAACCAAAAATCAAACTCATCCAAGATCTTATGGTCACCAACATTGTGTCCAACTTTTGTATTGATTGGTCGATATTTGTAGATGCTAGAGTGTAAACAATGTCAAAAGTAGCTATTTTTTACATTCAAGGGCAAATAACTCCTGACTTTCTGGTCCGATCTCACCCAAAATCGAACTCATTTAAGATATTATGGTCACTAACATTGTGTTAAAGTTTTGTCTTGATTGGTTAACAATTGTAGATGCTATAGTGTAATCAAAGTCGAAAACGGTCAAAAACGACAATTTTGTCAAATCTAAGGGCAGATAACTCCTGACTTTCTCGTCCAATCTGACCCAAAATCAAACTCATCTGAGATCTTATGGTCACTAATATTGTGTATAACTTTTGTATTGATTGGTCAATATTTGTAGATGCTAGAGTGTAAACAATGTCAAAAGTAGCTATTTTTTACATTCAAGGGCAGATAACTCCAGACTTTCTGGTCCGATCTGACCCAAATTCGAACTCATCCAAGAGCTCATAGTTATACATGTTTTGACCAAGTTTGGTTAAGATTGGCTTATATTTGTAGATGCTAGAGTGTAAACACCAAATTGTTGACAGACGGACGGACGGACGGACGGACGGACGTACGGACGGACGGACATACAGACGGACAGACGGACGACGGACAAAAAGCGATCACAATAGCTCACCTTGAGCACTTTGTGCTCAGGTGAGCTAAAAATAACCTATCTTTACAGCAAATAATCAGAAGTAACCAGGCAACATCCAAAACTTAAGATCTTTTAACAGTTAGACTGATATAGTGTCATGCCACAAAATTGCGTTTCACTGGGGACATATGTTTTCAGATGACAGATTCCAAATGCACATCCTCCTCTCATTTATTCTATTGCTGGTGATCTTTTTGGCACAAACTCTCTTGGAAATTATAAAAGAATGCACATTTGAAAAAGATGTGAAACAATTATAAGCACCCAAACACAAAATGTTTCACTAAGGACAATTTGGGGTATCTACAGATATAGCTCTATCAGATCAAAGTGTAAAGACATGCAACAATAGTTTTATGCTTATTCTAATCTTATAATATCAAAATCATCAAATTATCTTAATTAACAGGTTGCAATTCTACAGACATCAAATAAGAACAAAATATATTGAGAATCAAGTAAATTTTGACTAAATTTTCGTCAGCATGTTGTATGTTATAAACCCAGAATGTATACTCTGAATAAGATAATATGCATCTGAAACCTTTAAGAAAATAAAGATTATAAGTCTAAGTTTCATTTAAATACCAAGTTTCCATCACCAAATACCTACACTTTATGTTATATCAGTCCTAATAATGATGTTATCAGAAAATGTCACACAAAAATCGTTTCACTAGGGACAATTTTAGCATCATTTTTTGTCATAAAATTTTTAGTTATCAAGATATGTTCATGAAATTTTGTAGATATCTTAACACTAAGGCAACACTTATTTAAGGACAAAAAGCTCATTAAAAGCTTTTAAAAATATTTTCTGTAGCTCACTTTGAAAAAATATCCTCTTTTTTTTTTTTTTAAATCACCCATTGAATTGGTTAACCTATTCATACATTCCAAATTAATAACGCTTTATGACGAGATAAATGTTTGGAAAACATTATGGAAACAAGAGGACCATGATGGTCCTAAATCGCTCACCTGAATCAAGATGACAAGAGTGATAATGGCAATTTGTCAAATTCAAAGGCATGAAACTTATAAGGACTTTCTGTTTGGAAACAATTAAGTAATAATTTTGTTCCAATTGATTCTGTAAAGTTGGGTATGAATTAGCATAATTATTGAGTTTCTTTCGATAATCATTTCATGATTTCGCAATATACAACATAGGGCTAATGTACAAAGCATACTGATCTGTTAAAATTGATCATTTATGATATTTTACAGCAAGATTTGGTATGCGATTTGAAAGAATATATAGTAAATGAGGACAAACCATCTGATAAGCTAGGCTAATTCCTTCTTATTTGTTTACATAAGATAAACATGGGGCCAGCCAGAGCAACAGATAACAGAAATAGATAAGAGAAATAGGAAAAGCTTTCCAAATATATTACTTATATCAAAACGCTATGTAGAATGTATTAATTTTTTTCAAGCAGATGATTGAAATGATCACCAACAACACAGGGTTCATGAAATTATTAACATCAAAGCCATTCATGAAATTAGGTCTTACACAAAATTTCAAGGTTCTAGGCCAAACGGTTTAGAAGAAAACTAAGTATCTCCCACAGTACAGTATAATTTTCAATGCACTAAATTTCCCTAACCCTGCCACACCAAAATACTTTCTAAGGAAATAAAAAATTCAAGATACAATTTTGAAACGAGTCACTCAAGGAACTTTCCAGCAGGTTTCGTTAAAATTGGCCCAATTGTTGATTTTTAAAGAATTTTCTTATGATTTCTCCAAGTCTGATAAGCCCCTTCCTCCCTGCCACAGCCACATTTTTTGACATGTAAAAATTTGTGAACAAATTTTGAAAAGAGTGACTCTTAAGAACATTCCTGCAAAGTCTGGTTCATTTGGGCCAAATCGTTGATTTTTAAAGAATTTTCTTATACTTTCTCTAAGTCCGATGAGCCCCTTTCTCCCTGCCACGGCCATATTTTTTTGACAAATGTAAAAATTTGTGAACAGATTTTGAAAAGAGTGACTCAGGGAACATTCCTGCCAAGTCTGGTTCAATTGGGCCCTATGGTTGATTTTTAAAGAATTTTCTTAGGATTTCTCTAAGTCTGATAAGCCCCTTTCTCCCTGCCACGGCCATATTTTTTTGACAAATGTAAAAGATTGTGAATAAATTTGAAAAGAGTGACTGAAGGCACATTCCTACCAAGTCTGGTTCAATTAGGCCCAATGGTTGATTTTTAAAGAATTTTCTTAGGATTTCTCTAAGTCCGATAAGCCCCTTCCTCCCTGCCACGGCCACATTTTTTGACAAATGTAAAAATTTGTGAACAGATTTTGAAAAGAGTGACTCAGGGAACATTCCTGCCAAGTCTGGTTCAATTGGGCCCTATGGTTGATTTTTAAAGAATTTTCTTAGGATTTCTCTAAGTCCGATAAGCCCCTTCCTCCCTGCCACGGCCACATTTTTTGACAAATGTAAAAAAATTTGAACAAATTAGGAAAAGAGTGCCTCAAGGAACATTCCTGCAAAGTCTGGTTCAATTGGGCCCTATGGTTGATTTCTAAAGAATTTTCTTAGGATTTCTTCAAGTCCGATAAGCCCCTTCCTCCCTGCCACGCCCACATTTTTTGACGAATCAAAAATCCGCGAACAAGTTTTGAGAAGGGTCACCCAAGGAACATTCCTGCCAAGTTTGGTAAAAAATGGCCCAATGGTATAGGAGGAGAAGATGTTTAAAGAATTGTGGACGGACGGACGACGGACAAAAAGCGACCACAATAGCTCACCTTGAGCACTTCGTGTCACAAGCAATCTCTTTATTTTCCACAATATTTTCTTCCCAGATAAAGTGAAATTTTATTCACATTCAATTGTTGTCTTCAACATGTTTCAATTTGGGAAGTCAAATTTCTTGCTGTTTGGTAATGATTTACATACAACAATAATATTATGTATATGAATTGTCCAGCAAGATTAACCTGGGACATCTGCATATGTAATGACCTCACTTCGGTATTGTTTTGTTTAGACGCTCAACTAACGGACTTTGTGCACGAAAATTAAGTTGTCCCAGGTTAATCTTGTTGGACAATATACCTCACGATAAATGACCTGGCAGAGCAGGCCATGCTAATCGAATGGAATGCTCTGTCAGGTCAATTCTTGTCCGCTATACAACAGTTTGCCAGCATTTCTTCTTTTTCATTCTCTATGTTAGCCATTTTAACCCTTTCCTAAATGACAAACTTCTAGACCATGATCTCAATTTGAAAGAATTTGCAGAAGCCATAATGAACAATATCAGATGTAGCAAGTTAATGTTAATGTTGTAGCACAGAAAATATTGAGCCAAAAGAAGAAAATTCTCTTTTAGTGGAGGTGACCTACCAAAGGGACATCACTCTGCATGAACTTGTAGGGAAGTCACTCTAGGGCCGACTTCGAGTCAGGCGATAGCTCGACGATAGCTCCAACCGAACACCGATAGTGCGAGCTATTGACGTCATTTCCGCAGCTATAGCTCCAATCGAACAGCAATGGCCCGAGCTATAGTCCGACCACTGGAAAAAGTCTAGCCCGGCCATCCGAGCCATTTCGTCATTGGGAACACCTCGGATAACAGCGAACCAATCTGTGTCGACGTAAACAAAGATTTTGATTGGCTGACTCAGAATGGGGAGGAATTCAATAGACAGAACAGCGCTGGTTCCCAATAATGGTTCCCGACCACTCGAGCTACTGTAAACCAGGAAATTATTTCGCGCTTTTTAAGTTAGCGTCTTTCGCGGGTGAGTGTGATCCGCGAACTTAAAACGCCGCGAATAGGCTACTTTCAATAAAAACGCGAACTTTAATCGCTTTGATAGTTTTTGTTTCGGGAAAACCTATGGGAAGATGTTTTATTTACACTAGACGTATTTGTTACTATGTATACAATGGAAATAGCTTTTTCATAACAGGATGTAAGTGAAAAGTTTTCTTCATTTTAGACTACTTTCGTTTTTATCCAAAAATACATAGATATTGTGACATATTTAAAAACACAACCTAGAAAAATAATCCGACTTATTCAACTAGACATACCTGCTTGAAATTGAGAAAAGGGGTCGTTTGGCAATCGAATGTCGAGTATGATAGCAAACGTCGATTGACGTTTAAAACCTCGTAACTGTAGTTTGAAATTAGCCACAGCTACGAGGTTTGAATCGTCCTTCGATGATATTGAATAAAACTGTCATTATCGCTTCTCGACGCTATAGGTAAATAGGTGTGAAGTTAATGTAACGCTCAAATGCTATGCATTGTGTTACAAACTGTAATCCAGTATACTATAAAGTGTGAAATAAAACAATGGGTCGATTGAAACTTACTTCGACCAAACTGTCAATGGCGACTAAAATATCGTAAATACAGTCATAATTCAATATGCAATTATCCGATTCCCCGTATTATTCAATATATCATTTTTTCAATTCCCCATAGTGTGTTTTGTTTCGCGCGATTCGCGGACAGCATTGATCCGCGAACTTTAAACGCTGCGAACAAGCCCGATTGCATAAAAACGCGAACATTTCTTGACGCGAACTTATCCTGGTTTACAGTATAGTGCGAAACAAAGTCAGCCTAGCAGACCTATCAACCGGACATCACTCCGTAGCCGCATGCGATTTAGGCCAGAAGTGGTCTTCTGGAAGAAGAAGCGCTTGTCTGGTTCCCGTCTCTGATACACTACGTCATATTTTTTCTACAACGTAGTGTATCTGAGGTGGGAACCACCCTCTTCTGGAAGAGCTCTTCTGGCCTAAATGGCACACGGCTCGTATGAACTTCCAGGGAAAGTTACTCTTGTTGGCCTATCAAAGGGATATCACGCTGCATAAATTTTAAGGGGATGTCACTCTATCATAGGGACTCTGTGAGAGTGACCTCCCCTGGAAGTTCATGCGGAATGATGTCCCTTTGGTAGGGCTGCGAGAGTGACCTCCCCTGAAAGTTCATGCGGAGTGATGTCCCTTTGATGGGTCTGCGAGAGTGACCTCCCCTGAAAGTTCATGCGGAGTGATGTCCCTTGGATGGGTCTGGGAGAGTGATCTCCCCTGAAAGTTCATGCGGAGTGATGTCCCTTTGATGGTCTGGGAGAGTGACCTCCCCTGAAAGTTCATGCGGAGTGATGTCCCTTGGATGGGTCTGCGAGAGTGACCTCCCCTGAAAGTTCATGCGGAGTGATGTCCCTTGGATGGGTCTGCGAGAGTGACCTCCCCTGAAAGTTCATGCGGAGTGATGTCCCTTGGATGGGTCTGCGAGAGTGACCTCCCCTGAAAGTTCAAGCGGAGTGATGTCCCTTTGATGGGTCTGGGTGAGTGACCTCCCCTGAAAGTTCATGCGGAGTGATGTCCCTTTGATGGGTCTGCGAGAGTGACCTCCCCTGAAAGTTCATGTGGAGTGATGTCCCTTGGATGGGTCTGTGAGAGTGACCTCCCCTGAAAGTTCATGCAGAGTGATGTCTCTTGAATGGGTCTGTGAGAGTGACCTCCCCTGAAAGTTCAAGCGGAGTGATGTCCCTTTGATGGGTCTGCGAGAGTGACCTCCCCTGAAAGTTCATGCGGAGTGATGTCCCTTTGATGGGTCTGCGAGAGTGACCTCCCCTGAAAGATCAAGCAGTGATGTCCCTTTGATGGGCTGTGAGAGTGACCTCCCCTGAAAGTTCAAGCGGAGTGATGTCCCTTTGATGGGTCTGTGAGAGTGACCTCCCCTGAAAGTTCATGCGGAGTGATGTCCCTTGGATGGGTATGCGAGAGTGACCTCCACTGAAAGTTCATGCGGAGTGATGTCCCTTTGATGGGTCTGCAAGAGTGACCTCCCCTGAAAGTTCAAGCGGAGTGATGTCCCTTTAATGGGTCTGCGAGAGTGACCTCCCCTGAAAGTTCATGCTGAGTGATGTCCCTTGGATGGGTCTGCGAGAGTGACCTCCCCTCAAAGTTCATGCGGAGTGATTTCCCTTTGATGGGTCTGGGTGAGTGACCTCCCCTGAAAGTTCATGCGGAGTGATGTCCCTTGGATGGGTCTGCGAGAGTGACCTCCCCTGAAAGCTCATGCGGAGTGATGTCCCTTTGATGGGTCTGCGAGAGTGACCTCCCCTGAAAGCTCATGCGGAGTGATGTCCCTTTGATGGGTCTGCGAGAGTGACCTCCCCTGAAAGTTCATGCGGAGTTTTGTCCCTTTGATGGGTCTGTGAGAGTGACCTCCCCTGAAAGTTCATACGGAGTGAAGTCCCTTGGATGGGTCTGCGAGAGTGACCTCCCCTGAAAGTTCAAGCGGAGTGATGTCCCTTTGATGGGTCTGCGAGTGACCTACCCTGAAAATTCATGCGGAGTGATGTCCCTTTGATGGGTCTGCGAGAGTGACCTCCCCTGAAAGTTCATGCGGAGTGATGTCCCTTGGATGGGTCTGTGAGAGTGACCTCCCCTGAAAGTTCATGCAGAGTGATGTCCCTTGAATGGGTCTGTGAGAGTGACCTCCCCTGAAAGTTCAAGCGGAGTGATGTCCCTTTGATGGGTCTGCGAGAGTGACCTCCCCTGAAAGTTCATGCGGAGTGATGTCCCTTTGATGGGTCTGCGAGAGTGACCTCCCCTGAAAGATCAAGCAGTGATGTCCCTTTGATGGGCTGTGAGAGTGACCTCCCCTGAAAGTTCAAGCGGAGTGATGTCCCTTTGATGGGTCTGTGAGAGTGACCTCCCCTGAAAGTTCATGCGGAGTGATGTCCCTTGGATGGGTATGCGAGAGTGACCTCCACTGAAAGTTCATGCGGAGTGATGTCCCTTTGATGGGTCTGCAAGAGTGACCTCCCCTGAAAGTTCAAGCGGAGTGATGTCCCTTTAATGGGTCTGCGAGAGTGACCTCCCCTGAAAGTTCATGCTGAGTGATGTCCCTTGGATGGGTCTGCGAGAGTGACCTCCCCTCAAAGTTCATGCGGAGTGATTTCCCTTTGATGGGTCTGGGTGAGTGACCTCCCCTGAAAGTTCATGCGGAGTGATGTCCCTTGGATGGGTCTGCGAGAGTGACCTCCCCTGAAAGCTCATGCGGAGTGATGTCCCTTTGATGGGTCTGCGAGAGTGACCTCCCCTGAAAGCTCATGCGGAGTGATGTCCCTTTGATGGGTCTGCGAGAGTGACCTCCCCTGAAAGTTCATGCGGAGTTTTGTCCCTTTGATGGGTCTGCGAGAGTGACCTCCCCTGAAAGTTCATACGGAGTGAAGTCCCTTGGATGGGTCTGCGAGAGTGACCTCCCCTGAAAGTTCAAGCGGAGTGATGTCCCTTTGATGGGTCTGGGTGAGTGACCTCCCCTGAAAGTTCATGCGGAGTGATGTCCCTTTGATGGGTCTGCGAGAGTGACTTCCCCTGAAAGTTCATGCGGAGTGATGTCCCTTGGATGGGTCTGTGAGAGTGACCTCCCCTGAAAGTTCATGCAGAGTGATGTCCCTCGGATGGGTCTGTGAGAGTGACCTCCCCTGAAAGTTCAAGCGGAGTGATGTCCCTTTGATGGGTCTGCGAGTGACCTACCCTGAAAATTCATGCGGAGTGATGTCCCTTTGATGGGTCTGCGAGAGTGACCTCCCCTGAAAGATCAAGCAGTGATGTCCCTTTGATGGGCTGTGAGAGTGACCTCCCCTGAAAGTTCAAGCGGAGTGATGTCCCTTTGATGAGTCTGTGAGAGTGACCTCCCCTGAAAGTTCATGCGGAGTGATGTCCCTTGGATGGGTATGCGAGAGTGACCTCCACTGAAAGTTCATGCGGAGTGATGTCCCTTTGATGGGTCTGCGAGAGTGACCTCCCCTGAAAGTTCAAGCGGAGTGATGTCCCTTTAATGGGTCTGCGAGAGTGACCTCCCCTGAAAGTTCATGCTGAGTGATGTCCCTTGGATGGGTCTGCG
Organism: Fragum sueziense; assembly: GCA_963680895.1. Taxonomy (NCBI): domain Eukaryota; kingdom Metazoa; phylum Mollusca; class Bivalvia; order Cardiida; family Cardiidae; genus Fragum; species Fragum sueziense. Next base: position 28,392,524 of record OY804605.1, read on the forward strand.
AGTGACCTCCCCTCAAAGTTCATGCGGAGTGATTTCCCTTTGATGGGTCTGGGTGAGTGACCTCCCCTGAAAGTTCATGCGGAGTGATGTCCCTTGGATGGGTCTGCGAGAGTGACCTCCCCTGAAAGCTCATGCGGAGTGATGTCCCTTTGATGGGTCTGCGAGAGTGACCTTCCCTGAAAGCTCATGCGGAGTGATGTCCCTTTGATGGGTCTGCGAGAGTGACCTCCCCTGAAAGCTCATGCGGTGTGATGTCCCTTTGATGGGTCTGCGAGAGTGACCTCCCCTGAAAGCTCATGCGGAGTGATGTCCCTTTGATGGGTCTGCGAGAGTGACCTCCCTTGAAAGCTCATGCAGAGTGATGTCCCTTGGATGGGTCTGTGAGAGTGACCTCCCCTGAAAGTTTATGTGGAGTGATGTCCCTTTGATAGGTCTGCGAGAGTGACCTCCCCTGAATGTTCATGCGGATTGATGTCCCTTTTAAAGGTAACTTTTAAGCTGCTTTCATTTATCACATGTTTTTGACCCATTTATATTTCCTGTGATATAAACATTAAAGGCAGAATAACACTTAACATCTTGCAAATTTTCTGAGAACTTCGTACAAAAAAATAAATATATATTATTGATTGGTCTTTAAATTGCATATATGCCAAATCTTAGCTTTCTACCTTGTGTATTGGCTTAGATGTCGACAGATTTAAAACCCCATGATTTGTTGTCCCGCAGATAATATTTACAATAATGGAACATATGGGGTTTTAAATCTGTCGACATCCTAGCCAATACACAAGATAGAAAGCTAAGATTTGGCATAGATGCAATTTAAAGGCCATATTTTCATAATACATATTAATTTTGTACGAAGTTCTCCGAAAATTTGAATGATTTTAAGTGCCATTCCCCCTTTAATGTCCTAGGCCTTGAACAATGATCGTAGATCAAGGTCATAAAACACCTATTTAGTTGTTATAGATCACAGGTTAAAGACACGGTGATTGGTCGGTGGGCTATAGCCCCCCCCCTCAACCTTACACCCAATAATGATAGAAAATGAGAAAAAAATCATATATTTTCTAAGGTGGAGGGGGTAGGTGGGGGGGATTATAGCCCACCGACCAATCACCGTGTCTTTAACCTGTGTTATAGATGGCATTCATGAAAATATGTTGATGGCCTCGAATGTCAAATGGTAATATTAATTGTTCATTGCCATATTACATATTTTTTTCAATCTATTATTGATCATAGCAGATAACAAAGGGAAAAGATTGTTAAATCTATCTTGCAAGAAAGAACACATATATTCCTGGCCAAGGAGCTCAACAAGGCTTATGAAGAAAAAGTGAAAAGGGTTAAAGGTATGGGATTGTTGTTTCCTGGGCACCAGTCTGTTAATCCTTTCAAAACAAGACCTTATATTATTATTTTGTCTAGAATAGAAAAAGAATTGGGAAATCGTTAAGACAAAGAAGTAAAAGCTGGTCCTTTTGTTTCAATACCTTTGTGGTGGTTTTATACACAAATCCCAGCTTTATGAACATGTATTTTATTAGCATCTCAGCTTTCTTTAAATGTTGGAAGTCCACATTTTTGGTATCCCCTGTTTTAAAGTCCCTTGTACCAGCTTGACAAAGATTGAGGCAAAAGAAGAAATTGTTGATTGTTGTATGTTTTGTTATATTGAAATCAATTATTTCACCAACACCCATTTTGTTGTCTGTGCAGCTTTAAAATTGTCTACATATTTGTTGTTTCGGAAAGGGTTATGAAATAGGTCTAGTAACTGGCGGAACAAGAACTGCATAATATATCCTAACCACTTTGCAGTGATTTGATGAATTAAGACCCTGAAAAAATCTACACTTTCTAGCCATACGAAATGCATAAAATTTCACACACTTGTAAATAGACTTCACATAAGTTGATTCACCATGCCAGATTTCAAGATTATGCTTCAAGAGGAACATAATTTACAAATATCATTTTACTCTATATTCATATGCAAGGGAGGTAATTTATAACATTTTTGTCAAATATTTCCAGAAGTATGCATTAATTCAAAATTCTAAACCATGCAAAATGCTTATGTTTGTATTTGGAATGGAAATGTAACACAGTTTAGGAATTATTTGCACTTTTCAAATTTTGCCTCTGGCTTTTTGGGGCTTTTGAGGGGTTGGATACCGTAAGGTTTACGAACTGAGAATGAAAACACCACTTTCTAGCTATACGAAATGCACCAAATTACACACACTTGTAAATACACTTCACATAAGTTGATTCACCAGGCCGGATTTCAAGATTATGCTTCAAGAAGAAAATAATTTACAAATGTCATTTTACTCTTTGTTCATATGCAAGGGAGGTAATTTTGAACATTTTTGTCAAATATTTCCACAAGTATGCATTAATTCAAAATTCTAAACCATACAAAATGCTTATGTTTGTATTTGGAATGGAAATTTAACACAGTTTAGGAATTACAGGCACTTTTCAAATTTCGCCTCTGGCTCTGCATTTCATTCGCAGTTCGTAAACCAGCATTTTCTTGTCTATCAGTGATTTCAAATGTTATCATTAATTTAAAAGTCAGTCATATATCTTCATCTTTTTCTAGCACTGCTTTCAAATCAAGATCTGATAACAGACAATGGACACAAGCAAGTTCAAACTTGTCTTTGTGTAGAAAACATTGTGGTGAATGAAGTACATGTAATTGCTTGTCACAAGCAATTTCTTCATTTTCTGCAATGTTTTTCACGGTCTTTATCTTGTAGAGTGTCAAATGACGTCAATGTTTGGGAATGGGTTAACAATAACTGTAACTGGTAACAAATTACAATAGAAGTTAACCCTTTCCCAAACAAGAGGCCCAGAGGGCCTTATCGGTCACCTGAGTTGAAAGAGCAGATGACAAGGAGATTTTTTTAAGATGTACCAAATGTATCCATTTTGGCCCCTTTTTCAGTGCCTTAAGACGCCTCAAGGGGGGGGGGGGGGGGGGATAACACAATGACTTGTACAAATCTGAAGCCCCTCCCCATGGGGATGTTTCCAGCCAAGTTTGGTTAAAATCTGTCCAATAATTTTTTAGAAACAGTCGAAAATGTATAAAAGTTAGCGCTTTTTAGGCCCCTTTTTTGGTGCCTTATTGGGCAACAGGACAACAAAATGACTAGTATAAATCTGAACCTCCATGTTATGAGGTTGCTTCCTGCCAAGTTTGATTGAAATCCGTCCGATGGTTTTTAAGAAAAAGCTGAAAATGTAAAAATTCGACACATGATGCACCCCCCACCCCTAGCTCGGCCATTTTTAAACGGATTTCTTTTTTTTGTACAAACTATGTAGTCCTTGCCCCAAAGGCTCTAAATCCCAAATGTGAATCAAATCCCACAGCTGGTTCATGACAAGAAGATTTTTTAAGATGTACCAAATTTACCCATTTTGGCCCCTTTTTTGGTGCCTAATGGGGCCCCAAGGGGAGATAACACCATGATTTGTACAAATCTGAAGCCCCTCCCCCTGGGGATGCTTCCTGTCAAGTTTGGTTGAAATCCATCCAATGGTTCTCAAGAAGAAGACAAAAATGTTAAAAGTTAACGCACGACGACGGACGAAACACTGTCGCAATAGGTCACCATGACCTGGTTCGACATCTGGTTAACCAATTACCACACTTAACGCCTTTTGACACTCCACAAGAAAACCAAACAAGAGCCGTCAGAGACGGACAATGCTCCCCGATTAAGGCATTGTCACAATAAATGTATGCCATACAGGGCTAAGATTAAGCTAACAAACGTTAAGCCCCCTTTTTCCATGACATACTTTTTATACGCAAATTTAAAGTAGTTTATTGTCAAGGGCATCTGATTTGCTACTCAAATATGAAATTTCATCAAATTCTGACCATTAGACTATGAGAAATTAGAGAAAAAGTGTATTTGACCTTAAGTCCCCTTTTCCCATGACGAGGCCTCAAATCCAAAAACTGGGAAAAGTACATCGGCATTATGTCATAGGGACTTCACATGGTAAGTTTCATTTGATTTGGCCCAAGGGTTATAGAGAAATCGCTTCGGACGGACGGACGGAATGACGGACGGACGGACGGACGGACAGACGAAGCGGCGACTATATGCTCTCCCTTCGGGGAGCATAAAAACATCAAAATTTCGTTCACTTGAAATTGTCGTCTGCAACATCTTTAAATTTGGACCTGTCTAAAATTGTGCTGTCTGGTAATGGGTTAATCCATAATAGAAAGTGTTTGGGAAAACATCAAAGCAAAAGAGGAAAATGTAGATAACTTGCATTTTCTCCTTTTTCCTCTATATTTTCTATACAATTACATTCCAACAACAATGACTAGTTTTAAAGACATGAAATTGGTCGTAAGACCTCAAGAGAAAAGAAGAAAATATAACTTTATTCAATGTTCATACAAAGCCAAAATTTGTCAATAAAGTTTGTTAGAATGATCCATTGTTTATTTTGTTTGATTCACAAATGAGGGCAAACACACTTCTTAAAAAACCAAACTCTTTCTAAAACAGTAAACATTTTGGCTGTTTCAATTTGAAAGCTGCTATAGATGAAAAAAATGTATGTTGATAAAATATATTATAGATTTGTGTACAATAATGCACTTAAATATCGAGGCAAAATGTGACAAAATTGCCTGTCACAATATACATGTATATGCTGCGTTTTTGCATTAACCCTTTCCCAAACAAGACTGTCCCTAACTGAAAAGGCTTCGGGAAATATTGTGGCAAAGGAAGAAAATACTGATATCAGCATTTTCTCCTTTTCCTCAATATGTTCTGATCTGTGGTGTACACAAATCTCATCTATATCTGCCTTCATTTTATCAGTCTGAGGAACTTTTAAGTTGGACGCCACACAAATGTTGGTATAATTTGTGAAAGTGGTAAGCCCTTTTTTTCCCCTGATCCAGTACAACTCCCGACAATATATAAATGGACATGTGACTGGGAATAATCTATGAAAATTTCAGCCAAATAGGTACATAAATGTAGGAGTCCTGTTGGCGAGATTTGGACGGACAAGAAGAAGCCATTATCCCTTTCCTAAACAGCAGAAATTTAGGGTGTTCAAAATTCAAAAACGTTGCAGAAAACTATTTCAAAAGAAAGAGATTTCACATATGTTGGTCTTTCTCAGAAGAAAACGTGAGAAATGAAGAAATAGATTTTCAAAAGAATTTTCTTCATTTTCCACAAAATTTATCATAGCCTTTAAATATCATGAGATGCATCAACAAGCTTTATTATGTGGGAATGGATTATACACCCACTTGGTGGCATAAAAAACAGGCTGGTTATCAGCATTTTCTTCTCTTATCTAATTGTTTTACAAAAGAAAGAAGAGGGAAAAATGATCAGACTGGAACACTGTCTAGGGAAGGGTCAAACATTTCCCAAATGACAAAATTTTCTACGAATTAAGATAAGAGTTTTTAATCATGGCATGGAAATCTTTGAGACAAGAGGAGGAATTTCTGGTTATCAGCAATTTCTTTTGTCTAGTTATCCGCATCATTTTCTGATAGGGTGTTTTCCAAGGCCAGATAGCTCAGTCGGTAATGTCGAAATCTGTCAATCCAGGAGCTGTAAGCTCAAACCCAGGTTGGCCTGCATCCATTCTGACATTTGACAAGTCATTTGTCTCTCAACAATGAGTGTTATTCACCTTAGTGAGAGAGCAGCTGCAGGCTCAGTTTGGATATTGTGGTAATATACTGGTGTGACAATTACTAGGAATCCATGTTAGGTGCTCCAGCTGCTGTTATATACCACAGTAGTTGAAAACGGTGTTAAACCCCAATAAATTAAATCCGATACGTTGTCAAAAGCAAGTGGTTTTGTTTTTTTTTTTTTGTTTTTTTTGAAAGTGGCAAAGTGCAAACCCATTGCATATGTATGAAATAAAGTATTTACAATAATTTTGCACTGACCATGAGAAACCAGAAATCTATCACTAAAGGTGATAAAATGCCCCACCACAGCATTTTTTTGTCTGGACTATCATTTGTATGCAAATAAGGGGCCATATTTTCAGTAAAGTTGCGACTTTCACATCTACAGGTCCAAATCCAAATAAACACTTCTGCCAGGTATGAAGATAATCAGACAGAGATTTTTGGAGGTGTTACCCCGACAAGCATTTTTGTAGTCAAATTAGGGGCCATTACTCATATTTTCAGTGAAATTTGCATGGAAGTTCAAAGTTGCCTCATGTGCATAATTATACAGGTCCTAATGTACACTTCTGCCAAGTATGGAGCGAGAGAAACTGTAGTTGATGAATGGACAAGGGCTTTTCAGTCAAATCAGGGACCATAGCTCAAAACTTCTTGATATAAATTTGTGCAAAAGTTACCTCTTGAATATCTACAAGTCCCAATGTACACTTCTGACAAGTATGAAGCAAATCAAAAGAAGCTGTGGCTAGTGTAGGAGAAGTCATGTGGACAAGTATTATTTTAGTAAAAAAATTCTTGATGGAATTTTTGCAGAAGTTGCATCATGCACAATCATGAGTGGGTCCAATGTACACTTCCTGCCAAGTATGAAGCAAATCAGATAGAAACTGTAGGAGACTAGGAGTTTCACAGACAAGGCTTTGTGAACAGACTGGCTGACCAACCATCCGTCTGACCGGCTGATTCCAGTATCCCCACATCTTTGTTTGCAGGGGTAAATTAATATTCAACTGAATATCAATGACAAGTTTGTTCAACATGTTTTCATTGAAAAGTTACACCAATAAACCTGCAGGCAGGCAGGTGATGCACTCTGAATGTGAAGCCCATTCTATAGAGGTACTGATATTGGCTCTATTACCCTCTCCTAAACAACCCCTTGTTATGAAGTCCAAAAATAAAAGCTTGGGAGAATATTGAAGCAAAAGAAGAAAATGCTGTTATCTACTCTTTGATGTGTCAATAACATAAAGTCAGATCAACCACCGGTATTTACTTATAAATATCTTTATTTTAAATCGCCAAGAATATACACCTTTTCTCATAAAAAATCATTGGGAATGAACAAAAGAGAGATTTGAAACAAGAGGACCATGATGGTCCTTAATCGCTCACCTGCACCCTAGATAGAATGAAAGTCACAATGTTGTCAAGTTCAAGAGCACATAATTTAAGATGCGAGATTATGATCCAGCTATGACTGCTTTCATAATCTTGAATGATCAATTTTTGTAGCTGTTACAGTAAAAACAAAGTGGAAGAAAACAACAATTTTGTCACAGTGAAGGGCACATAACTCTGTTCTGATAAAGATATTCTCATCAACATTATGTCCAAGTTTTTTTTATTGGTTAATATTTATTGCTGTTTGAGAGAAAACAATGTAGAAAATGGCAATTTTGTAACCGTCAAGGGCAGACAACTCTGTTTTTTAAGTCCAATCAATCTGACAAATTAAAACATTTAAGATATTATGGTCACCAACATTGCAACAAAGTTGTGTCTTGATTGGTCCATATTTGTTTGTTAGAGAGAAAATAAAGTCGAAAATGGTAATTTTATGAAATTAAAGGGCCAATAACTCTTGTTTTTCTGGCCAAATCAAGCTGAAAATTTCACTCATCAAGGATCTTATGGTCACCAATATTGTGGCCTAGTTTTGTCTTGATTAGTCAATAAAAGTAGATGCTACAGTGTAAACAAAGTCGAAAACAGCAATTTTGTCAAATTCAAGGGCAAATAACACCAGACTTCCTGCTCCTATCACACTGAAAATCGAACTCATCCAAGATCTTATAGTTACCAACATTGTGGCAAAGTTTTGTCTTGATTGGTCAATATTTGTAGATACTAGAGTGGTAACAAAGTCAAAACTAGCCATTTTTGACGTTCAAGGGCACATAACCCCGGACTTCCTTGTCCGATTTGACTGAAAATCGAACTCATCTGAGAAACTATGGTCATACATGTTTTGACCAAGTTTGGTTAAGATTGGTCAATATTTGTAGATACTAGAGTGGTAACAAAGTCAAAACTAGCCATTTTTAACATTCAAGGGCACATAACTCCGGACTTTCTAGTCTGATCTGACTCAAAATCGAACTCATCCGAGAACTTATGGTTATACATGTTTTGACCAAGTTTGGTCAAGATTGGTCAATATTTGTGGATGCTAGAGTGGTAACAACAAATTGTGGACAGACGGACGGACAGACGGACGGACGACGGACAAAAAGCGACCACAATAGCTCACCTTGAGCACTTCGTGCTCAGGTGAGCTAAAAATGAAACATAGGCCAGGTTAAAGTTTTTACTAGAGAGAAAACAAACTTAAAAACAGCATTTTTTGACATTCAAGGGCAGATAACTCCGCACTTTCTGGTCCAATCAGGCCCATAATCTAACTTGTCCGAGAACTTATGATCATACTTGTTTTGACCAAGTTTGATCAAGATTGAGTAACTTTTGTGGATGCTAGAGTGTAAACACCCCAAATGTTGACGGACGGACGGACGCCAGGGGTTGAAAAATTTCTTCAAACCTACTAGTCCTGTAGGACTAGTACCTCTGAATTTCTACTCGCCCTTAAGGCAACCCAACTTGCCCTTAAAGATGAAGAGAACTTTAGACTGTTGGCTCTTACGGATGCATTATTATGCAAATAACTCTTTGACTCTGTTATTGTTTAGGTAGACTATAAATAAAGTTTCTTCGGTATAAATTACAGACAGGGCTCGCGCTGGCGATCGCCACTTCAAAAGTCAAAGGCGAATAAGGCAACAATTTTATTAAAAAAGATGGTCAATAAATCGAATGTGGCTCAGACTTGACTCCATCTTTTACCATAAATCAATCGCCGATTAATATTACTGTAAACACTTACTTTTTATTTAATTCGAAAGATAGATTACTAGTAGCTGTCAAAATGGTCGAGTAAGCACAGCAGTTTTATATACAACTACCCGGTGGGCGGAATGACAGAAAGAGACAACGCGTCGGGGTTAAAACCATCTAACGTCAGTGTATAATTTACTACGTAGATAGCGTTTTGTTTTCATTGCTTCTTCCCATTTACTGCACTTTCTGGCACGTGCGACTTTTGTAAACAATTCATAGTTAAACGTGACCTTATTTGGGTGCAGAAAATCACATGATTATATTGAAACTGGAATGACTACGTCATCAATTGACTGTGTTTGCGGCGTTTTTGATCACGCTCAAATAATCGCATATGAGTAACACAGATTTTCTCTAGAAGCGTCTATGAAGATTGATCAACATAAACAGGGAACAGTCTTATTTTACAGCGAATATTATTGTTTCCGATATGAAGTTGTTTGAAATAAATACTTTCTTTTCGATCCTTTTTTTTCCCTCAATCAGCGTGATTCAAGTCCTAAATTTGCACTCGCCCCGTCAGACTAGTTCGTCCCCAAATCTACTCGTCCTACGGCATTTTCTACTCGCCAATGCGAGCGGGCGAGTGGATTTTTCAACCCCTGCGGACGCCGGACAAAAAGTGACCAGAATAACTCACCTCGAGCACTTCGTGCTCAGGTGAGCTAAAAATTGAGTTGCAAAAAGTTGTAACAAATTCATGAATTTTTGTTGTATACATAAATATTGTCAAGTCAGATGAAAATTGATACAAGATAGCTAAGAAATGGAACCACAAAGGCTGGGTTACTCACATTACCGAAAATACTGGAGACAAAATAATTCTTTCCCATATCATTTACAAAAGCTGTCTGCATCAGAAAAGTTGAACATAACATAATTTAAGGCACATTAATTTTTAGATTACTTGACACTGAATTACAAAGTAATTCTATAAGAGATAGAAAGGTATGTTGAAGGAGCATTACAAAACTGTTGTAAGATGTGCATATAAAGTTACATGTACAGGGGTTCTTACATTAGCTTTGCTCTGACCTTCTAAAATAGTACGGAAGTAAATAACAGGAAAGAGCTCTAGTAAATAAGAACATTACAAGAGAAACAAGCTGTTTGTACAACACAGATGCCCATCACCTTAACATTTGACCATGACCTTCAATTTAGTAAGACTGAAAATGTCTTATCACAAAAAGCACATAAATACATGTATATGAAATCACTATCATTAGATAGTTGAAAAGCTTAGGTCAAAGTTAAAAAAAAGTCCACCAGACAGACAGACAGGACAACAACTATATGCATATCTATCTAACAAAGACAGGGCATGTACATTATATCTAGACTTGTAATGTTTCATGATAAATACATTTTTACACTTTTGTACAAACAAACAATGTCGGGATATTTCATGACATGGACGCTGTTCCTGCAGCTTTAGCGTTGGATTTTTCTCGTAGACTCTGAGATTCACGTTTTAATACATTCAACAACGTCTGTGAGCTCTCAAGGATCTGAAAAATAAAGTTACAACACTTACGTCTTCAAGACAAAAACCAAACACTCCAAAACAAGACCTGGTTTTGATATCCCAAATAGGAATCATATCTACATCAATATCAATTTGGTCGTCTGCGGCAACTTTTGAATTGGAATGGTCAAAATTTGTGTAGCTTGGGACAGGCTTAGGACAAAATTTGAAGACCAGAAGCCAGTTAGACAACCAACCTTCTACATTTTACCAGCCTAAAAGGGATTGTCTAGCCAAGACAAACAGACCATAGTCTCAATGAATATACTTTCTAATAATGGCTAGTTCTGGTGACATCAAACTTTTAAAGAAAACTTTGGAAGATACATAAATGATGAAAGCTAGCATTTTCTCTCTCATATGTAAGAAGCGATAAATAAAATTCACTATCAGGTTGGACTAGTCATCTTAAGACTTTGCTTGGCCTGAAAAGATATAAATAGCCTGGAACTACAGACATCTGATAAAACAAACTGGTGAGCAAAATTATAGCTACAGACAGCAAATATATCAGTTAAACTAGTATCAAGCAACAGATAAGGGTGGGTAAAAATTCTAAATCTGATATTTAAGAAACAAGCTCTTTGCTTTGGGTACACACATTTATAATCTCATACATGTATGTAACAAAACTATGTAGCAAAATAGAACATATCTGATTGAAATTTAAGGTGTTGAGGGTACAAAAACTCTATATGACTGGTGCACTGGGCAGTTACATACTTGTGTATATAAAGTTTTACCTTCATATATGCCCCTTCTGTTTCAGCTATCGTTTTATCAAACTCGTTTCTAGCTGCCATCTTTTTACTTAAACTTTCATTCACTTTGGCAAGTCTCTCAGTTAGAATTCTAATATCATTCTGTAGTTTTTGTTTCTCCTCCTCTTCTTCCATTATTTGTTTGTTCAGCTCATCTCTCTTTCCACACAAATCATTTATACCTGAAATAGATAAGCAGACAGTACATTTGAGCTACGACAATGTAAAACGGGTATTTATAGCATTTGAGAACAACATAAATTGAGGTCAATCTTCATATAGTTATACATGTGCCGTCAGAGTCTGATCAGGATCCACATCCACTTGTAGTTTCCCCATTACTTGTCACTCGAAGGAACTCTGAGAGAGTGAAATAGAGCTTGATCAAAATAATCTGAACCAAGATGGGCTCTATTACTATATGGCACATATGGGCCTTTTTTCAATATCCGAACTTGTCTTTAGATATATACACTAAACATTATTATTGCATAAAATGTGTGTTTTCTGACCTTTATCAGCATTGAATAACGAGAAGAAACCAGGCCGAATCACATGTCTTTCGGTCGTTAACATTCGCAGAGGCCCGCAAAAACGAAAGTGAGTCTCGTGCTTCGCACTCTGGCGTTAACATATTTCTTGAGCCTCTGCGAATGTTAACGACCTCAAAAACGTGAATTAACCCTATAATGTCACACAATAGGGTACCATCCAGTCAGGTTAAAGGACCATAAAACCGTTAGAAAATGGTCTGTCCTTTCTGCCTCATTATGTCAGACCAAAAATCCATCATAGGGACCTTGTGAAGCTAATCTTAAATTCATTTGGAGACCATAACCTGTGGTATTTGGTGGTTGCAGTGACAAAATTTCATTCTGTCTAACAGATAATCTAGTTCTGTCAGACTGAATGTGACTGTCAGAATATTTTGTAGTCCTATGCCATTTCTGCCCAACTAGAAATAGAAAAAGTGATACCCTCAAGTTGTGTTCAAAACAGACAGTGTAGCATTAGGTTAGACACTAGACAGCATGTAACATCAGGCTGATCTTATTCTATGTTGTCTCTATTAGTGACTAAATGATTAGAACTGGGATTAACAAGTCTTACTTGATATTAGGAAAGAAATTGTGCTAATTCTAGTGCAGGCAGACCAGGATATTGAGTAATGCAAGCTGGTGGTCTGTTCAGGCATGTGGCCCGTTAGTGGTTATACCCATATGATCTGCTAAAGTAGACAAGGAAATTGCTTATTAAGTCTGTTAGGTTTTAATTCTAATGAAACCATACAATTTTTTATTAACCTGTATATCTTGCGACAGGCAACCCCATTGCAGCGGCTGGTTGCCTGACTGGGCAACCAAGTTTTCGAAACTAGCTTCCATGCTAGGTTCCATGCCTGCTACACAGTATGTTGGGTGCCAGATGGAATTGGCACATGTTTCAGTCACCAATAAACCATCAGTGACATACCATGGTATCTATAAACTGCTGTACCAGCATGACTGCTGAGGCTGTAACAAGTTTGTCTACAAACCCACTCCATTGTTAGAGACTACCTCCAAAGAAGGAGTCCAAAGACTTCAACCTCTAAAATTTAGAGAGTCTGTTATAAAATTAAGGAGTCAAAATAATTAGGATATTTTTTGTCCACTCTACAAAGCACCAAATTTTTTTTAATGTGTCAGTGTTTTTTCTCCTTCTTTGAACGGGTCCGTAAAACAGACCTGTTCCAAATGCCAAAAAGAGTCCTTTTTCCCAAAATATGGAAAGAAAATTCCCATTTAACAAAATATCTTGAGTGTTGTTGAATGAAAATTTGATAATTTCCTTTCATAATTATGTTGATCTAAAATAATCATGACAAAATGGAATTTCCTTCAGTTTATTTTATTTAGTAGATTACACAGAGGACTATATGTTTTGTTGCATTCTGTGTTGAAACTGTGTTTTCCCAATTTTTGAGAAAATGACACATTTTTCCCAATCTGCCTAGTTTCGGACCCGTTCCAAAAACTATGAGAAAAAACGCTGTGTTTTTTTCTTTTTAATAGACCTTTATTCTGTACCCGGTGTCAAGGTGATAATTAGTGTATAATTACATTTTTACTAATCCAAGTTTTCTCTGATGAAATTCTCTCCTTGATAATTATGTTGATGTCGCTCATTTACATCAGAGCGCACTACCATTCAACAAAAGAAAGTTCGACACAAGTTATAGCGCTTTGTTCACCGTCCAATCATAAACGCTATCCTTAAAATGCATTATGTTACTGGTCAAAGAACCATTTATTGTCATTCCTGGTGAAAAATTTAAGACCAAAAAGTATTTCTAAAAGGTTTCTAGGCAATGTTTTGCTACAACCCTCACCTTAACAGCCATTGTTTACAATGACCTACTTTCCTTTCTTGTTGAATGGTAGTTTGTGTTGATGTAAATAGCAACATCCAAATATCAAAAAGTGCATTATCGTCAGGGATGACTCAGATTACCTGTTTACCAAAGTCTCCAATTTTTACAGGATGGGATATCGGTCAACTCTAGCTTATTGGTTCTTGTTAAAATCAGACTTAGGTAAAGTCTTCTGTGATTCTAAATCATTAAGTTGTCAGTCCTTTAGACAGTGTAATTTGTAATTTGGTAAAAGGACTTGGGGGGCGTATAGGATAATGATTTATGTTGTACTACATGCACAGTTTCTAATGTTTTCAATCCTTGTTTCAGATTCACGATCATTGTGATTTCGTGAGAAATTAAACTAAGCTCATCGAGACAAATAGACTTTTAGTCTTATTTAGATATATAAAATGATTTCACCAAAATTGTAATTTTACTGAAACAAGAGATGTTTGTAAAACATATATGCCCCCTTAAGGGCCTACATTTGATGTAGGTCAAAGTCCAAGGTCAAGTTAACAAGGTCCAAGGTCATGGTCAAATATGAAAAAGTCTTGGTAGGAGGTGTCTATGTGTGAAATATCAAAGCTGTATATGTAAAAGTAAAATGAAACATAGGCCAGGTTAAAGTTTTTAAAAGTAGGCCAAATGCCAAGGTTAAGGTCATGGTCAAATGTGACAGGTCTTGGTTGGAGGTGTCCATGTGTGAAATATCAAGGCTGTAGGTATAAAAGGACATGATATATATGCCTGGTTTCAGTCTTTTTAAAAGTAGGTCAAACTCCAAGGTCAATGTTGCAATATTTAAGGTCATGGTCAAATGTGAAAGGTCTTGGTAGGAGGTGTCTATGTGTGAAATATCAAGGCTGTAGGTGTAATAGGACATAAGATAAAGGCTAGGTTAAAGATTTCTAAAAGTATGTAAAAATCAAAGGTCAAGGTCACACAGGCCAAGGTCATGGTCAAATGTGCAAGGTCTTGGTAGGAGGTGTCCATGTGTAAAATATTGAGACTGTATAGGTAACAGGACATGTGATATAGGTCTAGTTTAAGTTTTTTAAAAGTAGATCAAACTCCAAGGTCAAGGTCATGGTCAAAAGTGAAATATCTTGGTTGGAAGTGACCATGTGTGAAATATCAAGGCTGTATATGTAAAATGACATGAAATATAGGCAACGTTAATGTATTATTAAAGTAGGTCAAACACCAAGGTCAAGGTCACAAGGTCCAAGGTCATGGTCAAATGTGAAAGGTCTTGGTCGTAGGTGTCCATGTGTCAAATAAGGCTGTATGTGTAAAAGGACATGCTATATCGGCTAGGTTAAAGATTTTTAAAAGTAGGTCAAAGGTCAAGGTCACAAGGTCCAAGGTTATGGTCAAATGTGAAAGGTCTTGGTAAGATGTGTCCATGTGTGAAATTCCAAGGCTGTATGTGTAATAGCACATAAGATATAGGCCCAGTTTAATTTTTTTAAAAGTAGGTCAAACTTCAAGGTCAAGGCCACACGGTCGAAGGTCATAGTCGTATGTGATAGGTCTTGGTCAGAGGTTTCCATGTGTCAAATATCAAGGCTGTATGTGTAAAAGGACATGATATATCAGCCAGGTTAAAGTTTTTTAAAAGTAGATCAGACTCCAAAGTCAAGGTCACAAAGTCCAAGGTCATGGTCAATTGTGAAAGGTCTTGGTAAGATGTGTCCATGTGTGAAATATCAAGGCTGTATTTGTAAAAGGTCATGAGATATATGCCGGGTTTAATCTTTTTTAACCCTTTCCCAAACAAGACCTGGTTTTGACATCCTTAAAAGAAATGGCTTGGGAAAACATTAAAACAAAAGAAGAAACTGCTGATAACCAGCAGTTTCTGCTTTTGCCTCAATATTTTCTGTGCTATTTTGTATAGCAATCATATCTTTAATTTCGCCCATTTTGTTGTCCACATCACCTTTCAAATTGGACCACCCTAAAATTTTGTTGTTTGGGAAAGGGTTAAAGTAGATCAAACTCCAAGGTCAAGGTCACAAGGTCCAAGGTCATGGTTAAATGTGAATGATGTTGATAGGAGGCATCTATGTGTGAGATATCAAGGCTGTATGTGTAAAAGGACATGAGATATAGGCAAGATTAAGAATTAAGTGTAAAAATCAACAAAGGGCAATAACTCCAAGAATTTGATTGGCAGAGTTACGGTTCTTGTGCACTGCACCTCTCCATAATAAAATCTATTCACCTGTAAAGTTTCATGATTTTACCTTACATATTTTTTGAGTTGTGCTCCGGACAAGAATCAAGTTATAAAATCAACAAAGGGCAATTACTCAGAAAATTTGATCGGCAGAGTTACGGTTCTTGTGCACCGCACCTCTCCATAATAAAATCTATCCACCTGTAAAGTTTCATCATTCTACCTTACATACTTTTTGAGTTATGCTCCGGACAATAATCAAGTTTGAAAATCAACAAAGGGCAATAACTCCAAAAATATGATTGGCAGAGTTACAGTTCTTGTGCACTGCACCTCTCCACAATGAGATCTATTCACCTGTAAAGTTTCATGATTCTACCTTACATACTTTTTGAGTTATGCTCCGGACAAGAATCAAGTTTGAAAATCAACAAAGGGCAATAACTCAAAAAATTTGATCAGTAGAGTTACGTTTTTTGTGCACTGCACCTCTCCATAATGAGATCTATCCACCTGTACAGTTCCTTCCGACTGACCGACCGACACTTGCAAAACAATATACCCCCATTTTCTTCGAAAGGGGGCATAATTACTATCACCAGTGTGCTCCACTAGTTCCGAGTCGTGGATTCAGAAAAACATTTGGTACATGCTAGCTGCGATATCGTAGCCACAGGCACTTGGATTCAGGAATTTAAACAACTCACAAAAAATGTAGTATAGATTTATAAAGAAAAGGTTGGCCATTATTTTAAGTAACGGAAGTAGCTGGTTCCTTATGGGATAAAACTATCCTGTGACAGAAACCACAAGTGCTTGTATATCAACATCCGTTACTTGAAAAATGGCCTCTGTCCAACCTTTTTAATTTTATATTAAGATTATAAATACAGAATATTTTTTTGTAAATTGTTAAGATTCCTGAATCAAAGTACCTGTGATCGTCTAAGCCAAAAACTTGATATCCTTCTTTCTGCTCGATTCGTGGTACCCTATCGATTCGTGGACTTTTTTGATGACATATTTTTAGAATAAGAACGGCACTTTGCAAATTTTCCTGGTTTCCAGCCGACGCTAGCCATTTTGTCACATGTCACGTGACTTGGTCCTAGTCACTTGGGCGGGGCGCAATTAGGGGAATTTTTATCCCGTCGATTTCCAACACGATAACTCATAACGTCATTTATAGAACATTAAAAGATCAGGAGGCTTACATTAAGAAACATAGCTAAAACAATGAACTTGGAATAAAATGAAAAAATATGCCATAAAGTTGTTGGAGAAAGTCCCATGTGAATTACCCCTTTGGAGCCCCAGTATTTGCAGTTTGACCTAGATACCTCGAATCTGACAGGAAGCTTCCGAATGATCCAGATCTGGTGACATTGACCCAATTCGAGGTAATGGTTACAAAGTTCGTCGGTTTTGCTGGTTTTTGACTTTATCTTATTGTTAAACATGTTTTTATGATATTGCCTTCATTCAAAAAAAATTGATGACACGCTGAAGTAATGCGCATGCGCTGCTTGAAAAATTAAGACCCACGTATCCACCTGACAAGAGCATAATGTGTCACTATTGGTGTGCAGCCGTGCGACTTAGAGGTTCTAAGTTCAATCCCCAGTAGCGGAGGTTGTTTTTGGCTTCTCATTGACCCACTTATTTCGCGCGAGTACTGGTTGGTTTCCAGGAAGCTCAATTGTTGAATTGAGAAGGATTAAAATAAGTTGAAACAAGGGCCGTCAGAGACGGACAATGCTCCCCGAATAAGGCATTGTCACAATAAATGTATGCCATTGAGAGCACTTTATTGTCAAGGGCATCTGATTTGCTACTCAAATATGAAATTTCATCAAATTCTGACCATTAGACTAGGAGAAATTAGAGAAAAACTGTATTTTGCCTAAAGTCCCCTTTTCCCATGACGAGGCCTCAAATCCAAAAACCGGGAAAAATACATAGGCATTATGCAGGGGTTGAAAAATCCACTCGCCCGCTCGCATTGGCGAGTAGAAAATGCCGTAGGACGAGTAGATTTGGGGACGAACTAGTCCGACGGGGCGAGTGCAAATTTAGGACTTGAATCACGCTGATTGAGGGGAAAAAAATAAAGGATCAAAAAGAAAGTATTTATTTCAAACAACTTAATATCGGAAACAATAATATTTGCTGTAAAATATGACCATTCCCTGTTTATGTCGATCAATCTTCGTAGACGCTTCTAGAGTAAAACTGTGTTACTCATATGCGATTACTTGAGCGAGATCAAAAACGCCGCAAACACAGTCAATTGATGACATAGTCATTCCAGTTTCAATATAATCACTTGATTTTTCCACACCCAAATAAGGTCACGTTTTACTATGATTTGTTTACAAAAGTCACGCGTGCCAGGAAAGCGCGGGAAAATGGGATGAAGCAATGAAAAAAATACGCTATCTACGTAGTAAATACACTGATGTTAGATGGTATGAACACCGACGCGTTGTCTCTTTCTGTCATGCCGCCTCGCGATTACACAAAGAAATTCTTTCACATTTACCGGGTAGTTGTATATTAAACTGGTAGGCTTACTCGACCATTCGACAGCTAATCTATCTTTCGAATTAAATAAAAAGTAAGTGTTTACAGTAGTAGACTATTAATCGGCGATTGATTTATGGTAAAAGATGGAGTCAAGTCTGAGCCACATTCGATTTATTGACCATCTTTTTTAATAAAATTGTTGCCTTATTCGCCTATGACTTTTGAAGTGGCGATCGCCAGCGTGAGCCCTGTCTGTCATTTATACTGAAGAAACTTTATTTGTACCTAAACATTAACAGAGTCAAAGAGTTATTTGCATAATAATGCATCCGTAAGAGCCATCAGTCTAAAATTTGCTTCATCTTTAAGGGCGAGTTGGGTTGCCTTAAGGGCGAGTAGAAATTCAGAGCTACTAGTCCTACAGGACTAGTAGGTTTGAAGAAATTTTTCAACCCCTGCATTATGTCATAGGGAGTTCACATGGTAAGTTTCATTTGATTTGGCCCAAGGAATATGGAGAAATCACTTCGGACGGACGGACGGACGGAATGACGGACGGACAGGACGTACGGACGGACAGACAAAGTGGTGACTGCTCTCCCTTCGGGGAGCATAAAAACTTGCTTCCCAATCGATGTAAAATAAGTGCAGTCAAAGGAAAGTTTGAAGAAAAGAGAGTGTGCGAAACTCAGAAAAAAATAAAAATGGTTTCGGTTAGATTATTGCAACTAGCTACATGCTTTTTGCCTCAGATCTTAAACGTGTATTACAACGATGAGACTCAGAGCAAGATGCCAGAGACATGGACTTGATCTTTGTTAAGAAATTTGAACTTGACTTCTGTCATTTACTACACGAAAGCTTACATTTTACCAACTCGTTGTTGTAACTTTGCAAGGCAGCGCCTTGTTGAGACATCTTCGATTTATTTCTTCTTTCTGACCAAACTATTCAACTAAAATATTCTTTTTGAACTTGTTATGACAGAAATATTTTGTTTTCAACTTTAACGGATGTATCTAATTTGGATTAGTTCGGTCTCGTCTCTAAGAAATGAAAGTTACCTCCCTTTCCGGAAGTTGCGTCAGGTAGATTTATCATTAGTTTTCGTGGCCAACTGTCAAAACGATGGATGACAGAAACGATGGGTTTTTCAATTCATTCTTTGGAGGTGATTTCGACAAGCACTTTAAAGATGCGATGGGAGATATGGATGAAATGTTTAAGAGACTTGGAGACTTCCATATAGGTATACTTATCCTTTTAGCAACTGACTAATTGAATTTCAGGGAAGTGCTCTGATATAACTCAAAACCCCCATCATCCTAAAGTAAAGTAAAGTAAGTAAAGTATATTCAAATATCTTGTTTGCTAATATTATGCAATCTTTTCATAAGGTTACAATCTGAATGATCTTCCGAGTATAGAATTAAATAGATGCGAAATTAGTGGGAAATTGGGGCCAAGGCTAACAAAAATGTTATGGTAGGCCTACTTTTATTTTGAGCCACCCCGGCGACCCCGGATATAGTGGTCCGCTTCGGTACCGCGTCTTTTACGGTACCGTCAGGGTTCACCCTGGCTCTAAAAAAGTTTTCGCCATCACTTTCGCCAAATTCCAAAAGTTGGGGCCAAACTCCAAAAATTGGAGCCAAATCAGTGAAAGTAGGGGGCCACATCCTCCCTTCCCCACTCTCTTTCCCCCCCACTCTCTTCCCCACCTTCCCTCCCCCCGACGCCGGAAAATCATATTCAATGTCAAAAGTCTTACCAGTTAGGAAAAGGAGAAAAGAAGATTATCTGAGTACCGATTAAATTTTGATTCAAATAGGAATGATGACGTTACTCGCCAGGGGTTTTCCTAGGCATTTTGGGAAACGGAGTCTGACCAAATTGGGAAATTTTTGAAGTGCAAAATGGCTCATTTTAAGCACAAAAGTAAGCGAAAAACTCATTTTTCAGTAGTGAAATTAACAATTTTAAATAGATTGGGAAAAATTGAAGAAAATTTGGGTCACACTAAAATGCGGACGCTAATTTTGCGGACTATAGACAAAGAAGGAAAATGCGGACTATAGGATAAAGAGGGAAAATGCGGACTATAAGATAAAGAGTGATTTTGATTTTGTACTCAAAATTACTCATATTAATTTCTAAAATTGTTTGTTATGTCAAATTTATTAACGAATATTTGTATTTTATGAAGTTGAATTTGATGAAATAACAAAAAAAAACTTTGTGAAGAAAAAAAAATATGTTTATTTCTTAAAATGATTTATCATAGATCTATAACGTATTAAAATGAACATTTTATGAATTTTACAATTTGTCTAATTCTTTTTATATTTTTATTTATTTTCAGATTTTGCTGACCATAGCACTAATAAAGAAATACGGACCAAATAACGTAGAGGATTTTTTCTGGTCATTCACAAAGAAGGAAATTGCGGACTATAGACAAAGAAGGAAAATGCGGACTATAAGACAAAGAAGGAAAATGCGGACTATAAGATAAAGAGTGGATTTGATTTTGTACTTAAAATTACTTGTATTAATTTCTAAAATTGTTTGTTATGTCAAAAGTATTAACGATTATTTATATTTGATAAACTTGATTTTGATGAAATTAAAATTGTTTTGAACATATATTAAATAGATTTATTATAACGTATTAAAATGTACATTTTTAAATTGTACAATTTGTCTAATTCTTTTTATATTTTTATCTATTTTCAGATTCGTTCTGACAACTTGACATTATTTAGGCTACACAGATTGAAATTGCGGACCATAGCACTAAAACAGAAATACGGACCAAATAACATAGAGGGAATTTGCGGACCATACACAAGGAAGGAAATTGCGGACTATAGACTAAAGAAGGAAAAAGCGGACTATAAGATAAAGAAGGAAAATGCGGACCAAAGAATAAGAGTGAATTTTGAATTGATTTACTACTGAAAAATAAGTTATATTTATACCCCCCACCTACGAAGTAGAGGGGGGTATATTGGTTTCACCATGTCTGTCTGTCTGTCCGTCCATCCGTCCAGTCGTCCATCCGTCCGTCCGTAGACTTTTTCGTTTCCGTGCTCTAACTCAAGAACAGTTTGACCTAGGATCATGAAACTTTACACAGTTGTTGCCCATGACCCAAGGAGGTGCCCTATTGTTTTTGGGTCACCAAGGTCAAAGGTCAAGGTCACAATCGGACTTTGTTTAAAATCCGTTTCCGTGCTCTAACTTGAGAACCGGTTGACCTAGGATCATGAAACTTCACACAGTTGTTGCCCTTGACCCAAGGAGGTGCCCTATTGTTTTTGGGTCACCAAGGTCAAAGGTCAAGGTCACAATCGGACTTTGTTAAAAATCCGTTTCCGCGCTCTAACTCAAGAACCAGGTGACCTAGGATCATGAAACTTCACACAGTTGGTGCCCATGACCCAAGGAGGTGCCCTATTGTTTTTGGGTCACCAAGGTCAAAGGTCAAGGTCACAATCGGACTTTGTTTAAAATCCGTTTCCGTGCTCTAACTTGAGAACCGGTTGACCTAGGATCATGAAACTTCACACAGTTGTTGCCCTTGACCCAAGGAGGTGCCCTATTGTTTTTGGGTCACCAAGGTCAAAGGTCAATGTCACAATTGGACTTTGTTTAAAATCCGTTTCCGTGCTCTAAGTCAAGAACCAAATGACGTAGGATCATGAAACTTTACGCAGTTGTTGCCGATGACCCAAGGAGGTGCCCTATTGTTTTTGGGTCACCAAGGTCAAAGGTCAAGGTCACAATCGGACTTTGTTTAAAATCCGTTTCTGTGCTCTAACTCGAGAACAGGTTGACGTAGGATCATGAAACTTTACACAATTGTTACCCATGATCCAAGGAGGTGCCCTATTGTTTTTGGGTCACCAAGGTCAAAGGTCAATGTCACAATCGGATTTTGTTTAAAATCTGTTTCCGTGCTCTAACTCTAGAACCGGTTGACCTAGGATCATGAAACTTTACACAGTTGTTGCCCATGACCCAAGGAGGTGCCCTATTGTTTTTGGGTCACCAAGGTCAAAGGTCAGGGTCACAGTCGGACTTTGTTTAAAATCCGTTTCCGTGCTCTTACTCGAGAACGGGTTGACGTAGGATCATGAAACTTTACACAGTTGTTGCCCATGACCCAAGGAGGTGCCCTATTGTTTTTGGGTCACCAAGGTCAAAGGTCAAGGTCACAATCAGACTTTGTTTAAAATCGTTTCCGTGCTCTAAGTCAAGAACCGGTTGACGTAGGATCATGAAACTTTACACAATTGTTGCCCATGATCCAAGGAGGTGCCCTATTGGTTTTTGGTCACCAAGGTCAAAGGTCAAGGTCACAGTTGGACTTTGTTTAAAATCAATTTCCGTGCTCCAACTAAAGAACCTTTTGATCTATAGCACTTTTCCAATGACAAGGTGCTAGTGGGGGGTATTTGTCGGCTTTGCGACAGTTCTAGTTATATCTGTAATTGTTTACATTATGTCAATATTTAGTATTAATGCAAAATTAATTTTATACAGTTAAAGTTGATAGAAAAAAAGACTTTATGAAAGAAATGAAATGTTTATTTAATGAATCACGTCAGCAGATGATATAATGAAATCTACACGTTTGTAATTGCAAAATTTGTTAAATGTTTTTTTGTTGTTGTTGTTGTTGTTGTTTTAAATAGTTTTTTTTTCTATTGAGACAAAAGAAGAAAATGGCCCTTTTGCTGAATCTAACTTAATTTACGTATCTGTAATTTCATTATATATGAATATCAACAGCATGTCTACAAGAGAGATAGGCACGTATTTGTCACCTCTGAAGATAATCGGTTGTGTGATGTCCAATTGACAATTGAGATTAGCCAGACGTCACACAACTGATTATCTTCAGAGGTGACAAACGCGTGCCAGATTAACAATCAATTAAGTAAGCATATACAATAATTATATCTTGAATGTTTGACATATCATATCAATTAAGGGTGGCATTTAACGATTAACAAACATCTTTTGTAAATTCAATTAATAGCCAAAGATAAAACAAATTAATTTCTTTGAAAACATACATGAAAGATATTAAAATTTTCAACACTAGATCTATCTGATGGATAATTTAATCATTAATTATTTGTTTACCCAGAAAATCTTGTAAAAAATAAATAAAGATACACATGAACAGAATATTATATATGATGACGTGATTTTTTCGGTAAACTTATTTTATTATCAAATACTATTTTGTAAAATATAATCATAAAACAATACTATTGACATAATATATATTTCAGTAATCAATACTAGTTCTTTTTCAGTTGTATGCTAAATCAAATTCATATCCATTCTTTGGTCCAAATATTTCTTCTTTATCTTATAGTCCGCTGTTTCCTTCTTTAGTCTATAGTCCGCAATTTCCTTCTTTAGTCTATAGTCCGCAAATTCACTCTATCTTATTTGGTCCGTATTTCTGTCTTAGTGCTATGGTCCGCAATTTCAATCTGTGTAGCCTAGATAATGTCAAGTTGTCAGAACGAATCTGAAAATAAATATAAATATAAAAAGAATTAGACAAATTTTACAATTTAAAAATGTACATTTTAATACGTTATAATAATTAAATTAATGTTCAAAACAAACATTTTTTTTTCATTCACAAACTTTTTTTTTTTATTTCATCAAATTCAAATTCATAAAACATAAATATTCGTTTATACTTTTGACATAACAAACAATTTTAGAAATTAATACAAGTAATTTTAAGTACAAAATCAAATCCACTCTTTATCTTATAGTCCGCATTTTCCTTTTTTACCTTATAGTCCGCATTTTCCTTCTTTGTCTATAGTCCGCAATTTCCTTCTTTGTGAATGGCCAGCAAATTCCCTCTATGCTATTTGGTCCGTATTTCTTTATTAGTGTTATGGTCAGCAGAATCTGAAAATAAATAAAAATATAAAAAATAAAATTAGACAAATTGTACAATTTAAAAATGTACATTTTAATACGTTATAATAAATCAATTTATGTTCAAAACAAACTTTTTTTTTTCATTCACAAAGTTTTTTTTATTATTTCATCAAATTCATAAAACATAAATATTCATTTATACTTTTGACATAACAAACAATTTTAGAAATTAATACAAGTAATTTTAAGTACAAAATCAAATCCACTCTTTATCTTATAGTCCGCATTTTCCTTCTTTGTCTTAAAGTCCGCATTTTCCTTCTTTGTCTATAGTCCGCAATTTCCTTCTTTGTGAATGGCGGGCCGTGAATGGCCAGCAAATTCCTCTATGTTATTTGGTCCGTATTTCTTTATTAGTGCTATGGTCAGCAAAATCTGAAAATAAATGAAAATATAAAAAGAATTAGACAAATTGTAAAATTTATTAAATGTTCATTTTAATACGTTATATGATAAAACATTTTATGAAATAAACATATTTTTTTTCATTCACAAAGTTTTCTTTTTTTATTTCATCAAATTCAACTTCTTAAAACTTCATAAAATATAAATATTCGTTAATAAATTTGACATAACAAACAATTTTAGAAATTAAAATGAGTAATTTTGAGTACAAAATCAAAATCACTCTTTTTCTTATAGTCCGCATTTTCCCTCTTTATCCTATAGTCCGCATTTTCCTTCTTTGTCTATAGTCCGCAAAATTAGCGTCCGCGTTTTAGTGTGACCCAGAAAATTTGCTTTGGGAACACAGCCGTTTGCATTGGGAACACCTCCGTTTTCAGGAGGCACAAAAAGCATAGGAAAACCCCTGCTCGCTAGCTATTATTGTCTTCCAATAATTAACTTCACCGTGATCCGTATTCTCGCGATAAAAAGCATGTAATAAAAGTCTAGTTAATTCCACAAATTTTACGCGAATTAACTTGCCTGAAACATCATATTTCAGCAATCACCGTAACTACGGCGATCTTAACAATTGCTTGCTACAAGTTTGGCTTTGAACAACTCCATGTCGAGTGAAATTTTCGTAAAGTAAATAAGTGGAGAAACTCGACCTGTGAATCAAGTTAAAACAATATCGAAAGTACATGCCCACTTTATGTAATGCGTTATGCTCTATTGCACACGGCACTAGTAAACTACCCGAATCTTGTCTATTGTGTATTTATTGATTTTTCCCATCGCTTTGTTATGTCATAATGTGTTTGGATATCGATGGGAATTAAAGGTAGATCTACATGTAATTTAACAGTTAGCGCTATTTGTCGTGTCGCTTGCCGAGATAATATATCGTAGGTAATGTTCGATTAAGCTGTAACTACAGTTTGAACTAATTTGAATAAGCTGTAGGTACGGCATTTTTTAGCGTAACCACCGATATAAAGGTGCTTGATTGTAATGGCAAATGCGACAGCGCTCGATAGCTGTTGATATTTTGCAGTCTGGCTATGTATATTCTTATTGGTATTTGCTGATCATGTATTTAGGGCCATTAAAGATTGATGATTTTTGGGGCCACTTGAATTTTGTTGGCGCCAGGCATTTTCGCCAAATAAAAAATTCTTGCGCCACTTTTAATTTTTTGTCGCATTTGGCGACAATGGCGATCGGCAGCGCTAACCCTGACCGTGGTATTCAAAACAGTGTTCATTAGCGGACAAAGTATTGTCTACCAACTGCGTGTATTAGCAAAATTAAAAGCAAAACCATTTACTCTAATATTCGGTGATTACTTTTATAATTTCGACTGCATTCTATTATAACAACCATGTTTTTGTGTAAACGGTGTATTAAGAAATTTGATTGCATGAGGATTAGAATTTGGCCAATCAGATCTGTTGTTACAATTTATATCTCGAAAAATAATTGCAAATTACTGCGTATTTTCTCCTTCTTTGGACGGGTCCGTAAAAAGGACCCGTTCCCAATGCCAAATAGGTTTTTTCCCAAAAAAATCTGACAAGAAAATTCCCAATACCAAAGTTATTCCTTCTTTTTGAATGAAATTTCATTCAATCAATCTCATTCAAATGTTGAGAAAAGAATACCCAGATGCAAACTGAAAGTCCCTTCAATTGACTTCATATAGTTAACTATGCACAGGACTCAAGTTTTGTTGCAGTCTGTGTTGAAAATATTTTCCCAATATTTGACAAAACAACACATTCTCCAATTTGCCTGGTACCAGACCCGTTCCCAAAATAATGAGAAAAAACGCTGAATTAATTAAAATGATGGAGACCCGAATTATTGTATTGCACATTTTGATATATCATATCTTTATCTATCTATCTGACTTGGTACTGTACTCGCTCCAACTGGAGCATTACATCTTTATTATACCCCCCACCTACGAAGTAGAGGGGGGTATATTGGTTTCACCATGTCTGTCTGTCTGTCCGTCCATCCATCCGTCCGTCCGTCCGTCCATCCGTCCGTCCGTAGACTTTTTCGTTTCCGTGCTCTAACTCATGAACCGGTTGACCTAGGATCATGAAACTTTACACAGTTGTTGCCCATGACCCAAGGAGGTGCCCTATTGTTTTTGGGTTACGAAGGTCAAAGGTCAAGGTCACAATCGGACTTTGTTTAAAATCAGTTTCCGTGCTCTAAGTCATGAACCGGTTGACCTAGGATCATGAAACTTTACACACTTGTTGCCCATGACCCAAGGAGGTGCCCTATTGTTTTTGGGTCACCAAGGTCAAAGGTCAAGGTCACAATCAGACTTTGTTTAAAATCTGTTTCCGTGCTCTAAGTCATGAACCGGTTGACCTAGGATCATGAAACTTTACACAGTTGTTGCCTATGACCCAAGGAGGTGCCCTATTGTTTTTGGGTCACCAAGGTCAAAGGTCAAGGTCACAATCAGACTTTGTTTAAAATCCGTTTCCGTGCTCTAAGTCATGAACCGGTTGACCTAGGATCATGAAACTTTACACAGTTGTTGCCCATGACCCAAGGAGGTGCCCTATTGTTTTTGGGTCACAAAGGTCAAAGGTCAAGGTCACAATCGGACTTTGTTTAAAATCCGTTTCCGTGCTCTAAGTCATGAACCGGTTGACCTAGGATCATGAAACTTTACACAGTTGTTGCCCATGACCCAAGGAGGTGCCCTATTGTTTTTGGGTCACGAAGGTTAAAGGTCAAGGTCACAATCGGACTTTGTTTAAAATCCGTTTCCGTGCTCTAAGTCATGAACCGGTTGACCTAGGATCATGAAACTTTACACAGTTGTTGCCCATGACCCAAGGAGGTGCCCTATTGTTTTTGGGTCACGAAGGTCAAAATTCAAGGTCACAATTGGACTTTGTCTAAAATCTGTTTCAATGCTCCACTCCAACTAAAGAACCTTTTGACCTATAGCACTTTTTTCAGTGACAAGGCGCTAGTGGGGGGTATTTGTCCGCTTTGCGACAGTTCTAGTTATCATTATTTTTGTCATCTTTAGCAGCTTTCGAATTGGACCATCCTAAAATTCTGTCTTTTTGGAAAGGGTTAATTTTGGGAATGAATTGTTGAACAAGCTGTGTCTGGGGAAAAATCTTCAGTTGTAAATTCGCTTGAATACTGAAAATTAGATTACCATGAATTTTTTGTCTGGAAAAGGGTTAAACTTGATGTTTTATGTGCAGATTTCCGGCCTCCACCAGTGAATGTGGGAGGTAAAGTAGCAGGATATAACGAGTCACCACGAGACATGATGTTGAAGTCTGATGGTGGTAATGAGGGAGAATCTTCACATACTACAGGTGGCAGTACACAGGTAATTACAACAATAAATAACGCAGGGAAATACATTCTTAATGTGTTGTGTCACATCTGAACAATAGGTTGTGGAGGAGACAATTTTTATGAGTGCTACAACATAGGGTTTGATGAAGATTGAATAATAAGACTTAAGATATTTTGTGCTTTGAAAAGCATATGCGTGGACAGGAATTATTGCTCTTACCAGGCATTTCCAACGGAATGTGGCGAATTGCTGTGATCACTGCGATTTTCCACCCATCGCTGGGATTAGTGGTGATGCAAGGATATTTTGAGTTGAAAAATGTAGTGGTCGCGATGGCAAATCACTGGGATTTTCCACCCGAAATTTTTCCTGTCCACAGTGGGCGAGTGTTTTAGGCAAAAAACACATGAGCTGTATTGTAATGAAATTGACCATATTCAAAACAAGAAATATTAATATGTATATTATTTTCATTCCAGCCCAGAGCTTTCCATCCAGGGTTCAGACCACCATTTAACAGGAATGATCAAGGTAAGTTGAGGGTTTTCATTAATCAATTCCCAAAACAACACCTGGTTTTGATGTCAGCGGAGAAGGTTTTGAATATCACCCACTCACTTCCGGGTGTCATTAGCTCACCTGAGCACGAAGTGCTCAAGGTGAGCTATTGTGGTCACTTTTTGTCCGGCGTCTGTCCGTCAACATTTGGGGTGTTTACACTCTAGCATCCACAAAAATTAGGCAAGAGAAGGTTTTGAATATCACCCACTCACTCCCGGGTGTCATTAGCTCACCTGAGCACGAAGTGCTCGAGGTGAGCTATTGTGGTCACTTTTTGTCCGGCGTCCGTCCGTCCGTCAACATTTGGGGTGTTTACACTCTAGCATCCACAAAAGTTAGGCAATCTTGATCAAACTTGGCCAAAACAAGTAGGATCATAAGTTCTCGGACAAGTTCGATTATGGGTCAGATCCGACCATTATGTGCAGTGTTATCTGCCCTTGAAAGTCAAAAAATGCTGTTTTCATACCCCCCACAACGAAGTTATGGGGGGGGGGGGGGTGGTATACTGGAATCAGGTTGTCTGTCCGTCCGTCCGTGGACATAATTTTGTGTCATCTTCTCCTCCCACAGTTTTCGACCAATTTTGCTGAAATTTTATCAGGTTGTTTCCTATCATATGAAGTTGTGCACCTGCAATTTTCATCTTGATCGAGTGATTAGTTTTAGAGTTATGCCACTTTTTAAAAATTTTTAAGGGGGGGGGGGGGGGTAGTCAAAATTTCGATTCTGTGCTCTAACTCGAGAACCATTTGACCTAGGATCATGAAACTTTACTCAGTTGTTGCCCATGACCCAAGGGGGTGCCGTATTATTTTTGGGTTACCAAGGTCAAAGGTCAAGGTCACAATTGGACTTTGTTTAAAATCCGTTTCCGTGCTCTAAGTCAAGAACTGGTTGACCTAGGATCATGAAACTTTACACAGTTGTTGCCCATGACCCAAGGAGGTGCCCTATTGTTTTTGGGTCACCAAGGTCAAAGGTCAAGGACACAATTGGACTTTGTTTAAAATCCATTTCCGTGCTCTAAGTCAAGAACCTTTGACCTATAGCACTTTTTCAGTGACAAGGCCCTAGTGGGGGTATTCGTCCGCTTTGCGACAGTTCTAGTTAACTTTGTTTACACTCTAGCACCTACAATTATCAATCAATCAAGACAAAACTTGGACATAATGTTGCAGACCATAAGATCTCGGACGAGTTCGATTTTCAGTCTGATCTGACCAGAAAGACAAGAGTTATGTGCCCTTGAATTCGACAAAATTGCCATTTTTGGCTGTTTTTTACCTAGTGTTAATCTAAGGGAAGTAACTCTTGACACTACTTTTCTTTATAAAGAAAAGTAGTGTCAAGAGTTACTTCCCTTTGATACTTCTTACTATAGTATAAGTAGAGTTATCTGGTTTGATAAAGCTCTCCCTCTGGGAGGTTGAAACATGATGAAAGAAAGTCAAAATAAAAAGAGTCTAAGATATTTACAGCGTTAGTGTCCATTATTAAGCGTTAACAAAATGGTAGCAGAGCGGAAACAGATCCATAGAGGCATACTGTAACTATATATTGAGATAAAGATTTACACACTAGAATCTACAATTATTGACCAATCAAGACAAATCTTGGACACAATGTTGGAGACCATAAGATCTCAAATAAGTTTGATTTTCAGTTTGATCTGATTAGAAAGTCAAGAGTTATGTGCCCTTGAATTTGATAAAATTGCTGTTTTTGACCTTTTTTATACCCTAGAATCTACAATTATTTATCAATCAAGACAAAACTTGAACACAATGTTGGGGACCATAAGATCTTGGATGAGTTAGATTTTCAGTATGATCTGATGAGAATGTCGAGAGTTATGTGCCCTTGAATTTGACAAAATTGCCATTTTTGGCTGGTTTCGACCTTGTTCACACTCTAGAATCTACAATTATTGATCAATCTATACAAAACTTGGACACAATGTTGGGGACCATAAGATCTCATTTGAGTTTGATTTTCAGTCTGATCTGATAAGAAAGTTGAGCGTTATGTGCCCTTGAATTTGACAGAATTGCTGTTTTCAGCTGTTTTCGACCTTGTTTACACTCTAGAATCTACAATTATGGATCAATCTAGACAAAACTTGCACACAATATTAGGGACCGTAAGATCTCAGATGAGTTTGATTTCCAGTCTGATCTTATCAGAAAGTTGAGAATTATGTGCCCTTGAATTTGATAAGATTGCTGTTTTTGGCTGTTTTCGACCTTGTTTATACTCTAGAATCTACAATTATTTATCAATCTAGACAAAACTTGGATCAATGTTTGGCACCATAATTTAGATCTCGGATGAGTTAGATTTTCACAACCTTATTGACCATAAGTTCTTTTTCAGTCTTAAAGTAATGAATATTAAATGAATTGAACAAAAGTGTTGCTCATATCATTTTAGTTCAGGTGAGCGATAAAGGACCATCATGGTCCTCTTGTATTTAATATGCAAGGGTAGAAGCTTTGACCATGTCAGTAGGCCCTTTTCCAGATAGCTGGCTTGCTGCTCGCATGGCTGTCCTCACTCCTGTTCTCCACTTGTCCTTCTCTTGAGGGCCAATTGATCATTGACGGAAAATAAGAGAATAAGATAAATATTGCAACAACATGAAGTGATGGTGTCTTGTAAATCTGTTACCATGTTTCACTATTGATAATCAGTTTTGGCTTTCTTCAGGAAATGATTATCAGATTTTCACCTTTTCCCTAAATACATTCAATGCTATGACTTGCAAAATGTATTGCATTACCTTGAATTTATTTTTAAGTCTGAAATTCCTCTCAAATAAGCGTAGTGTAAAATTTTGTCAATCAAGAAAGGATTTAGGAACAACCGGAGCTGTATTTGTTAAGAAGTCTGGAGGGTGGAGAAGATAAGGATGATAAATGTGCCATGTTTTGAAGATTTTCTTTTGAATGGTTGTCTATATATCTGCTTGATTGAGACATTTTTATAATATGTATGTATTGACATCTGGGAAAGGATTCATTTCAGCTTGTAAAAGAAGACTTTTAATTTTTATGCCCCCTTTCGAAGAAAATGGGGGTATATTGTTTTGCAAGTGTCGGTCGGTCGGTCGGTCGGTCGGTCGGAAGGTCGGTCGGTCGGTCGGAAGGTCGGTCGGTCGGTCGGTCGGTCGGTCTGTCCGTAGACCAAACCTTGTCCGGAGCATAACTCAAAAAGTATTAAAGGTAGAATCATGAAACTTCATAGGTGGATAGATCTCATTATGGAGAGGTGCAGTGCACAAGAACGGTAACTCTGCCGATCAAATTTTTGGAGTTATTGCCCTTTGTTGATTTTATAACTTGATTCTTGTCCGGAGCATAACTCAAAAAGTATGTAAGGTACAATCATGAAATTTTACAGGTGGATAGATCACATTATGGAGAGGTGCAGTGCACAAGAACCGTAACTCTGCCGATCAAATTTTCTGAGTAATTGCCCTTTGTTGATTTTATAACTTGATTCTTGTCCGGAGCATAACTAAAAAAGTATGTAAGGTACAATCATGAAACTTTACAGGTGGATAGATCTCATTATGGAGAGGTGCAGTGCACAAGAACCGTAACTCTGCTGATCAAATTTTTTGAGTTATTGCCCTTTGTTGATTTTCAAACTTGATTCTTGTCCGGAGCATAACTCAAAAACAATGTTAGGTAGAATCATGATACTTTACAGGTGAATAGATCTCATTATGGAGAGGTGCAGTGCACAAGAACCGTAACTTGCCGATCATATTTTTGGAGTTATTGCCCTTTGTTGATTTTTACACTTAATTCTTAACCTTGCCTATATCTCATGTCCTTCTACACATACAGCCTTGATATCTCACACATATGTACCTCCTATCAACATGGTTCACATTTAACCATGACCTTGGACCTTGTGACCTTGACCTTGGAGTTTGACCTACTTTAAAAAAATTTAAACCTGGCATATATCGCATGACCTTTTACAAATACAGCCTTGATATTTCTCACATGGACACATCTTACCAAGACCTTTCACAATTGACCATGACCTTGGACTTTGTGACCTTGACCTTGGAGTTTGACCTACTTTTAAAAAACTTTAACCTGGCCGATATATCATATCCTTTTACACATACAGCCTTGATATTTGACACATGGAAACCTCCGACCAAGACCTATCACATACGACTATGACCTTGGACCATGTGGCCTTGACCTTGGAGTTTGACCTACTTTAAAAAAAATAAACTTGGCCTATATCTTATGTGCTATTACACATACAGCCTTGGTATTTCACACATGGACACATCTTACCAAGACCTTTCACATTTGACCATGACCTTGGACCTTGTGACCTTGACCTTTTACTTTGACCTACTTTAAAAAACTTTAACCTAGCCGATATATGAATTCCTTTTACACATACAGCCTTGATATTTGACACATGGACACCTATGACCAAGACCTTTCACATTTGACCATGACCTTGGACCTTGACCTTGGTGTTTGACCTACTTTAATAATACATTAACCTGGCCTATATTTCATGCCATTTTACATATACAGCATTGATATTTCACACATGGTCACTTCCAACCAAGATATTTCACTTTTGACCATGACCTTGGACCTTGACCTTGGAGTTTGACCTACTTCTAAAAAACTTAAACTAGGCCTTTATCTCATGTCCTGTTACCTATACAGTCTCAATATTTTACAAATGGACATCTCCTACCAAGACCTTTCACATTTGACCATGACCTTGGCCTATGTGACCTTGACCTTTGATTTTTACATACTTTTAGAAATCTTTAACCTAGCCTTTACCTTATGTCCTATTACACCTACAGCCTTGATATTTCACACATAGACACCTCCAACCAAGACCTTTCACATTTGACCATGGCCTAGAATATTGCAACCTTGACCTTGGAGTTTGACCTACTTTTAAAAAAAAGACTGAAACCAGGCAAATATATCATGTCCTTTTACACCTACAGCCTTGATATTTCACACATGGACACCTCCAACCAAGACCTTTCACATTTGACCATGTCCTTGACCTTGCCATTTGGCCTACTTTTAAAAACTTTAACCTGGCCTATGTTTCATTTTACTTTTACATATACAGCTTTGATATTTCACACATAGACACCTCCTACCAAGACCTTTCATATTTGACCATGACTTTGGACCTTGTTAACTTGACCTTGGACTTTGACCTACATCAAATGTAGGCCCTTGAGGGGGCATATATGTTTTACAAACATCTCTTGTTTTTAAAGAATACATGAGAATTCTGATATTTTCTGGGAGTTATCCTTATGTGATTACATGTGTAAGGGTCTATATCGTCGTTGTAAATGCAAAACCTCATATCTGGTTTTTGGAAAATTTTAAAGGGGAAGGAAAAAAGTGTAATAACTTTTCCCAAACTGAAAGGATTTACTTGAAATTTGGACATATTGTTCACAAATAATGTGTCATTAATTCTGATGGCAAAAATATCTCAAAACTTGTTGGAATTGTCTTAACCCTTTCCCAAACAACAAAATTTAGAGTGATCAACTTCAAAAACTGCAACAAAAGATGAAATGGATGTTATTAAAGGTAGGGTTTGTATGAAATATGGCACAGAAAATATTGAGACAAAAGGAGAAATTGCTGGTTATCAGCAGTTTCTTCTTTTGTTTCAATGTTTTCCCAAGTCTTTTCTATTAGGGACATCAAAACGAGGTCTTGTCTGGGAAAGGGTTAAGTGGGCACACAAGTTTGTGCTTTGAAAAATCGCAAGGATCGACATACAAGGTTTTGCATTTACACCGACGATATATGAGCTTGGATCTGTTAAAGAAAGGCCTATGAGACAACCATACACACAGTCTGAACATTATCCATGTTGGTTTCTCAAAACTCCATTAACCCATTCCCAAACATTGACGCTTTTTGATGCCCTTCAAGATAAAGGCTTTGGAAAACATTGTGTAAAATGAAGAAATTGCTTGTGACAAGCAATTTCTTCATTTCCCACAATGTTTTCTATCCAAAAAGACCAAAAAATATACAATTATATTCATTTGAAATTATCGTCTGCATCATCTTTGAATTTGGAACAGTTCAAAATTTTGTCGTCCGGTAATGGGTTAATCATGCAAGATTGCAGTATGGATCCTTGTCTTCTTCATCACAGTATTTGGACACATTCAGACTGATTAATTAATTTAACCCATTACCACACATTGACGCCTATTGACACCATACATCATAAAGGCTTTTGAAAGCCTTGTGGAAAATGAAGAAATTGCTTTTGAAATGCAATTTCTTCATTTCCAACAGCGTTTTCTCCAAAAAAAAGTAAAAGAAATGTTTGAAATTGTCATCTGCAACATCTTTGAATTTGGACCAGTCCAAAATTTTGCTGTTTGGTAATGGGTTGAAAACATAGTATAGTTTCAAATGCCATAGGGAACTTTCCCTGTCCTAGCTCATATATAAATAACAAGTGTCTTGTATTTCAGACATAACAGACAATGTCAGCGTATTTACTGGTCCTAATGCTGGAAACATCAATTTACAGGTAAAGTCATATGATCAGTCATAATAACTGAAAAGGGGGTTTCGGTAAGGGGCTGGGGTTTGGGATTTTATCCTTCTATTTGGTTATTATCCCCTTTTGCATAGGATCTATATTAGGGATCTATAGAAAATCCACGCCTACTGTGCATTGAGTCCTGGGTGGTCCAGAAGTTATTGAATCTCCTGACTGAAGTGAATCACACATTTTAAATTCCCAAATGGTTGTACATGTTTCTGCTCTGGTCGTCCATTCATCCATGTCTGTCCACTTGTTATTTCATCTGCTCCCACAGATAATGCTGTCAAACTGTGCAAATGCGTCTGTTACCATAATGTCAGCCTTTAGGCAAAGATTCATTACCTGGACTTTCAATATAGTGGAATTTAATTCCTATTTGTACTTATAATTTCTTCACCATCCAGCACTTGATAATCACTCTTTGCTGTCCTTGGATAGCTCTTGTTTCTTTTTTATACGACTGAAGGGTCGTATTATGTTATGGACCCGGTCGTCCGTCCATCCGTCTGTCCGTCCATTAGCAATTTCTTGTGTGCGCAACTCCTACAGTTTTGATCGGAATTTGATCAAACTTGCCACAATGAATTTCCACGGTGTCTAGTTGTGTACATTACTTACAGAAATCAGATAACTCTTTTCGTTCTTGAATTATCTGCCCTTGAATTTAGAAAATGCCCATTTTACTGACAAGCCCCTCTTGGGCGTATATGCGCCGCTCTGCGAAGCTCTTGTCCTCTCAATCTCATTCAAAGCTTTCTATGTTGTGACAGTTAAAAGCAGGTATTATGTTATAAAGGCTTAGACCTCCAAATAATGTTATAAATAATTATCTGGTTCACAGATCACCAGCAAATCTACGTCGTTCCGTCAGAACCCAGATGGCAGTGTGGAGAAGATCGTTAAAACACTAGAAAATGGACGCTCATGTACCACAGTCACAAAAACAGATAAAGATGGGAATACAACAACAACAACCACATGTGACAGACCAGGTTAGAGATCTTTATTTTTGTAATGGTGGACATTAATTTTGTAATCTTTAACTCTTTCTTAAATAGCAAAAATCTAGACTGTTTCAATTTGATAGCTGTTGTAGACAACAAAATGGATGTTGATAGAGATGAGGTTGTATGCAACATAGTGCAGTATTTTCTCCTTTTGTGTCAGATTTCCCCAGCTTCCTCTATCATGGAAGTCAAAAGCTTAAGTAGGTCTTGTTTTGGAAATGGAAAGTTACTGGAAGTTTCAAATTTAATACATAAAGATACTGGAAGTTTTTGAAACATCCCATTATTAGCTCACCTGAGCACGAAGTGCTCAAGGTGAGTTATAATCGTGGTCACTTTTTGTCCGTTGTCCGTCTGTCCACAATTTGTTGTTACCACTCTAGCATCCACAAATATTGACCAATCTTGACCAAACTTAGTCAAAATATATATGACCATAAGTTCTTGGACGAGTTCGATTTTGGGTTAGATCGGATCAGGAAGTTTGGAGTTATGTGCCCTTGAATATCAAAAAAGCTAGTTGAGAATTTATCTAAGATAATATGTGCAGGGCGCCCAGTAACCTATAAATACCTATAAATACCTATAATATCCTATATTTTTGGACCTTACCTATAAATACCTATAATTTGACCCATTTTGCCCAAAATACCTATAAATACCTATATTTTTGTGTTTTAGGTAAGCAAATATTACAAAATTAAACAAATACTCTAAAGAAAGAGCAGTTTTCTATGATTTAAAAGTACTTATTTTCAAATTATATATCTATCAATATATAAAGCCCTTTTCAAAATGAAATGCCCGGGAAAGACTGGTCAAACATTATAATTATGATTGTTGAAGAAGCTTGCATGTTTTTTTTTTGTCATCTTTCACTGGTACTGATAATTTTATTTAGTG
The DNA here is from genome assembly GCA_963680895.1 of Fragum sueziense. Taxonomy (NCBI): domain Eukaryota; kingdom Metazoa; phylum Mollusca; class Bivalvia; order Cardiida; family Cardiidae; genus Fragum; species Fragum sueziense. Next base: position 28,429,628 of record OY804605.1, read on the forward strand.
GATAAGTTTCCATTATGAACAGTTAAGTTATGTTCAAATAATTCTGTGTTTACAAGTATTACTTATAGACAAGTGAATTTTCATTTCTTTACATAATGCAGGGAAAAAGTTTATAACTTGAAAGAGTCATAACAGTTTTGCTTGTAACATACAAAACTAAGTGCAACTTTCTGTCTTCAAAGTTATCACATAGTCTGTAAGCTCAGATATTCAGACTTTAGAGGCCAAATTTAGGTACAGATATTTTAATTACTCCCAGGGTGGCATATTGTTTAACCTGTGTCTGTCTCTTCATCTGACTTTCCAAAATTTTAACATTTGTCCGTTTTGGGGTCATTCGTGTTTCACAAACACATCTCGTTTTCATCTTGCTAACACGGCCATACAGCCTAGAGTCTTGAATTTTGTATGTCGCATTATCTAAAGGCCTAATACAGAAATACAGTCTTCAAATTGTTGTGGTATCATGAAAATTGGCCCTATGTTCTGTGGTATCTTATTTCATATATGGGCAAAGAAAGACAACCTAAATTATTTGGCCTATGGCCTATGTAACATTGTGTTATGACCCTCTACCAAAATACATATTTTTACAAATAATGTGGTACAATGGAAACTGGCCCTATCTTGTTGGGTATTGGATTTCATATAAGGACTGAGAAAACATTTTGTACAATCTTCTCCTAGACTGTTTTGGCCAGAGCTTTGAAACTTGGTTTGAAGAAATGTTTCATGGCCCTCTACTAATACAACTCAAATTATAATGAAGGTACAATGAAAATTTGCCCTGTCTGTTGGGGTATCAGACTTCTAGAGATAAAGAAGTAAATCTTGTACTATCTTCTACTCCTGAATCATATCATGGCCCTTTACCAATATTCTTCAAATTATTGTAGAACAATGAAATTTGACCCTATGTTTTGGGATGTTAGATTTCAGCAGAGACAAAGAGCGCAATCTTGCACAATCTCCTACTCCTTAACTGTTTGGCCTAGGGTTTTGAAATTTGGTGTATAGAATTATCTAATGTTCCCACCACCAAATAACTTCAAAGTTTTTTGGTTCCATGAAATTTGTCATATATCTAATCTTTTACATCTGAATTATTGAATCAATGACTGAAAATTGGTGTGTAGAATTGTCTCATGGACTCCATCAAAAGACTTAAAAAATTTGTGGTAGCTAGTATGAAATTTGACCTAATGTTGTTGGATACTAGATTTCAAATTGAGAACTTATCAGGGAATCTGGGGCAAATTTCCCTTGACAAAATCATTTTGTAAAAAAATCATTTTGTCAGATACCCTATGTTAATATACTGAGAGGCAAAAATATGTATACACCCTGGTTCTCCCACGTTTTCTGAGAAAACAATTAATAAACTATGAACTATTTTTAAACCTCGCCGAAGGTGGTCGTTTATTGATGTAACCTTGTCCGCCTATCGGTCTTTCTGTCCTTTTTCCGTTGCAAATGTGTTTCATATCAAACAGCGTCATCGAAAAAGGGACTTAAATCAATGAATTAATGCAAGCATTCACGTTGACACAACCCTTACATTTATGGACGGATTTGGATAAAATTTTCACAGAATGTGCCTACGCACCTAGAAACTTGCGTACATTGTTAGTGCTTTTCAATTTTACGATGCGTCACGGCAAAAGGGGGCTTGATACAAACAAGTTATCTGACATAACTTCTTCTAAATTTTCTGTCGGATTTTGATAAAAATAAAAATTGCGCAGAATGTTCCTACATGTAGCTACCTGACTAAGTGTATAGAGTGTCATGTTTCTTTCGCATCATGCTGCGTCATAGAAAAATGGGTCTTATTGCAAAAAAGAGACATATTGATCAAATTCAACCAGCCAGTGAGAATTGTGTTTTAATGTTAGAGAAAAATTTAACGTTGTGATTTGTTGTGATAAAGAATGAAGAAATTAAAAAGGGATTAACAGCAATATTTGATGATCCACTAAGTTGCACGTGCAAAGTTTGCAAAATCGGCATGTGACAACAGTATGGGTAAGCAAGCAATTTTAGCTGAAATGTATTAACATTGTATTATTGGTCTATGGGTAGAAATGAAATGTACAAAATTTTGAGTCGATATGATGGAAAATAAGCGAGATATTGACAAACAAAAAGTGTATACTTTCTTTTGCCTCTCAGTATATTTTGCATGTATCATGGCAGCATGAATCTCTGTCCAAATTCTTCACATTGCCTTCCTGCAATGACAATTGGCAGGAAGTGATGGGTCTTGGATGAAACAGGTTATATAATCATCTTCTCAAAGCCACAATGTTCCTTAACCCTTTCCCAAACAACACAGTTTTCGAGTGGTTCAATTTGAAAGCTGCTGCAGACGACAAAGTGAATGTTGTTAACGATGAGATTTGTGTATGATATAGCTCAGAAAATATTGAGGCAAAAGGAGAAACTGCTGATTATCAGCAGTTTCTTCTTTTGTCTCAATGTTTTCCCTAGCCTATTTTATTAGGGACGTCAAAACTAGGTCTTGTTTGGGAAAGGGTTAAGGTGAGCGATAAATGAACTTCTTGGCTCTCTTATCTTGATGGTATTCTCAGGAACACCTTAATGTTAGTGAATATCTAGAACAGAAAGTAATAGCTAATGGTCACCTTGTCTGTTTTTAGCTCACCTGAGCACGAAGTGCTTAAGGTGAGCTATTGTGGTCGCTTTTTGTCCGTCGTCCGTCCGTCTGTCCGTCCGTCTGTCCGTCCGTCCGTTCACAATTTCTTTAAACATCTTCTCCTATATCAATGGGCCAAATTTTATCAAACTTGGCAGGAATGTTCCTTGGGTGACCCTTCTCAAAACTTGTTCGCGGATTTTTGATTCGTCAAAGGAAATCAAAAGAAAATTCTTTAAAAATCAACCATTGGGCCAATTTGAACCAAACTTGGCAGGAATGTGCCTTGAGTCACTCTTCTCAAACTTTATTCACAAATTTTTAGATTTGTCAGAAAATGTGGTGGTAGCAGGGAGAAAGGGGCTTATCGGCTTAGAGAAACCATGAGAAAATTCTTTAAAAATCAACCATAGGGCCCAATTGAACCAGACTTTGCAGGAATGTTCCTTGAGTCACTCTTTACAAAATTTGTTCACAAATTTTTACATTATGTCAAAAAATGTGGCCGTGGCAGGGAGAAAGGGGCTTATCGGACTTAGAGAAATCAGAAGAAAATTCTTTAAAAATCAACCATTGGGCCCAATTGAAGCAGACTTGGTAGGAATGTGCCTTGAGTCACTGTTTTCGAATTTATTCACAATTTTTTACATTTGTCAAAAAATACGGCCGTGGTAGGGAGAAAGGGGCTTATCAGACTTAGAGAAATCATAAGAAATGTTTTGAAAATTAACCATAGGGCCAAATTGAACCAGACTTTTCAGGAATGTTCCTTAAGTCACTCTTTTCAAAATTTGTTCACAAATTTTAACATTTGTCAAAAAATGTGGCAGTGGCAGGGAGAAAGGGGCTTATCGGACTTAGAGAAATCAGAAGAAAATTCTTTAAAAATCAACCATTGGGCCCAATTGAAGCAGACTTGGTAGGAATGTGCCTTGAGTCACTGTTTTCGAATTTATTCACAATTTTTTACATTTGTCAAAAAATACGGCCGTGGTAGGGAGAAAGGGGCTTATCAGACTTAGAGAAATCATAAGAAATTTTTTAAAAATTAACCATAGGGCCCAATTGAACCAGACTTTTCAGGAATGTTCCTTAAGTCACTCTTTTCAAAATTTGTTCACAAATTTTAACATTTGTCAAAAAATGTGGCAGTGGCAGGGAGAAAGGGGCTTATCGGACTTAGAGAAATCAGAAGAAAATTCTTTAAAAATCAACCATTGGGCCCATTTGAAGCAGACTTGGTAGGAATGTGTCTTGAGTCACTATTTTCGAATTTATTTCACAATTTTTTACATTTGTCAAAAAATATGGCTGTGGCAGGGAGGAAGGGGCTTATCGGACTTTGAGAAATCATAAGAAAATTCTTTAAAAATCAACCATATGGCCAATTTTAATCAAACTTGAAAGGAATGTTCCTTGCGTCTCTCTTCTCAAAGTTTGTTCACAAATTTTTACATTTGTCAAAAAATGTGGGCGTGTCGGGGAGGAAGAGGCTTATCGGAAAAGAGAAATCATAAGAAAATTCTTTAAAAATCAACCATTGGGCCAATTTGAAAGAAACCTGGCTGGAAAGTTCCTTGTGTGACTCGTTTCAAAATTGTATCTTGTAATTTTTATTTCCTTAACCCTTTCCCAAACGACAAAATTTTAGGGTGACCCCCTTCAAAAACTTCGAGAAATGACAAAATGGACGTTACTTAAGATAGGATTTGTGTAAAATATGGCTTAGAAAATATTGAGACAGAAGGAGAAACTGCTGGTTATCAGCAGTTTCTTCTTTTGTTTCAATGTTTTCCCGAGCCTATTCTATTAGGGACGTCAAAACCAGGTCTTGTTTGGGAAAGGGTTAAAAAGTATTTTGGTATGGCAGGGTAAGGGAAATTCCATGCATTGAAAATTATACTGTACTGTGGGTTGTAATGGAGATACTTAGTTTTCTTCTAAAATGTTTGGCCTAGAACCTTGAAATTTTGTGTAAGACCTAATTTCATGAATGGCTTCCAGAATACAAGAAGCTGAAGATAAGACGAGATAATAGCTTTTCAAAAAGCAATATTTTGTTTCAATATTCATGAAACCCTATGTTGTTGGTGATCATTACAATCATCTGCTTGAAAAAATTAATACATTCTTCATAGGGTTTTGATATAAGTAATAAATTTGGAAAGCTTTTACTATTTCTTTTATCTATTTCTGTTATCAATTTCTCGGGCTGGCCCCATTTTTATCTTATGTAAACAAATAAGAAGGGATTATAAGCCTAACTTATCAGATGGTTTGTCCTCATTTCCTATATTCTTTCAAATCACATACCAAATCTTGCTCATAATATCATAAATAATCAATTTTAACAGATCAGTATGCTTTGAAAAAGCGCCCTATGTTGTATATTGCAAAAATAATGAAATAATTATGGAAAAAAACTCAACCATTATGCTTATTCATACCCAACTTTACAGGATCGATTGGAACAAAATTATTACTTAATTGTTTCCAAACAGAAAGTCCTTATAAGTTTCATGCTTTTGATTTTGACAAAATTGCCATTATCAGTCTTGTCGTCTTGATTCAGGTGAGCGATTTAGGACCAACATGGTCCTCTTGTACTTTTATCTTATTAACAAGAGAGAGCTGGAAGGTAGTGGTGGTGGTAGAGAAACATTTAAAGTAGTGTTTTCCTCTTAGTAAAGGCAACCTATATTATCCTATATTTCTGGCTAATAGATACCTATAATTTTGGGACATACCTATATTTTTGACTCTTAAAGTTGCTGGGCACCCTGTATGTGAATCAATTACAAAAGTCAAAACCTGTGTTGTATATTACAAAAAATTCTGGCCTGTGAAGCGACTCAAGACCTTCAGGTCTTTCTAGGTTCTATTTTCTGAATCTTTAGGAATACATGCATATATTCTAATGTTGGGTTTCAATTCTGCTTATTAAAAAAAAACAACGATGAATTTGTCAAAATATTGCATTTCAATCAAAAGAAATTTGCCAATGTAAATCATCTTACAATAGTTTTGCACTACTAATCAGTCTTTTTGAATCTAAAATTCTTGTGCAGATAAGTTGAGTTATTACAGATTTCATTTCATGTGCCGCAGCTTTAGCTTTTATTATCATAAATGACATGTCTGAGCCTTTTTAAATAACAATTCGGTAATTAATATTTTTTGTACACCTGTAAAATCTATGTACTGTGATACAAGTCTTTTTGAAGAATGTTACACTACATGTATATGGGAAATATAAAAACATTTTGAGTAAAGGTCAGTGTCAAGTCAAATGAAATCTGTAATGCAATAGTTCTGCACCAAAGATCATTGATTTTGAATTAAAAATATTTGTGCAAAACTCTCTTTACTCAACTTTGTTTTCCAAATGAATGTTTTGTGCAAAACTATTGTAAGATGAGTTGCAATATCTTTGCATGATAATTTGACCTACCTGGTAATAACCTGATATCTCAAATCATAGACTTTTACATCTTTGCTTGCCAAGGTTGAACCCACCTATGTTTGTATTCACCCTTGGCGGATTTAGTCCGATTTTCTTGAAATCATGAAGCACCGCCTAGTGGTTGTGCTGCTGGTTGTTTACGTTATTTTGTCCATTATTGATGACATCATTAACATGGGTTGCCTTTCGCGTCATACATCATGCGGATTAGGTAAAAGTTAGCTATTCTTTGGTCGAGTTGTCAAAAGTATAATAATTCTGCGATTAAAAATAGGGAATTCCTGTCTATTGCAGTGGAATTCTTAGTAAAAATCGCCCATCTTTGCACTTTTGAGATGCAAATGCAATGTTTTTTCCTGCCCGTTGTCATGATTTGGTTACTCATAACAAATGTATCAGTCGACAACCTGATTGGTTCCAGCGAGACCTCGCTGGAACCAATGAAAATGCTTTCCAGGACACCAAGAAAATCGGACTAAATATGTCAAGGGTGAATACAGAAAATATGTTACGTCATAGATGTCACCCTTGGCGTGCAAAGATGAGACTTTTAGTGCAAAAAGTAAAAAAAATCTGAATTGTGAGAGCACAATTTGACAATATATATGAAAAAATAATGAATTATGAATTAAATTGTATTCTAATGTTTCAATTTATCTTTGTGTAGAAAAATCCCACATACACCTCACTTCAAGAAAGTTACGAAGTTTTTTCCTTCTGCTGTAAAATATTTCAAAATGTAATTAAAAATAGTTTTGCACTAAGTCATTGACATATAAATTAGAAAGTTGTTTAATTTTTACATATAAGTAGGTAAGTTTAGGTGAAATGTTTATGAATCACAGAAATGTGAGAAGAGGAAAAACCTCTAGATAGTGTGAGTGTTGTATTTCAGGTGACATTGTGAGTGTGAGAGATGTACCAGCCAGCTTTATGAAGTCTCCATCTATACCTCCTCCAGTACCCAGACAGAACATGGACGGACCCAGACAGAACATGGACGGACTCACAGATGATGATAAATCCATCTTTAACAGATACTTTAAAGACTGGTTCAAACCAAAAGATTTGTGACATGTTGTAAAACTTTTAAATATTAGTGAATTTAAATGTTTCTATCGACTCTTTTCGGAAATTGTTAAGTGTTTACAGTTGTTTTAAGCTCACCTGAACATTAAGTGCACTCAAGATGAGCTATTGTGGTTGCTTTTTGTCCATCATCCATCTGTCTGTCTGTCTACAATTTGCTGTAAACTCAAGAATCCACAAATATTGACCAATCTTGACCAAACTTGGTCATATGTTCTTGGATGAGTTAGATTTTTGGTCAGAATTGACAATGAAGTACAGAGACATGTGCCCTTGAACGACAGAAATAGCTAGTTTTTACTTTGTTTACACTCTAGCATCTACAAAAATTGACCTATCAAGACAAAACTTGTTCACAATCTTTGTAACCATAAGATCTTGGACAAGTGGACTTTCTGTCTGATTGGACCAGGAAGCCCAAGGTTTTTTGCCCTCGAGTTGAATTTGGCAAAATCGCTGATATTGACTTTTCACTCTAAACAAGCATAAATTCTGACCAATAAAGATAAAACTTAGCCATAAGGTTGATCACCTTAAGATATTAGTTGTACATAATTTTCAGTTTGATCGCGCATCAAAGATTCTGGGGTCATGTGCCCTTGAATTTGACAAAATTACCATTTTCGACTTTATTTTCACTCTAACAACCATAAATATTGAGGAGAAAAAATGGAGACAAATCTTGGTCATACTGTAGGTGACCATAAGATTCTAGATGAGCGTAATTTTCAGCATGATTGTTGTAGGAAACAATTATGTTATGTGCCCTTGAATTTGACCAAGTCGCTGTTTCTATTTTTTTTTTTTTTCGCTTTTAATAAACCACAAGTATTGAACAATTAACTTTGTCTCAATGTTGATGACCATAAGATCTTAAATGATTTTAATTTACAGTATGATCAGGCTAGAAAAACCAGTTATGTGCCATTGACATGACAAAATTTCTTGATCATAATCTTGCATTATGTGCCCTTAAAATTGACAATGTTGTGATTTTCATGCTTTCCAAGTACAGGTGAGTGATTAAGGACAATCATAACCCTCTTGTTTATTAATGCCTATATGCAGGGTATAAGTTACCTGTTAAGTGTGAAATATTTCTTAAACTGCCTGTTTTCTTCTTCTATTTAATTTTTTTTTCTTTTTCTAAAAAAATGCTTTGTTGGCAAGATTTAATTCAAGCATGTCAGAATTTCATTATAAAAAGATAGAAATCTGAATTTTTCTCTAAGGAAAACATTTGCTGATTCATGTAGAAATTTGTATACTCATTTATTATGGTCCCCGAAGGGAGAGCATATAGTCGCCACTTTGTCGGTCCGTCCGCCTGGAGTGATTTCTCCATAACCCTTGGGCCAAATCAAATGAAACTTACTTTTCCCGGTTTTAGGATTTGAGGCCTCGTCATTGTAAAAGGGGACTTAAGATAAAATACAGTTTTTCTCAAAATTCTTCTAGTCAAATGGTCAGAATTGGATGAAATTTCATATTTGAGTAGTAAATCAGAAAATTTGGTATAAAAATTTTGCCATGCAAAAAGGGGGCTTAACATTTGTTAGCTTTATATTAGCTCTGCATGGCATACATTTATTGTGACAATGCCTTATTCGTGGAGCATTGTCTGTCTCTGACAGCTCTTGTTTTGTTGAAAATGGTGCATGAAAAATTTGTCGTGTTAAAGTTTTACAAATAAAATGTGCCATTGATTATAACTAAACTTGGTTCTTTTTATAAGTTTTGAATATGTTGTTTAAGATGTAGATAGACTCTATTAAGACTCTATTAAGAAACTGACTTTGATTCCCTGACATCCAATCCAGAATGAGTCGCAGTAAACTGTGAACAAAACAATAAATCGTGACAAAAGGAGATTGTTTAAATAGTATTGAAATCCACATAAAACAATTTTTAGCTCCACTGGTCTAAGACCAGTGAGCTATTTCAATGATGTTGTGTGTGTGCATCTGTTTAAGTGACATTTCACATTTAATTCATTTTTATGCTCCCCGAAAAAATTTAGGGGGAGCATATAGTCGCCACGCTGTCCGTCCGTCCGTGTGTCCGTCCATCCGTCCGTCCACAGCCATATCTCAGCAACCCTTGGACCAAATTCAATGAAACTTCACATGTGAACTCCCTGGGTCAATACCTAGGGACCTTTTTCTCCGTTTGTAAATTTAAGGCTGTGTCATGGAAAAAGGGGCCTTAGTGTAAAAATTAGTTTTTCTCTTATTTCTCTTCATCTAATGGGCAGAATTTAATTAAATTTTGTGCTCATGTAATAAATAGGATGTTCTAGACCATATTCTATAAGTAATGTGTGTACAAAAAAGCTGTCGTGGGAAAAGGGGGCTTAATGTATGATAGTTTTTATTTTGTGACAAACACCTATTCGGGGAGCATAATCCGTCTGTGACGGCTCTTGTTTAAAAGTATGTCTTGATGCAAAGATTATTTATTCTAATGCACAGAAATGCTATCGTTTTTTGAAGTTGTTCTTTATAAGCGAAAAATATGCCTTTAAAGTTGAGACAGAAATGACAAATTCTATATAAATCTGAACTGTTGTCCACAACAATTTGGTTAATTTTAGCACAAAAATATATATTTCTCGTAAACGGTTCAATATTTTGGCTTGAAATTTTCAGAATTTTCATAAGAAAACATGGTCCTTCAGATAGAGTAATATTAAAATTTATGTACAAATTATTGTGAAATGGCCCTTTAACTTTTTTTGTATGCACTCTAAGAGGCCACATTTTTTTCCCGATCAACCTGAGATTGGGTCAGAATGATTGTCTTGAAAGTCTTGGCTGAGTTTGAAATTGGGTAAACTGGGGTGAATAAATAGGTCACGGGGTCAAATCTTAGAAAAATTTTGTTTGCTCTCTACAGGCTTCATTTTTTGTCCAATCAACCTGAAAGTTGGTCGTAATGAATTTGGTCTACTGGAGCTGAAAACTAGATTGCTGGGTCAAATCTAAGAAAAACCTTGTATTCACTCTAGAGGCTACATCTTTTGTCCAGTCAACCCAAAGATTAATCTGAATGATTGTCTTGATGAAATCTTGTACGAGTTTGAAATATATATTACTTTGTTTTCTCTCTAGCAACTACAAATATCCACTAATCAAGATGAAACTAGTACAAAAGATTGGTGACTATTAGATCTTGCCTGAGTGCAATTTTCAGCTTGATATGAATAAAGCATCCCAAGTTACATGCTCTTTTATTAGCTAAAATTGACTTTCCGACTTTATTTTCACTCTAAAAACCATGAACACTAACCAATCAACACAAAACTTTGACATAATCTTGTCAACCTTAGGATATTATATGCCTGAAATGTTCATCTTGCTGCTTATGATGGGATTGAGGGACAGAACTGACACCAGTAAAACAATATGCCCTAGATGATTGAATGAATGTCGTTTTACTCTTTTCCAAACAAAACCTCATCAATTATGATTAAAGAGTCCGCTGACTGGTAAAATTAAACCCTTCCTCCGGAAAGAACATCTTTCTTTTAACCATGTGTCAAAGTTTCATTATTTTTAAAACATGAACTGTGTTTTTATTTCGTCTTTCAAATATCTTTTCTGATCTTGCCCTAAGTCGAAAATTGAAAAACTTTATGTTGGGCCATATGACGTCACACCGTAGCAAGCCTGAGATTTCTGACACATTTAAAGGCACGACTTTTCTGTCATAAAGTGACATTCCACAAGACGTTTAAATGTTTTCTGATTGATTCTATTGTCCATTCTTAATGATGGAATAGTCGTGCTTTTCACATGTCATAATGTGATTGGGGGGTGGAGTCAAGTCATATTTTCAAAAATCAATAATTATCAATCCCATCCTGTATAGAAGGAGTCTAGCTAGCTTATTAGTTGTTGATAATTTCATATTCTATAAAGACTAGAAATCCCCTCACTAGTGGGTTTAACCCTTTCCCAAATGGCAAAAATTTAGAATGGTCCCACATAAACACTGCTCCAGACAACAAAATGGGTATTAATAATGTTAAGATTTTTGGTATAATATAAGTCAGAAAATATTGAGGTAAAAGGAGAAAATGCTGTTTATCAGCATTTTCTTCTTTTGTTTAAATGTTTACTTAATCCATTTCAACTTGGGACGTCAAAACCATTTCTTCAAGATTGTGTACTATATAGCTCAGGAAAAAATTGTGGTAAAATGAGAAACCGGGCTTGTTTGTGATAGAAAGCCATCTTGAGATGGCAAGATTATTACGGCATGAACAATAAGTCTCTGGACAATTTGATTTTAAATTGCTCTAACCCATGTAGTTTGAATACGTTTGAACATGGCATTCAAAAGTTCTTCTATATTGTCCGGCTGGTGCACACGAGTCGACCATTTTGTTTGACATTTCTCTCATCCAAATGTAAGCCAGTAGGCGCTTGTCCAACAAAGAGATGCTTATCAAACATAGGCACTTCATCCATTAGTGAGAGAGAAATGTCCTTATGACTTATCCCTTTTCCAAACAAGAGCTGTCCATAAGACAGCACACTCGACTTTTCTAAGTTGCTTAACCCAGAATTTCTAAGTCCAAAAAGGTTAAAATTCCAGTAAATTAAATGTGAGAGTAATGAATCTTTGCCTAGAGGCTAATATTATGGTCACAAAAGCATGTGCAAAGTTTCAGAGCAATAGTATAAGTAGAAACACAGATATGAGTTGCACGTAACAACTTATACTTATTTTCTAAGTATAAAGGAGGCATAACTCCAAATATAGTGGAGCCAGGGTCAAGGGTCCTGGTAGTAAGGAAGAGGGTGTGATGGTGAATAAGTATTCCAAGTTTGGGTTGAATCCCTTTGATAGTATGCATGGTTCATACAAAATTTTGATGAAACAATTCAAGGGCTTTTTAAGGGTTTTTTAAGGACTCAACATATAAATTCAAGCTGGGGCTACTAGCATTCAACAATCTAAGCACAAACATGGTGTGTTTTCATACACACACTGTATACGTTATTATGAAACAATTATTGCAAAAACCAAGTCTTATTTTTTAGGGGTACTTGATGATGATTTGGTGTTGGTGCTATCATCAGTATAACATCATTAACCACATTGTCTGTTTTTTAATTTTCTGCATATGATCAAAAATGACTGAATATCATTTACGAAGAAAACAACAGAGAAATAGAATTCAAGGGTTTGTTAAGGGCTCAGACTCGCTTTTTAAGGGATTTAGAAGGCTCACATCTATTTTCAACGTTTTATAAGGCCAAGACCAAATTCAAGGGTTTTTCAAGACCTGTGCGAACCATGGTATGGAAGTCATTGATGTTTGAAAAAACTTGCCTTTGTTGCAACGCCTACGCCAACGTCGACACCTGGGTGACAGTATAAGCTCTCATTTTCTTCGAAAAGTCGAGCTAAAAAGTCAGTTTTGAGCTTCCCACTGGAAAAAAACTTGGCTACAAGCTTTTGTCAAGGAAACTATTCTGTACAGTTTCATGGTCAAAGGCCAAACGTTAGAGCATGGAAACTAAGCGCTTAACTTATGTATAGATGGACAGACATTTTGAAACTAATATACCCAATCTACTTGGTAGGTGGGGTATAATGAATATCAAGAAAGATATTTGTCAAGCCAGTATTGTATGGGGGTTTACTTCCCACTCAACAGCTAAGGTCATATGGACAAGGGACCTCGGTTTAGTCTCATCCGAAAGACTTGAGAAGCGGGGATCGAACCAGCAACCCCTGTGTTTCAAATCCAGCGCGTTTCAACTGCACTACCTCCGCCCCTTGTCAAGCCAGGATCTATAGGTATGTATCACTCACTGGATTAAAATCTTCCATATGGTTATCAGTGTTTTCTTCTAATCGCTATAGGCTTTTCAAAACCAACTTGATAAAACTCTATCCCAAACAAGATCTATTTTTGATGTCCATAATAGAAATAACTAGAACTGTCGCAAAGCGGACAAATACCCCCCACTAGTGCCTTGTCACTGCTGTAGGTCAACCGGTTCTTGACTTAGAGCACCGAAACGGATTTTAAACAAAGTCTGATTGCGACCTTGACCTTTGACCTTGGTGACCCAAAAACAATAGGGCACCTCCATGGGTCATGGGCAACAACTGTGTGAAGTTTCATGATCCTAGGTCAACCGGTTCTTGACTTAGAGCACGGAAACGGATTTTAAACAAAGTCTGATTGTGACCTTGACCTTTGACCTTGGTGACCCTAAAGCAATAGGGCACCTCCATGGGTCATGGGCAACATCTGTGTAAAGTTTCATGATCCTAGGTCAATCGGTTCTTGACTTAAAGCAGGGAAACAGATTTTAAACAAAGTCTGATTGTGACTTTGACCTTGGTGACCCAAAAAAGATAGGGCACCTCCTTGGGTCATGGGCAACAACTGTGTAAAGTTTCATGATCCTAGGTCAACCGCTTCTTGACTTAGAGCACGGAAACAGATTTTAAACAAAGTCAGATTGTGACCTTGACCTTGGTGACCCAAAAACAATAGGGCACCTCCTTGGGTCATGGGCAACATCTGTGTAAAGTTTCATGATCCTAGGTCAACCGGTTCATGACTTAGATCACGGAAACAGATTTTAAACAAAGTCTGATTGTGACCTTGACCTTTGTGACCCAAAAACAATAGGGCACCTCCTTGGGTCATGGGCAACAACTGTGTAAAGTTTCATGATCCTAGGTCAAACGGTTGCTGAGTTTGAGCACGGAAAAAAAAAGTCTACGGACGGATGGACAGACAGACATGGTGAAACCAATATACCCCCCTCTACTTCGTAGGTGGGGGGTATAATTATGCTTCTGCAATGTGTCTGCATTTTAAATGTCCAGCTAGTATAGACTTAGATCAGATTAAAGCTTTAATTTTGCAAACTGATCTTTGTCTTCACTGTCTATCATAGCAGAGTTATTCAAGGACCAACATGGCAAAATGTAACATAGAACTGTTGCCAAGTGGACAAATACCACCCACTAGCGCCTTTTCAAGAAAAAATGTTATTATGTCCAATGGTTCCTGAGCTTGAGCATTGAAACCAAATTTAAAAGAAGTCCATCTGTGACCAAAAAAACAATAGGGCATTTTTGCGGATCAAGTAGTGTAAAGTTTCATTGTTGTAGGTCGAACTGTTTGTGGGTTAGAACGCAGAAACAATAAGGTCTACTGACAGACCGACAGACATGGTGAAACCAATATACCCCTCCCTACTTCGTAGGCGGGGGTATAAATAGCAGAATCAAGAATGAAAATAATAGTCATTTTATTTCCACACAATTTTTATTTTCCATCAACACAATAATTATAAGATAAATCCATCTTGGCAAGTTTTATACATGACCATATAAGTTACAGAGAGAACATATTACAGTTTAAGTACAGTTTAAGTACAGATACACAACAATTCATTATTGGGCAGTTGTCACATTCTAATGTTTAAATGTGTATAAAACATCCAAGTAGGATAACAATTTCCTAATCAGGATACTGGCCGTCCACGTAAAACCTCTCATTGAAAGGAACCGTGTATCCGTAACATGCACGAAACAACATAGTGTTTCTCAGACTATCCATAGGAAATTGAGGCTGGCGGATTTCAGCTTATACATGCATAATAAAACACTTATTATATACCACAATGTTTCTCTTTAACAAAATGTGTGATATTTTGACACTATGCTGAACTTTTTTCTATTGAATGTTGACAATTGTTTTGCAGAAGCACAGTTTTTACATATGGAAGGAAATACAAGCATGTGTGTGAGATCAGCATTACATCATGCTACTACATGTATTAGAACCCTGTATTTCAGACATGAGATACAGATTATTTATTTGGCTTCTCATTTTTCCAACAAGAAAATTAATAGGGTATATAATAAACTGTTTTATCTGTTAAATTTAAATAAAAACAACATAAAGAACAACAATTTGAATCCCAATCTGTATAATAGAAAATCATGAATAAACAAGTTATAAGCTGTTAATCCCTCCCATGTCTGTAAGTTTAACAAAATATGATCACAACCATCTGCTGTCTGTATGTTTATAAATGATGGTCAGTCGACTCAGTCATACAATGTCATGTAGATGCTGCTAGACAGTGATTTAGATGAGACATCAAACCAACGTCCAGTCTCTTTATGATGTTAACTGTAAAGTTATATGTATGTTGGCAGCAGAACAGTGTCATGGTGTCCAGTCCATCAATTAATTTTCCATTTCAAAAACAACTTCCCAGAAACTGCATGGTAGTTTTTACCCAAATTTGAAATCTATCATGCTTGTTTAGTGCTTCATCAAATTTGATCCATTTATATTAGATTATAATATGAAAATACGGCAAATCCTCTGACCGAGGTCAAGAAAGATGTAGTTGTTATTTTAATCATATCATTTCTTTAAATAATATGACAGTAAAAAGACAAATTAAGTGAAAGAATGACCAATGCATGAGGATTTCTAGCTTTAGAATTTATAAGAGCAGAATCCTTCTCCAGGATGAACATCGAAACCACAGGTCTTGCTTGGGAAAAGGTTAAATAGAGGTTTAGAGATCTACATATATTTTGCTTTGAAACGGCATTTAGGCCTAACGAAGAATTCTCAAAATTGTTCGTTCCATCATTTATTTCAATATTTCCTGCGAGATTAAAAAATCTATGTGGATCAAAAAGCTACGAATAGCACAGCCATTAAATTGTATATGAAAAGCGCGCATTTCCAAACAACGCTACTTGACGTCTGATAACATGCGGGACTTGATGTCTGATAACACACGGGAAAGGGAACGCTGCAGGAACACAGAAAAAACATTGTTGATGTCATTTTGGCTAGATTATGATACATGACGTCACAAAGTCAACAAGAGTGCCATGGTCACAATATACGCCGCCACTTATAAAACTTGAGACAAAAAAATGACATTGACAAGGATTTATAAATATTCACTGAAAAACCTGTAAAAAATTGTGTTCACAAAAAGGTTTTTATAAATATCCAGTGAAAAACCTGGAAGGAATTGCGTTCACGAGGCTGAAATATCATTAAGCACCAGAGATTGAGATTGAAGGGGGCATAATTCAGGCAAAAATCAATGAACCATAAAATCCTTACTTCTTGCACATCTACCAATTAAGGTAATAACATCCACCAAGTTTCATTAGGATCCAGTCAGAATCTTAGGAGGAGTTGCGTTGACAAGGCTGCAATTTCAATCAGCCCCAGAGACTAAGTTTTAAGGGGGCATAACTCTGGAAAAAATCAATGAACCATAAAATCCTTCCTACACGCACATCTACTAATTGAGGTGATAACATTGACCAAGTGACAATAAGATCCAGCCAGAAACTTAGGAGGAGTTGCGTTGACAAGGCTGCAATTTCAATGAGCCCCAGAGACTAAGATTGAAGGGGGCATAACTCTGGCAAAAATCAATGAACCATAAAATCCTTCTTTCATGCACATCTACCAATTGAGGTTATAACATTGACCAAGTTTCATTAAGATCCAGCCTGAAACTTAGGAGGAGTTGTGTTGACAAGCCTGCAATTTCAATAAGCCCCAGAGACTAAGTTTTTAAGGGGCATAACTTAGGCACAAATCGACGAACCAAAAAATCCTTCCTTCATGCACATCTACCAATTCAGGTGATAACAATGACCAAGTTTCATTTAGATCCAGCCAGAAACTTAGGAGGAGTTGCGTTGACAAGGCTGCAATTTCAATCAGCCCCAGAGACTAAGTTATTAAGGGGCATAACTCTGGCAAAAATCGACGAACCATAAAATCCTTCCTTCATGCACATCTACCAATTGAGGCAATAACATTGACCAAGTTTCATTAAGATCCAGCTAGAAACTTAGGAGGAGTTGCGTTGACAAGGCTGCAATGTCAATAAGCCCCAGAGACTAAGTTATTAAGGGGCATAACTCAGGCAAAAATCGACGAACCATAAAATCCTTCCTTCATGCACATCTACCCATTGAGGCGATAACATTGACCAAGTTTCAAGAAGATCGAGCAAGAAACTTAGGAGGAGTTGCGTTGACAAGAAAAGTGGACGTACGTACGGACGGACGGACGGATGGACGGATGGACGGACGGACGGACAGACGGAGAAGATGACGCCAATATACGTCCGCCTCCGGCGGCGTATAAAAACTGACTGGTCTACTAAATTGGGATATTTCTTTGGTACGTGTCCTCAGGTCACGGAGGTAATTTACACTAAAGCAATTTCAGTATCTTGGCTAAAGTCTGGCAAGGGGCTACCGAGGATGTCCAAAAACCGGAAATATCAAAACTGGGGCTAAGACAGCTAGAGCCAAACTCACAAAGTAACAAAATCGTTCAAATCTATACGCTCACAATACCATAAGCCTTGGTCAATTCCATTGACCCCGGTATAAACAAAAACTAATTGCTTAATGGCATCTGTAATAGGGCAAGAAAACGTTTCTTGTTTTGTTTTTCTTTAACAATCAAAAACAGACAAACTAACAATATAGATAATCATAGAAGATTAGGATAAAAATGATTTTACTGCTGCATGCAGGTGGTAGGTTTTTGTTTCAATGAATCATGTTTAAATACCATGGTACCATAAGTGATGTGGTACGGAAAAAGTCTACTATACCATGGATTGGAAGATATTTATAAGTTTATTTTAAAGCCCTGATACAAGAAAATTTAGCAATTTCCCAAATAATACCTGCCCTTGTGGTAAGAGGAAATATTAAGAGAAAGGAAGAAATTGCTGATAATCAGAAATTTCTCCTTTTCTCTCAATATTTTCTATGCTACATATTTTTTTCTATATCACTTTTTATATTGTCCATAAGACCTCAACTCCTGTCAAATTGAATTCCAAAATTGTGCGGCTAAAGAAAAGATTAGGAGATTGATATATAATTGTGTATGTGAATATATTGTGGGTACTGATTCTTCTAGCAAAGTTTAACATGCAACAGCAAGTTGGGACAACTAAGCTAAAAAAAACAACCACAACATAGTCACATCACAAACAAAAATCTACTTAGTTTCGGTTTTAACCAAGCAATAATATTGAAGATTGAAGAGTTGAAAATACTGGGGTAAGAGTTGAAAATACTGATAATCAGCATTTCCTTCTTTTCTGTCAATGTTTTCCCATGCTTTCTCTATCATTGACAACAAAACCAGGCATTATCTGGGAAAGATTAAATTTGTTTGAATACAATTTTCTATTCTGTTAACAGTACTAAGCTTGGGCTCTCTGTCTTAGCCCTTTCCCCAACAGACAAATTCCATATTGTTCAAAAATCAAAGATGGTGAAGATGATAATTTTACATTTATAATCTTTATGTGTAGAGAACATTCCACAATGTTTACCAAAGCATTTATCTTGTGGGCATCATTATGTTGCAATGGGTTAAAATGTTAAACTTCAAATTGCTAGAATGATTAGAATTCTCAAATGCTTAAACTTATAAATGCTAGGATAAGTATGACAGTTTCATATTTGAATTCAAGCTGGGGAATTTCAGTGGAATATTTTATGAAGATTTGTTTTGCCAATAGAAATGAAAAGGTACAAATCATCGGTGTAAATGCAAAACCTCGTATGTCGATTCGTGCAATTTTCAAAGTACAAACTTATGTGCCCAGTTTAGACAATTCTCGCAGGTTTTGAGATATATTTACTGATCAGTATTAGTGACAAATTTTTTGTGAACAATATGTCCAAATTTCAAGTAAAACATTTCAGTTTGGGAAAAGTTATTACACTTTTTTCCCTCTTCTTTAAAATTTTTCAAAACTGAGATACGAGGTTTTGCATTTACAACGACGAAATACAATTTACCTTTTAATTTATTTTATTTTTATATATTTTTTTCATTTTTGATCTTATATAAGTATTACTGCATTCAAGCCTCATTGATTGATTTGGTGTTTAATTTGTTTTTGATTTTACTAAGTCAGTATTTTATTTAATTAAGGATCTAATTTGTTGAATCATTTGATTTCCATGCAGTTACTAAAGAGGCTGCAAATAAATATGGAAAGATAAGTTGATAACAGAATCTCTAGGTCTATGTTTTTTTAAAACTTATTTTCACACAAAATATAAAGATTCAGATGAGAAAAAGGGAGACATCCTTGACCTCACGATCTCTTCATAGATCAATTAGCAAGCACAACTGTCTGTCTGTCAGTCAGTCATGTCTATCTGTCTGTCCATCCTTTCTGGTGTGAGAGGAGTAGAGGTGGTCTATAGCAAACTTATTGACTGTTGTCATGTCATGTGACACCCCCCCCCCCCACCGACCCCAACCCTCCACTCCTCAATCCAGCATGATGATTAGCAGGCACAACTGTCTGTCTGTCTGTCAATCCTTTCTGGCATGAAAGGAGCAGAGGTGGTCTAAAGTGACCTTTTGTGACTGTTATTGAGTCATTGGATCCCACCCCCAACCCCCACCCTCCACCCCTTATGCCAGCATGACGATTCCTGTCTCCTACAATATAAAGTACAATTAAATTAATGCCTGTTATGCTGAATACAAGTATTGTACAAACAATAAATGTAAGTTCTTACTTTAAAGTCAAAAGAGATGTATTGAATGAAATATTGATCTTGATGCTGGAAATACATGATAACTACTCCTAAAGTATTAGTTAGTCTTAACCCTTTGAATTTCCCAAACGGCAAAATTTTAGACTGTTCCTAATTTCGAAGGTGTTGCAGATTATTAATTCAAGTTGATGAAATACTAAAAATCTTTGCATTTTTGGATAGAAAAATGGGGGATAATGAAGAAATTGCTTGTTACAAGCAATATCTTCATTTTCCACAATGTTTCCCAAAATTTTTTCCTGAGGGCATCAAAAATGTCAGTGTGTGGGAATGGGTTATCTTTTATTAAATGCTACCTCTATGTAAATATTAAGTTTAGTCCTGATAGTAGAAACATCATTAACATCAATTTTTTCTAAAATATGACCTAGATATTTGACCTTGACCTACAAAGTTGTCCATGGTATCATATAACTAAGAAAAGGTCTTATTACAAGAAATTCACATTGACCTTTAACATACAATAATCATCCTTTAACCATGCTATTTGCAGAAAGACAGACATACAGGGCAAAAACTATACAGCATAAAGGCCCCTGATCTAGTTTGGGAGCATAAACAAGAATTGTCTGCGGACAATAAAGCTCGCCCTAACGAGAGCTTGTCACAAAGAAAAGTCTTAGTCATTTCCTAGGTCAAGGTCCAAAATAAAAATCCTTGGCAGGAGGTATCAATGTGTATAAGATAACGGCAAAGTTAAAGGTTTTGAGAAGTAGGTCAAGTTTAGTTTATTGGGGTTTTACGCCGTTTTCAACTACTATGGTCATATTGCGGCGATTGGAGCACCTAACCATGGATTCCTGGTACTTCTCTCACCAGAACTATCACAACACCCTAACCGAACCTCCAGCTGCTCCCCCACATAGGTTCACAATATCAAACCATTGATGGGCGACATTTTTGTCAGAAAGGGTATTTGCCGCGGCCAGGTATCGAGACTGGGACCTCTCAAATGAGAGGCAGATGTGCTACCAACTGTGCCATCGCTGCGGCCTGAAAAGTAGGTCAAACTACAAGGTCATGGTCAGATGTGAATGGTGTTGGTAGGAGGTGTCCATGTGTGAAATATCAAGTATATGTGTAAAAGGACATAAGATATAGGCCAGGTTAAAGTTTTTTAAAAGTAGGTCAAACTCCAAGGTCGAAAGATCCAAGATCATGGTCATATGTGAACGGTGTTGGTAGGAGGTGTCCATGTGTGAAATATCAAGTCTGTATATGTAATAGGACATGAGATATAGGCCAAGTTGAAGTTTTTCAAAAGTAGGTCAAACTCCAAAGTCAAGATCCAAGGTCATGGACAAATGTGAAATGTCTTTTGGAGGCATCCATGTGTGAAATATCAAGGCTGTATGTTTAAAAGGACATGAGATATAGGCCATGTTAAAGTCTTTTAATTAGCAACTACAGGGTCACGATCGAAGGTCATGGGTCATGGTCAAATGTGAAAGGTCTTGGTAGGAGGTGTCTA
Organism: Fragum sueziense; assembly: GCA_963680895.1. NCBI lineage: Eukaryota > Metazoa > Mollusca > Bivalvia > Cardiida > Cardiidae > Fragum > Fragum sueziense. The sequence continues at coordinate 28,450,949 of OY804605.1, forward strand.
TGTGTGAAATATCAAGGCTGATTGTGTAGGCCAGGTTAAAGTTTTTTAAAAGTAGGTCAAACTCCAAGGTCAAGGTCATGGACAAATTTGAACTGTGTTGGTAGGTGTCCATGTGGGAAATATCAAGGCTGTATGTGTAATAGGAAATGAGATATAGGCCAGATATAAGTTTTTTAAAAGTAGGTCAAATTCTAAGGTCAAGGTCACAAGGTAATGGTCAAATGTGAATGGTATTTGTAGGAGGTGTCCATGTGTGAAATATCAAGGCTGTATATTTAAAAGGACATGGGATAGAGGCCAAGTTAAAGTTTTATAAAAGTATGTCACTATCCCAAGTTAAAGTTTTTTAAAAGTATGTCAAATTCCAAGGTCACAAGGTCCAAGGTGATGGTCAAATGTGAACGGTTTTGGTAGGAGGTGTCCATGTGTGAAATATCAAGGTTGTATGTGTAATAGGGCATAAGATATAGGCCAGTTTAAAGTTTTTGTAGGCCAGGTTAAAGGTTTTTTTTTTTTTTAAAGTAGGTCAAACTCCAAGGTCAAGATAACAAGGTCAAAGGTCATTGTCCCAAACGAAAGGTCTTGGTTAGAGGTATCCTCAGGTGAAATATCAAGGCTGTATCTATAACAGGGCATGAGATATGGGCCAGGTTAAAGTTTTTGTGGACGCTGACGCCGACATCCGAGGGCATGACAATAGCTCTTCCGAGACTTTGGTACCGGGCGAGCTAAAAATGATATACCCTTTAATGTTATCTTAACTGTACCGTCAGGCACACTCAAAACAATTCCGAACATCAACTATAAATATGGAAGGCACTAATACCTAAACTCAGTATGCAGAAAGGTAGAGGGTTAGGGTTAAGATTATGTTTAGGAACCTTATTCCTATTTAACCTCGTGACAAAGCATAACAATTCTGACGCAGAGCGAGTTGAAATAAGTTCCTATATAACCCTAATTCCAACCCTCTATCTGTATATCATCGGTGTAAATGCAAAACCTCGTATGTCGATCCTTGCGATTTTCAAAGTACAAACTTGTGTGCCCAGTTACAGACAATTCTTGCAAGTTTTGAGATATTTTACTGATCAGTATTGATGGCACATCATTTGTGAACAATATGTCCAAATTTCAAGTAAAACAAAACAGTTTTGGAAAAGTTATTACACTTTTTTCCCTCCCCTTTAAAATTTTCCAAAAACGAGATACGATGTTTTGCATTTACAACGACGATATATGTAACGAGGTTGGTTTGAGTCCCTACCCACAGTACCTAACTTCAGGATGTCAAATGGTATTTGAAAAAGTGCTGAGACATGGTTTATTCCAAATATATACCTTGTTGTTGTGCCTGCTAATGTGCCATCTTCCAGTGGGTCAGTATGGTCACAAATGTGCTAGACTGTGCTAGGCTGGAGAGAAAACAATTAGTGTTGTATGATGTAAATTAAGGGCTTATCAACCTTTTAGCAAACAACAAATTGTTTGTTAGTACAAATTGAAAGGGGTTGCAGATGACAGTAAGTGTTTCTAAATACACAAAATTTGTATCTGAAAGTATGGAAAGCATTTGGAGTAAACAAGAAATTGCTTATCATCACCATTTTCTTCCTTTCAATCATTTTTTTTCTAAAGCCCTTTGATATATATATGACTACAAAACCAGATCTTGTAACTTGTTTAGGTTTAAGTGTTGAAAGTGTTACAATTATTTGACATGCCATCATATTCAAGAATTTTTAAGACACTTTGTCACTGCTGGTTATTTACTGTGCCTTACTTGTTTCTCTCACAACAAAATAACATTTTACCTGAGCCACCAGCTGTTGACCCCACATTCACAACTCATGCTTATAGATATTTCATTAAACGCAAATAAATTTTATTTTTAAGACATTGGCTAGGGGAAAAAATGGCAAAAAAAGGACAGAACCACAAAAAAGGGGTAGTGAAAACAACATAGTGACTGATTTACAAGTATGTGAATCTTTAGAAACAATAGCCAAGAGACTTTTATTTGACAATTCTGAGCAGTATTTGTTTGATACACCAAAATAAAGGCATGTTTAGGAATAGATTAAAAAGCCTTTAGATACAATTTTATCTACAGTAAACAAGGCAATACTCACAACACAAGTGTTCCTGGGACGCACAATCTTGCGAACTGTGATGATTTGAGCTGAAAAACAGTAACACACTCATCTCTTCTTTCATCAATTCCAAAATATTTTTTTAGACTGAAACAATTCTAAAAGGTAGGGCAGATGCAAATAAATAACAAGTACACAATGAGCACTCAGAATTTGGACGCTATAGCAATGAAAGCCAAGAGGGAAACAAAGAAACTGCTGGTTATCTGCATTTCGTGCTTTTCTCTCATTGACAAAATAATGAAAACACTGGCTTGTTTTTGAAAGGGTTAAATGATTTACAAGAACTTCACAGTCATAAGATTGGGCACTTCATGGAAAAGTCTAGTCTGGAACCCCTATACATCCTTCCAAAAACTATATATTTGCTTCTTTCAGATGATATCCAGTATATTCATATTTTGAAAATACTTTGTGACAAAAGAAAATCTGAAATCTGCCAAAAATCTGAAGAATCTTGTTACAATCATTCAACAGCCTTTGAAGCATTGACAATAATTAATAACGTTTACATGTAATTCAAAATATAAATAGATCTTGGATCAGAAAAACTTGCTCTGATAGCATTTTAGACAAACACTGAGTCAGATTATCGTGTATAGAAGTGCTGTCTAATCAATGTCTGATTTCTGATGTCAAATAGTTGCCACATGTCATGAGAACCTACAAAATACTGCATGAACCTAGATAAGAATGCATGTACATACAGGCTGATCTACATCCATGCTGGTCTCAAATGCCATAAAAGGCCTTTTTAATCAGATAACAGCTCAAATATTGTTCTTACCTGTGACCAACTGGAAGATGGCTTCACCCATCCTAAAGCGCCCAACCAACCACCCTTTGTTATTGTTGATCTAACCCTCACCGAGGCGGCTCCTGCTGTTGCCGCCATCCATGTTATCAAAGATCTCCATGATCATCAGATCCTCCTCATTCACAAACTCCGGCTGTAAATCATAAACACACACAAATCCATAACAACTAGCACTCAACATAAGAAGTACACAAGGTTGCTACAACATTTCATGTCATAAGGACAATATTTTTTGCAATGTCAAATTCAATATAGGTACAAAACTCCATTATAACACTCAAAAAGTTTGTTCTTTGCATAAATATTTAAAAGTTCTGTGAAAATTTCATCAAAATATGTTAATACATGTAGGAGTAATAATAGTATATGTAGTAATCAGTGCTTCTGAAATAAGTTGCCCAAGTTGTCCATTTGCCTGTACGGACAAGCAGATTTTGAAAGCTAGGTTGTCCGTGGACAAGTGAAAAATCTGGTTATAATACAAAGTTTTTTTTTTCTTTTTCTTACAATTTTTTCATACAATGTAATTACTGATAGTTAAATGTATGAATTTTGTTGTAGACAATAGTAAGACAGCCAGAATAGATATCACTAATAATAATAATGACTTTAACTTATAGCGGCTGCATATTTGGTTGCCCAATCTCTCATATGGGCATGTGTTGCAGATGCACGCATGGACAGAGATACTACCAAAATCTTTGCCTTCAGCAGCTTAAATAAATACTAACAACATCAAAAATGAATTTGCTACACATTTTACTTGAAGTGGATATCAAGACCATTATTGTCTCGAATATATCCTAGAGTATAAAATCTAGCTAAGAGTCTTGTTAAATGAATTGTAATTGTTTGTAAATTATAATTGTATGTGAACAAACTTACCCTTGGTTCCGGAGTGAGCTCCCGTCTAACCTGTCTGGTGATGTCATTCTCCCTGGTGCTCTGATAAATAAAACAATACTAATTTTTGGTATGCCAAAGTGCAAACCATGAAACACTTATATCGTCGGTGTAAATGCAAAACCTCGTATGTCGGTTCTAGCGATTTTCAAAGTACAAGCTTGTGTGTCCAATTTAGACAATTCTTGCAGGTTTTCAGATATTTTTACCGATCAGTATCAATGATACATTATTTATGAACAATATTTCCAAATTTCAAGTAAAACATTTCAGTTTGGAAAAAGTTATTATACTTTATTCCCTCCCCTTTAAAATTTTCCGAAACCGAGATACGAGGTTTTGCATTTACAACGACGATATGATATATCCTCATATAATGCAGCTTAAGTTGAGGTTTGGACAAAGATGGGCCTGGACCACTCATCTGAGAATGCATTTTAGACATACTATGTGCAAAATTTTAAAGCTGTCTGGTAATGTGCGATGAGAAATATATGTTTTATAACTAATTCTGAAAAAAAATTGAGGCAATCTTTGGACTAATGCAGAATAAAATCAGGCTGCATGTATATCATTATGGCTAATGTTGTTATACGATACATACTTAAGCCCCAAATCAAAACAACAAGGGGTCACCTTCATTTTGATGTCAACAATAGAGAAAGTATAAGAAAACTTTGGTAGTGATGGCCTTTTTCTCTTATCCATTCATTCAGTATTTTTTCCACCATGAGATACTTGTTGCGTTCTCCCAGTTTCAACTAGTCTACAACCTATCATCTGGGAAACAGTTTAATTACAAACTACAAATGTTTACATGGTTCCAATTTGAAAACTGCAGACAACTAAATGGATGTAACCTGTTGATAATATCTGAATTTGTGTCCAATATGGCACTGACTATATTGAGGCTTGCAATCATTATTTTCTTCTATTGCATCAATTTACTCCCAAGCATTTCTTATTACATGCAGTAAAATTCATCATTGTTTGTCTAACAGTAAAAGAAAACATATTCAAAACAACAAAATGAGCTGTTATCTGTAAAAAGGGGATCTTAAAGCATTTGAGATAACCATGTTTCTAGATCAGCCTTGTGTATATTTACAGTCTGGTGAGGCTCCATACCAATATCATAGAGAACAACATTGGTCTATCCGTATAAGTTGGCTGATCTAGATCCATGCTAGCCTTTTAACTAGTCAAAAGGTCCTTTTTACAGATTTTAGCTCAAATAATTATACAGCTACTCACAATAGCAGCTCCTGTCACAGATTGTGCATCACTTGATGTAGAGGTACCAGGTTGGGTCAGAGCGGGGCCAGATTGAGCCAGAGCGGGGCCAGACTTGCCCATCTTCCTGGCCTTGTCTCTCTTCTTCTGAAGTTTGTCCTGACGTCTCTGTTCAGCCCGAGCCATCTTGTTGCTGTGGGCTTCCTTCCTTTCGTTCAGGTCAAACTCAGTCACAATGGTATCCATGAGGTTCTCCTCAGTCTTAGTGAAGTGCTGCATTTAAAAGTCAATTACAAATACTCAGTGTCAAAACGGTTTATATACAGAGTATGAGTAATGGCATTGGAGTTTTTTTTTGTTGTTGTTTTTCAAAACTTGTTAATAATACAACAGTTTTAACTGGTCTTAATCTAAAGAACTTGCTGTAACATAAATGTAGATAACATTGATTAACAAGCTTTTCATAGAATGGTGAATATACGCAATATGACCTTGACATTGATAGATGACCTACAAATTGGTTACATATTTGAATATTGGTCTCAGACCAAATATGAACCTTGCAAATTAAAGCAATAAGAAGTTTGTAGATCAGTCAGATTGCACTGACGTTTAGGTTGATATCTTTACATTTTCAAGACACCTTTCTTTGTGATAACTAAAAATGACAGATTCTTACTTAATCATATCTAAGCATTCAACTTAAAGGGCGACGGTAACAGATGGTCTAATTGCAAAAAATGAATTTTTTTGAAAAAATATGCAAAACTTTTGTGTTGACCACCTCGGGATGGTTAATAATATGCGATTCAGACAGAGAATGAGCCGAAATTACAAGACAGATAGCTGAATTTAGGGAGAATCCAAGCCTAAATTCAACCCCATCACTGATGGGGTTAGAATTATTTTTAAATTGTTGCGCATGCGCATACAGCGCGGACCATGATTCAAACGAGATTCATACTTAAATTTCAATATGACGTCATCATGTATGTTGTGACGTCATTTAAGAAAGTCGCATGTCCTACTGTTTTGACCTACTTTCGACATCGCTTCATGAATTTGGTATCAAATTGCGAAAAAATGAGTCGTTGCTTCAATAGTTTCTCGTAATCATTTAGTCAGGTCATATAAAGCTTAAAAAGTGTACATTTCGTTTGTATTTGACAATTTTTGGGTCCAAATCTGGGAAATAGTAGCTTTAAACAATGACTGAAAAATAGAGGAAAAGGAAGAACTTGAAAACAAACAATTAACTTCATTGTTATGATAAACACTAAATGAATAATAAAACTTACAGGACTGGATGGAACCTTTGCCTGTTCACTGGCCTGCTCGTCTGAGCCAGAGCTGGTCTGCGTTGGCGTGACTTCAGTGTCACAGCTTGATCCAGACATTTTCTTGGCCTTCTGCGAGCGTTGTCGCAGCATATCTGCCTTACGAGCCTCAGCCTCCTCCATTTTCTTCTGCAAGTTGGCCATCCTGATTCTTTTGTCATCATCATCTACAATGCCTTGCATGAAGGCTTCTTCTTCCTTAGTGTAGGTAATAGTAATCTGAAAAATGATTATGTTTGTCTTGACAAGGTCAAAAATGACTAGTTATAGCCTGCTCCAATTAGAAATTGACTGTAGGCACTATATCTTACATTAAAGAATAGAGATAAAGAAAAGGGAGAATAATGCTGGTTATCATTGTTAATTCTTTACTGTTAAGAAGGGTATTTGCAAGTCACACAACATACAAGTACTTACAGCAGATGATGCTTGCATTTCAGGTTTGGCCTCAGCCTCCTCGGCCACATCACACATGGATGGAAGCTGAACTTCGGGCTCCTTCTTAGCCATGGACTTGGCCTTTTTAGACTTGCTAGCAAGGAACATCTCCCGTCTAGCATCAGCATCAGACATTTTCTTCTCAATCTCCCGTTTCTGGAGTTGGCGATCACTGTCGATGACAATGTTGCGCATTATCCTTGCTTCTTCTTCAGTGAAGGTGCTCTGGAAATTCAGCACAAATTCAATTATTTAGAAATACAGCACAATTATTTAGCCTTCCCAAATATATATTGACAGAAATTAAGACTGATACAGACTTATAGCAGGTTTTATGCATTCTTTCTTTGTAGAATTTACCTAAGTAATCCATGTAAGGGTGGTCAAAAACAGGGAATTGTTTTAGGAAAAGGTTTTTTAAGAAATTATTTGACCTGTCATTACATCACAGGAAATATTAGAACTCTTTAGTGTTAGTAAATCTTACTACACATACCTTGAACAGACCAACTACGATGAATAAATGTTGGAGTTACAGTTACTTAAAATGGTTACTTAAAATGCTTATGTTTGATTAAAAACCTTTTTTTTTACAGTAATTAGGCCATATGTAATGGTGTTTTACAGTTGACTATGCAAACAGAGACAAGAGCATCATGTAAAATATGCTGAATGAATCAATGAATAAACAACAACAGGGATGTTACCTCCACGGGGTCATGATGCAACTTTCCAGACTCAACCAAGGTGGAAATGGGCTCAACTTGACGCTTGCGTCCAAGAAACTTCTTCCTTTTCTTGACCTTGGATTGGTTGTCTTCATCAGCTCTCTATAAAGGAGGAGTTTGATTCAAACATTTTTCAAGGCATAATTAATTGAATAAATCAGAACTTTTGTACAGTACCAGCTCAAACTGCTTAAGGTCTTATCACAATTTCATCATGTGAGTGTGTATTTTGAACAACATCAATTACTTACGAAACAGCAATTTACTATAGCTTGAATTCAAAACATTACTTGGTGTTTTGGCTTTCTATAAATGTTCTTATCAAAGTATTGTGTAACTTTATGCCTGTACCTGACTATGTCAATAATGAACAAATGGTACAATAGTAAATCTTTCCCTAATCCATATCATGTTTATGTGATATCAAACCAGTGAAGGTCATCAAAATCATTGATATATATGTTAGTTTTCCTATTGTCAGTAGCTTTCCTTTTGTCGTCTGCTAGATCTAGATCTTTCCATTTGCATAAATCTACAAGTGTGTGGTTTGTGTAAGTTTATTAAAGTACCTTTTGCTTTTCAGCAAGCTTTCTCTTCCCAGCCTCGATCTCTTCATCAGGAATAACCTTGCCCAGAGTGGCTTCCTCCTCAACAGAGTATTCAAACTGAATTGAAAGAAAAGTAGAAATTCTAGACTAAAAACTTGCGCATGTGTAATAAAGGATTTTTAAAAGTGGACTTTGTTTCATATTCATACTTTTCACTGATGCATGTCATGGAAATAAAATTGCCTTGCAATATCAGATTTTAAAATTGACTACAAAAGTGATTTGTAGGTAAGAGGAGAAATACATTATCAAGGCTTTTCTTTCAAAATTTGGGAAGGGGTCCTGGTCAGTCATTTTTGGAAATTTTAGCGCAATTATGGGCAAGGAGAATAAATGTACAAATGAAAATACAACACTTTATAACCAGAATTTAACTGAATTATAGGAGACACACTGCTTCTTTGTGACTAGAATTACCCATGCATGTAAATGATCATTATTCATTTGTCCAATTTTGGGAATTTTAATTTTGAAAATTGGGAAATTCTTACTTTGAATTTGGGAAAAAAGGAGACCTTTTTCAATTGGGAAGCCACCGAATATCGGCCTGTTAAAGGAGGAAGAAAAGCCTTGCATATATGTATACAGACAGAGGGAAAAACAAATATCAGTGGTGGATCCAGAGGGGGTTCTCGATGCCTCTCCGTGGCCTGATTATTTCATTTTCATGCAGAAATCAGTCAAAATTAAGTGTAAAAACAGGAAAAGGAACACCTCTATCTGTATAATTGAACCCCTCTCACAGAAATCCTGGATCTGCCACTGAATATGGCCTACAGGCTACAGGGTTATGAATATAGCATGAAATTAATGATTGATCAATGATCAATAACCTGGCAGTCCTGGGCATTCTGAGCCAAATACAGACGCAGATGATCACAATGCTGAAACTTACAGGTGTTGATGAAAGCCAGAGCACCAACATAAGTCACCTTCGGTGTGGTATAAAATGGCATTTAATGCCCAAGATACAGGGGTAAAAAATTATCATAATTGTAATCAGTCACAATAAAAAAAGACCATGATCCAGGGAATTTGAAAAGTTTCAAACCTAGTCAGTCTGCTCGGACTTGTCTTCAAATGCTGAAAAGGATCAAAACTTTTTTATCCTTAGGTAATTTTCTTTTAAAATCAAGAATGTTTTCTCAGACTCTATCTTAAAATATTTTCATTTTCAAGATATGACATTTGAGTCTAGTCCATTTACACTTTTAGCCCATCTAGTTTGATTTTATGGACTTGACATAAGGTCCGGACTCCACTTTAGCGTGACAGGTCACATATACTTGTACATGACATGATGAGCATTACCTGAGGCAGATTGGCGTTGTAATCAGGACCCAGGTACTTCTCACTAATACTCTTAATAACAGAGTTGAGTTCAGGTGTGTACTCCTTCACACAGTCATCCAGACCCAAAACATAGGCCACATTCTCAGCAAAAGTCCTGGGCTCTTCCTCTGTAATTAGAAATCAAACGACTGACATTAACACATCCCCTCATAATGACACCTTTTGATGCCCCCACAAGCTAAAGGCTTTGGAAAACATTGTGGAAAATGAAGAACTTGCGGCCTGTGAAAAGCAACTTCTTCATGGCCCAAAATATTTTCTACCCAAAACAAGATGTGTTGATGAGACACAAATGCCCCCGAAGTGGCCATTTTTGTAAAATGTTAAGTTTTTGTAGAGTAAATTGTTGAAAAGGGTTAACGGATGACCTTCAGGAAGGTCAAATTGCATGGAACAGCAGGGGTCTTGCTACCAATTTTTGTTTGGGGCCAGGGGCCAGTGAAATTGGGAAAAATAGCGTCGTTTTACCTAAATTGGGAAAACCTAAAACAAGTTTGTATTCATTCTGTCACTCAGTTTCAGCTGCAAATTAGACTGTAGTGATTTAAAATGCTTTGTACATACTCTTGTTCAAGAATCTACTTGAAAACTGTCTTCAAAATGTTTGTAAAATGAAGATGAGGTTTTAACATGGGGCATTCTGGGTCCTCATTGTGAATTTTCACCTGAGAATTGGGAAAAAAAGATACTTTTTGCTATTGGGAATGGGGCCCAATAACGGCCCCAAATTTTGGCAAACGAGACCCCTGAACAGATAGATATCATTGAATGGAACTTGCATGTACCAAATTTGAGCTTTGTATGTCAAATAGTTTGGGAGAATAGGCAAATTTTAAGTTTTTAGAGTAAAATGTTAAGTTTTCGTAGAGTAAAGGGTTGATCTTTTCAGATAGTGAGCCGTCCCTGAATGACCAAAATGTTTTATCAGCTCTTTTAATTTAACACTCACAATACTTTTAAACAAGAGTGCCATGGTCACAATATACGCTGCCACTTATAAAACTTGAGACAAAACAAGATGTGTTTGTGAAACACAAATGCCCCCGAAATGGCCAATTTTCTAAAATGTTATGTTTTCGTGGAGTAAAGGGTTATTAAGGGTTAAGGGATGACCTTGAGGAAGATCAAATTGCATGGAACAGTTAGACATCATTGAAAGGAAGTTGCATACTAAGTTTGAACTTTGTATGTCAAGTGCTTTTGGAGAAAAGGCAAAGGTTAAGTTTTCTGAGTAAAAGGTTAAGTTTTCGTAGAGTTAAGGGTTGATAAGGGTTAACGAGTGACCTTGAGGAAAGTCAAATTGCATGGAACAGATACATATCATTAAAACGAAGTTGCATGCCAAATTTGAGCTTTGTCTGTCAAATACTTTTGGAGAAAAGGCAAAGGTTAAGTTTTCAGAGTAAAAGGTTAAGTTTTTGTAGAGTAAAGGGTTGATAAGGGTTAATGGATGACCTTGAGGAAGGTCAAATTGCATGGAACAAATAGATATTATTGAATTGAAGCTGCGTACCAAATTTGAGCTTTGTATGTCAAATACTTTTGGAGAAAAGGCAAAGGTTAAGTTTTCGGACAGACAGACGGACAGACAGACAGACGGACAGACGGACGGACAGACAGATAGGGATGTAACGATACATCGGACTATCGATATATCGCAATAGTGACCTCTGTGATAGTGCTATCGTGATAGGCAACTGGCAATATCAATAGTATCGCAATAGTGGTATCCACTATCGCAATAGTTTTGATAGTTCTAAAAATAGCAATTTGTCACATGACATTGTCTAATTTTTGCCAAAAATCTGTCTCTTAGATATCAGTCATCAATGACAGGCTACTCAAATCATTAAATGTCACTCTCTTCCTTCAGATTATTTATTTAATGATTCTGCAAATTAATTCATTTATGAAAAAATAAGCAGAAAATGTGTTTTTTAATGAATAAATGTCCATTTATAGCACTAAAAGCTATAACAATAGTATCGCAATAGTATAGCAATAGCAACCTACAATAGCAATACTATTGCGATAGCAACTTGGTCAATAGCAATACTATCGCAATAGTCATTTTGGTCTGCAATAGTCATCCCTACAGACAGACAGACAGACGGACACGAGTAAAACAATATGCCCCCGATCTCTCGATACGGGGGAATAAAAATGACATTGACAAGGATTTATAAATATTCACACAAAAACCTGTAAAAAGTTGTGTTCACAAAAAGGTTTTTATAAATATCCATTCAAAAACCTGGAAGGAATTGCGTTCATGAGGCTGAAATATCATTAAGCCCCAGAGACTAAGGTTGAAGGGGGCATAATTCAGGCAAAAATCAATGTACCATAAAATCCTTACTTCATGCACATCTACCAATTTAGGTAATAACATCCACCAAGTTTCATTAGGATCCAGTCTGAATCTTAGAAGAAGTTGTGTTGACAAGGCTGCAATTTCAGTCAGCCCCAAAGACTAAGGTTGAAGGGGGCATAACTCTGGCAAAAATCAATGAACCATAAAATCCTTCCTTCATGCACATCTACCAATTGAGGTGATAATGTTGACCAAGTTTCATTAAGATCTAGCCAGAAACATAGGAGGAGTTGCGTTGACAAGGCTGCTATTTCAATAAGCCCCAGAGACTAAGTTTTAAAGGGGCATAACTCTGGCAAAAATCAATGAACCATAAAACCCTTCCTTCATGCACATCTACCAATTGAGGTGATAACATTGACCAAGTTTCATTAAGATCCAGCTAGAAACTTAGGAGGAGTTGCGTTGACAAGGCTGCAACTTCAATAAGCCCCAGAGACTAAGTTTTTAAGGGGCATAACTCAGGCAAAAATCAACGAACCATAAAATCCTTCCTTCATGCACATCTACCAATTGAGGTGATAACATTGACCAAGTTTCAAGAAGATCCAGCCAGAAACCTAGGAGGAGTTGCGTTGACAAGAAAAGTGGACTAACGTACGGACGGATGGATGGATGGACGGATGGACGGACGGACAGACGGAGAAGATGACGCCAATATAAACTAAGTTTTTAAGGGGCATAACTCAGGCAAAAATCAACGAACCATAAAATCCTTCCTTCATGCACATCTACCAATTGAGGTGATAACATTGACCAAGTTTCAAGAAGATCCAGCCAGAAACCTAGGAGGAAATGCGTTGACAAGAAAAGTGGACTAACGTACGGACGGATGGACGGATGGACGGACGGACGGACGGAGAAGATGACGCCAATATGCGTCCGCCTCCGGCGGCATATAATAATAAAAATTGACACTCTAACCAATGACTAACAGTTTTTATTCCAGCACAGACGCGCACCTGCCAGTAATACCCGAAAGGGGAGTTAGGCAGTATATATAGATAGATAAGGGTGAACGCAGATGACCTTGAGGAAGGTCAAATTGCATGGAACAGATAGATATTGATCATTGAAAGGAAGTTGCATGTGTTAAATTTGAGCTTTGTATGTCATACTTTTGGAGAAAAGGCAAATGTTAAGTTTTCAGACAGACAGATGGACAGACAGATGGACGAACAGACAGACAGACACCAGTAAAACAATATGCCCCCTATCTTTTGATACGGGGCATAAAAACAAATAATGTAAAATTTCAATCACTTGAAGTCGTTGCCTGCAACATCTTTGGATTTGGACAAGTCTGGTAATGGATTAGCCGTTTCTCTTCAAACTAGAACTGTCGCAAAGCGGACAAATACCTCCCACTAGTGCATTGTCACTGAAAAAGTGCTGTAGGTCAAATTGTTCTTGACTTAGAGCATTGAAACAGATTTTAAACAAAGTCCAATTGTGACCTTGACCTTTGACCTTTATGACCCAAAAACAATAGGGCAACTCCTTGGGTCATGGGCAACAACTAGATGTAAAGTTTCATGGTCCTAGGTCAAATGGTTCTTGACTTAGAGCACGGAAACAGATTTTAAACAAAGTCCCATTGTGACCTTGACCTTTGACCTTCTGTCTTCATTACCCAAAAACAAAAGGGCACCTCCTTGGGTCAAGGGCAACGGAAACGGCAATCTTGTCAGATCCAAGGGCACATAACTTCCCAACTTTCTTATCCAATTGAAACGATTCAAACTCATACAAGGTCTTATAGTCGCCAAAATTGTGTCCAAGTTTTGTCTTGATTGGTCAATAATTGTAGATGCTAGAAAGTAAACAAAGTCGAAAACAGTAGAAAACGAGTCGACTGTATTGTCAAATTCAAGGGCATTTTACTAACGACTTTCTGGTCTGATCAGACTGAAAACCAAACTCATATAAGATGTTATAATCATAAACAATATGTCCACCAAGTTTTGTCTTGTTTGATCAATAATTGTGGATGTTAGAGTGTATACAAAGTCAAAAACAGTCAAAAACGGCATTATAAATTATTTTGTAAATTTCAAGGGCACATAATTCAAAACTTTATATTCCAATCCAATTGAAAATCTCACTCATGTATGATCTAATGGTCACCAACATTATGATCAAGTTTTGTCTTGATTAATCAATATTTGTAGATGCCAGAGTGTAAACAAAGTCTAAATGTCAAAAACAGCAATTTTGTAAAATGCAAGGGCACATACCGTAATTATTCTAATAAATGCCCATATTCTAATAAACGCCCATCCCCCAAATCGTGGCTGAAAAATTGCTTATTTTAAGCACAATTTTAGCGAAGAGGGGTGATTCTAATAAACAGCCATCCCCCAATTCCAGATTAAAATAATGTAAGCCATACACAAAGATTATTTCAAAAACAATAAAAAAGAGAATGTCCAGCCTGCAATCTGTTTGCAATGAAGGATTTATATTATATTGAAAAGTGTATTTTGCAGTCCTAATAACAAGAGTCTTACAAGACTTTGCCAAATTCGATTTGCAGAACTTCTAGTCTATAAATTGACACTTGATTCGCTAATTTTACTAACAAAAGTAGAATACCTCTAATAAACGCCCACCCCCTACTTTTCCATCGACTACGCCCGGACGTTTATTAGATTAATTACGGTAACTCCTGACTCTCTTGTCCAATCAAAGTGAAAATCAAACTCATCCCAAATCTTATGGCCACCAACATTATTTCTAAGTTTTGTCTTGTTTGATACATAATTGTAGATGCTAGAATGTAAACAAAGCCAAAAACGGCAATTTTGTAAAATTCAAGGGCACATAACTCATGACATTCTATTCCGATCAAACTGAAAATTGAACTTGAGATCTAAAAGTCACCAACATTGTGTCAAACTTTTGTCTTGATTGACAAATATTTGTAGATTCCAATGTGTAAACAAAGTCAAACCTAGCTATTTTTGATGTTCAAGGGCACATAACTCCGGACTTCCAGGTCCGATCATGCCCATAATCAAATTCATATGAGAACTTATGACCATACTTGCTTTGACCAAGTTTGATCAAGATTGGCCAACTTTTGTGGATGCTAGAGTGTAAACACCAAATTGTTGACAGATGGACAACAGACATCGAGTGACCACAATAGCTCACCTTGAGTACTTCGTGCTCAGGTGAGCTAAAAAAGCTATTTACCTTTTTTGTTTTTTCTTCCAGATATTATCTGATTAGAATTAGTCATTTAAAGATAAATAAAAATCTAAGGCACATTTCTTGTTGGGGCCAAGATACCCCGGCGGGGGTATCTTGGCCCCTACATTGATTGTATTTGACTGGATAGAAGAAGCTAAAGCTAAAGTATGTGGATTGAAAGGAAAGAGGGAAAATAATGAGAAAGGACAGAGAGAGAAGAGCGATGGGGAGAGACAGGGTGTAGAGAGAGAGAAAGGGTCAGTGTTTTTCTCTGTGCTCTACATTTGAATTTTGATGCCAGAAGGCTGATTTGCGCTCGGTAAACCCAGATCTGTAGGAATAGGGGGCTAATTTGGCATTTTTGACCAACTTTAGGGGGGCTAAGCTAAGCCCCCTAAAGTTGGTCAAAAATGCCAAATTTTCCTTATTTTCACTAAAATTTTATGGAAATCCAATTTAGCCCCCCCTCCCCCCCCCCCCCCCCCAATATTCAGACACTGGGGCTTTAGCCACCCCAATGCAAAATTACTTCCTACAGGCCTGAAACCAGAGACTGCACCTCTGGTATACCGAGCGCAAAAAATGTTCTGCTACGATATCGCAGCTAGAGGGGAGATAGCTGCAATATCGTAGCCACAAATTTGATAATGGGTATTGGTTTGAAACCCAGATCAAAATTTAAAAAGGTTTCGGTTACATTATCGATATTGCAACTATCCTCGAGTACTTTATTTCGACGCATCTTTATTACGACGCCATTTTTGTTTTGACCTCGCTTACAATTTAATAACACCGTGTGACGTCATTCTCGCGCACTTCTGTTTACAGAAGACACAAAGCATCCAAGAAAACCAAAATATGAACAATCACAGATTACCAAATATCAATTCAGGGTTCGACCGACACTAAGGGGAGTCAACGAGTCCGAGACTCCTTATAGATTGGCAGGACTCCCTCATTTTTAATCCAAGGATTCCGTCAGACTCCTAAGAAATTATGATTGACATATCAGTTAGAAAAAATGCAACATGGTAAATAAGCTCTGAGTTGTAGGATCATATGTCCTGTATCTCTCCTTTAGGCTTTAGTATTGGATAAAGCTGTTGACATTGGAATGACAATGACTAGCTTTCAAAATGCACCTTACATGTAATATAAAATGTTGGTGTTTTATTCGGACTCCTTAATTTTCCACGGGACTCTCTGAGTTATCTGGATGGGAGTCCGGCAGACTCGTATCATGGAAAAGTTAGTGTCAAACCCTGCAATTTAGTCATATTTTATTTTAAACACAAAAATATTCCATTTTTTCTTATTACCAAATTTCCATGTTCTAAAAAATGTTATTTTCCGAGATTTTTGGAAAATGGAAAGCAGACAGCCGACACCGGATATCTCGCTGTTTTTAGAAAGTCACGTGACTGTCATGTGACATGTAACATGATTTCCTTATGAAAATTCACTGTTTTGGATGATGTACTTGTTATCTTCATATTGTGTGGTTAACATAATAGTTTTTTAACACCCATGATGTTTTGAAATGATGTTGTATACAATATTTTCATTTCTTTTTTCTAGATAAGAAACCTCAAGCCAAGTGTAGGAGTTTTTCTCCCACATAGATAACAACCGCATACCATCTATGCAGAGATACTGGAGTCCTGATGGAGTCCCTGAAGCCACACTGTGGCTGAACTGTCCGAGAAAATCAATCCAGAGGCTGTCTGCTCTGGACCACTATTCTATCCTTGCATTCTTACAAGCACATCTTAGTTCATAGTTAATTTTTCCAGCTCCAGTTAACTAATTCATGGCGTACAGGTTTCTTAGAGTGAAAAGAGAACAGTTACTGTACTTCCGTTTTTGTCAGGGTAAATATAGAAAGCAATGAAATGAGTCGTTTCTCTGTACTCTCACTGCCGCCATAATGGAAACCCATACGGTGGCCATACCCGATATTTTTTCTGTAGATTATGTTGTTAATTAAGTTTCAGCGAAATCAGGAGTTCTAAAAGGCGGATGAATGAATGAGCTTTATGTTGCAAAGGTAGATAAATGTTTGGTATTTCATTTTGTTTACTTAATGGCCGATTGTTTCTTAGGTGCGTCAGAACTACGTATCCTAGTGTAAGCAATAGTCACGCACTTAAGGCTTTGTGCCTTATTATCTGTTGAAAGACTTATCTAATGAGACAATTACCTCTTTTAGTGTCTTTTTATACTTAATTCCTTGCTCAGACACCAACAAAAAATTAAAAGAATCCCTTTTACAAAATTTTACAAAGTAATTAAAAATCATGATAAAAAAATCCTTATCTAGTTTGAGAGTAATCAATATTCACTCATATGAAAACCTGGTTGGTGAAAATGTAACTTAGCTAACAGCAAGTCTTAGAAACTCTTGTATTCAAAAAATCAACTTTTTGTACACACAAAAAGTGCATTTAGTTATTGATATCTTTTCTAACTATGAAATAATCAAGCATTTTAAAATGTAGGGGGTTCCTTCCCGAGAACACCTTACTGAACATGGAAAATTTGTAGGGTAGCTTCATAAAAATACAATATTTTCCTTTATAAAATCACCAGATTAACCAGATTTGCAGGATTTGAGGAAGAATGTTGGCTCATTACTCTGGTATATAACATGAGACTATAAAGCTGAAAATTTTGTTTTGCAGAGGTGATAACTTTTGTTAAGAAATTCAGTCGCCATGTTTAATCAGCTTATTTTTCATATAAGGACTGTGGCAAAGTTGGTTGCCATCTTACTTTTTATTGTCAACCTATAAAATACCTACAAATTCTATGATTCTAAAGCTAATTGAAAGAGGAAATTAGATGACGTAATGTCAAAGCACTTGCAAGGACAGAAACCAAAATTATATGCTTTGAATATCCCCTGAAATTCAGATATGGTGAGTATACCTAATACCGGCGTATACGAAATACCGGTGATCGCCGAAATATCCGAATAACAATGACAATGACAATGACAATAGCTTTATTCCAATCAAGGGTCCACTAAGGACAAACAATCAAAGGGGACAATCCCCATACAATGATTATGTGTGATTATAGAGAAAGATGATAGCCCTATCCCAAAAGACAAAATTTTAGTATATTCAAATTTAAAAGCTGCTGTATGAGACAAATGAATGTAGGTTAAGGTAGAAACTGTGTAAAAAATAGGTCCGGAAATATTGAGACAAAAGGAGCAGATGCTGATTATCAGCGTCCCCTTCCTCCGTCTCAACACCGTCCAAAGCCTTTCGTGAGGGACGTCAAAGCCAGGTCTTGTAAGGGAAAGGGCGAAAAAAGAGAAAAACATATCCGTACATATTACGGAATACAAGATCTATACATCTTAACAATACTGTGATATGTCAGCATACATGTATAACAAACTATAAGTCGAGTATCAAGTTGAAACCAGTTGTTAACCCACCTACCAGCAGCTCAATTTTGGACATGTCTATATTTAAGATGCAAAACTGATTAACAAAATTTTACAATGTATCAAGTCTTTACTGATAGAAGACATTGGGGAAATGAGGAAAATAGTTCTTAGAAACAACCTCCTCACCCTCCCAAAGCCTTTATCTTGTTGTGTGTTAGCCCATTACCAAACAGCAAAAATTTATACTGTTCCAAATTCAAAGAAGATACAGACGACAATTTTAAGTGAATATGACTATATAAATTCAAAGATGATGCAGACAACAATTTCAAGTGAATGACTATATTTATTGGTCTTTGTGAGTAGAAAACCTTGTGGGAAATGCAGAGATTGCCTGTCACAAACAATCTCCTCATTTTCCACAATGGTCTCCAAAGCCTGTATCTCGAAGGGGGTCAAGAGGCTTCTATGTTTGGGAATGGGTTAAAAAAAACTAGATGCCGAAGGGCAACATGTCGAGCCCGCTCATTTTGAAGAAAGAAGACCATACCTATGTCTACAGCTGTCATTACAATGGCGTTGTAAAAGTGGGGACAAAATAAGTTGGAATGATGGGGATCATGGTGAGACAGTTTATTGTTCACAAAATATTACATGTCTATGTATTTATAACGAGATACCAGAATGGATTAATTTGAGTATACATATGTGACCCGTCACGCTAAAAGGGACCTTATGCTAAGTCCATAAAACCAAATTCCGAGAAATATACCAGACCAAGCAGAAGTCCATCCGATGTCGTATTTGGAAAACGAAAATATTGTAAGGTAGAGAAAACATTCTAGATTCAGAAAATACTTAAACGTGAAAAGTTTCGACCCTAGTCAGGCTGCGCGGACTGCGCAGACGGACTAGGGTCGATACTTTTCACAAATCCGATAAGGTCCCTTTTAGCGCGACGGGTCACATATAAGGAAAATAAGCCATGCCCCCTGGCACCCATTTTTTGTACGGATCGGAATAATTTGAACATTCTGAGAAGTACGAAAATTAGCTGCACGTAAATCAACTCATTTTTTACATTTGACCTCAAAGTTTGACCTTGACCTTTCATCTTGGAATCTGGTTCTTGCACGCGACACTCCATCTTACTGAGCTTGACATTTGTGCCAAGTTATTTCTGAATCCCTCCATCCATGGTGAAGTTATGGCCCGGACAAGCAAAAATCATCTCATTTTTGACATTTGACCTCCAAGTTTGACCTTGACCTTTGAGCTTGGAATCTGGTTTTTGCACGTGACACTCCGCCTTACTGAGCTTGACATTTGTGCCAAGTTATTTCTGAATCCCTCCATCCATGGTGAAGTTATGGCCCGGACAAGCAAAAATCATCTCATTTTTGACATTTGACCTCCAAGTTTGACCTTGACCTTTGAGCTTGGAATCTGGTTCTTGCACGCGACACTCTGCCTTACTGAGCTTGACATTTGTGCCAAGTTATTTCTGAATCCCTCCATCCATGGTGAAGTTATGGCCCGGACAAGCAAAAATCATCTCATTTTTGACATTTGACCTCCAAGTTTGACCTTGACCTTTGAGCTTGGAATCTGGTTCTTGCACGCGACACTCTGCCTTACTGAGCTTGACATTTGTGCCAAGTTATTTCTGAATCCCTCCATCCATGGTGAAGTTATGGCCCGGACAAGCAAAAATCTTCTCATTTTTGACATTTGACCTCCAAGTTTGACCTTGACCTTTGAGCTTGGAATCTGGTTCTTGCACGCGACACTCCGCCTTACTGAGCTTGACATTTGTGCCAAGTTATTTCTGAATCCCTCCATCCATGGTGAAGTTATGGCCCGGACAAGCTCCATCCGGACGGACGCACGCACTAACGCACGCACGCACTAACGCACGCACGCACTAACGCACGCACGCACTAACGCACTAACGCACATACACCGAACCGCCATTGTGACAACTATGTCGAGCTCACCGCAAGCGGGCTAGACAAAAAGCATCAAAGAGTAGGGTGGGTTACATTAGGATGCATGTAAGGATAATGATTCATGCACAAAATTTGATAGTTCAGTTATAACATGATAATCAGTGTTAGACATAAGCCAATCAAATTTATGGTTATCTTTTAATGAATAAAAGTTGCTACAATGTTTCTGCACAACATCAAACAAGTTATTTCGAACATGGGTATACTTAGGGCACCGAAGTAAAAAGTGATATTCATCTTCTATTTCAAAAGGACAATTATCACATACCCTATTTTCAACGGGAATAGGAGGTTTTAAAAATCTACCTCTTTCTATTTTCAGCCTATGAGAGCTGATACGGAATTTGGTTAATGACCTCCGTTTCTCAAAATTCTTAATAATAGTCAGATAATGTTCAAATTCAAAATGAATTTTGAATGAAAAGTATGTCCTTAATTTCCCATCAATATTTTTAGTTCTTGATTCGGCCCAAAATGTTTTGTATCTTTCTAGCAGATGACTTTTAACAAGCCTTTTAAAAGATTTAAGGTTCATATCTAGTAGCAAGTTAGTTGATGCAGGAAAATTAAGCAACTCAAGAATATTACTGATATGAGTAAACCAACTATTACAACCTTTACTATGTAATGTTTTGGAACAAGCAAAAGCATCTTTAAGAAGATCCGAAGAAGTAGTCTCAAGTCTATGCCAATAAGATAGGGCTGAAAGTAGTATATTTATTTGAATAGGGTATCTGGCTAGTTCAGACATTACAGCAAAATTAGAACTTCTTTTATGGACTCCTAAAATGTATTTACAAAAATGAATATGAAGTTTTTCGGAGAAGAAATTTTTACTTACTTTAGAAGGATCAAATAAGTCATCAATATTAGCTTTTTATGCTCCCCGAAAAAATTTCGGGGGAGCATATAGTCGCCACGCTGTCCGTCCGTGTGTCCGTGTGTCCGTGTGTCTGTGTGTCTGTGTGTCCGTGTGTCCGTCCGTCCGTCCGTCCGTCCACAGCCATATCTCAGCAACCCTTGGACCAAATTCAATGAAACTTCACATGTGAACTCCCTTGGTCAATACCTAGGGACCTTTTTCTCCGTTTGTGAATTTAAGGCTGCGTCATGGGAAAAGGGGCCTTAGTGTAAAAAGTAGTTTTTCTCTTATTTCTCTTCATCTAATGGGCAGAATTTAATGAAATTTTGTGCTCATGTAATAAATTGGATGTTCTAGACCATATTCTATAAATAATGTGTGTACAAAAAAGCTGTCATGGGAAAAGGGGGCTTAATGTATGATAGTTTTTATTTTGTGACAAACACTTATTCGGGGAGCATAATCCGTCTGTGACGGCTCTTGTTTTGAAATAGAACATGACCAGATTTCAGACCCGTATAATAAAATGGGTTTAATAATGTGATCAAAAACATGTATACTTGTATGGATACTTGGATTAAGCGATAAAATATTGCGTTTAAGTGAGTAGAGTGCTTTGACAGCCTTATCATAAAGTTGCTTTTTTACTGGTGTAAAGGATCCTGAAGCGGAGAACATAATTCCCAAATATTTATAAGTATTTACACATGATAGAGCATTTCCGAAGATAACAAATTTGTGACTATTTATCAATCTACCCGCCTTATTAAAAATCAGGATTTTAGTTTTTTCTATATTAATCGATAAACACCAGTCTTCACAGAACTCCTGTAATATATCAAGCTTTTGTTGCAAGCCAGTAGACGATGTTGATAACAGAATTACATCATCAGCATACATGAGGCAATCTATCCTTCTGTTATTTAGATAAACAGGATCTTGTGATCTAATTAAATATGTTGGTAGATCATTTATAAAAATTTTAAAAAGGTTTGGGCTTAAGACGTCCCCTTGCCTTACACCAACTAAAGATTGAAAAGTTTTAGTTACTTTATCATTAACCTTCACACACAGTAAAGATTGAGAGTACATACTCTTAATAACATTATAAAACAATCCATGAATGTCCATTCTTACAAGCTTTATAAAGATGGCCATGTGTAAAACCGAATCAAAGGCTTTCTGAAAATCAACGAAACAAGAATATATTTTTGAACCTTTTGAAAAATAATAATCAACAATGCATTTAACGACAAACATGTGATCAGATGTACGGGAGTTTTTTGAAAAGCCAATTTGACAGTTATCAATAAGATTATTCTCAGATAAATACTTATCAAGCCTAGAATTTAGTATGGTATTAAATAGTTTGCCTAAACAGCCAGTTACGGTGATCCCACGATAATTGTTGGGATCTTCCCTGCTGCCTGTTTTGAATATTGGAGAGATATAACCTGTAACCCAATTCCTAGGGTAAATACCAGAAAGTAAAATTTTATTGAATATTATCTTGAGACTAGGTAAGATATAGTTATGAGCAGATTTGATCATATTATTGCTAATCAACTGGAGTCCTCCAGATTTATTGCATTTTAATTTTCTAATGGCATCAGAGATTTCCTAATCTTTAATTTGAAAATCTAATATATTAAAGGTTGAAACATTCTGATTTTCAAGTCTTTGAAGAAGATCTTGTAGATTTTCTAATTTCTGATTAAATCTGTCAGGTACAGAATTAAGAGATTTGAAATAATTTTCCCAAATACTTGGATCAATCTGAGATTGATCATCATTTTTATTTTCTTTTAGACTGTCAATAAGGTCCCAATAAGCTTTCGGATCTGAGGACTGCAGTTCATCTAACTGTTGGAGAATTTTTTGTTTAAAGTTTCTTTTCTTAAATTTTCGCAGCTTGTTATATTCTGGATATAATTTAAAATAACTGCCCTTGATACCAGGATCAAATGGAAATTTACTCATTAATCTACCCTTGTTTAACAGCCTGTTTCGCAAAAGGTACAAATCATTGTCAAACCATTTCTGATGAACTTTTTTGGTTTTGTTTTTACGAATATTAGGTCTTCGCAAAGTATTTTCCGCAACGGAAATAATTATATTTTCAAAGTTATTACAACAAGTATCAATATCACTATTCATGCAGGACTTATTAAATTCAATTAATTTCTCGGACATATCAGCATTTGTGAAGTAAGAAGAAAATTTAAAAGCAGAATCTGTATTCCATTTGTATTGTGCAGGCATAGACTTCAGACCTTCATCTTCAGTCAAAGTTTCAGAATAAACATATGAAGCTAACAACCTAAATGAAAGTTTACAATGTGTATCGGATAGCAAGTGATTGAAACTTGATACTTTAAAAGTCATTACTTGTTGAAGAATATTTTCAGATACAATGACATAATCCACAACACTCTGGCCATGCACATTAAAGCAAGTAAAATTGCCATAACTATCACCCAGCACTCTTCCGTTTAAAATACGTAAACTGTTTCCAATGCAAAAATCAAGCAATTCTTTGCCTCTTAGATCAATTTTAGTATCTTTGCTGTATCTCCTTTTAGAGTTGTCTGCTATGTAATGCAAGTTAATTGGGACAAATTCATCTATATCATCAGTTACAAAATCATTTTCTGAACCACAGCGCGCATTAAAATCGCCACATAAGACAATATCGCCCAAAATCTTGATATGTAAATATATCTTTCTCGATTAATTGGAGAATTTCAGATTCTTCAGATAAATAAGAAGAGCTGCTAGGTGGATAGTATACAGTACATAAGAAAATATCATTACAGAGATTAAAGAAATCTTTCTTTAACTGAATCCAATGAAAATTTGTATTTCTAATAGGTAAAAATTTTATACCATTTCTAATGTGAGACTTGGATAATATTGCAATACCTCCAAAATAACGGTTATTTCTGGAGATAGGTCTACATACTTGAAAGTAATGATACCCTTCTATATAAACATTATCATCATAGCCTAAGTGTGTTTCAACTAAGAGAATTATATCATGTGCCAATATACACTTCAGGAAAATATCATCTTTGGTTTTGTCATGAGTCTTGGACTTTAGTCCACCGACATTCAGAAAACAGATGTCGAGGCCTTGTACTGTAGGCATAATTAAACATGAAATATTTATAATAATAGCTTTATGTTAAAGAAATCTTTTTATAGTCAAGCTAGATCAACTTTTTGAAATAGATGGATCTAGATTGTAGAAACAAAACAAGACACAGATGTGTATGAAAATATAAAAAAAAAAAAAGAGAGAAATATAGTACTACTTTGTACTTAGTGACTAGATAATTACTCACTAGTAATGGATTTAGTAATATCCATTATTTCGGCCCCTATACCGAAACCATGGTGGAACACGACTACCACCTCTATATCGTCCCCTACCTCCAGGATATTGAGACCCTCTACCTAGTGGCCGAGGCTCCCAACCTCCGGGGGGTGGCAACTTAATACCTTTTCCAGCACCTCTCAAACCGAAATGAGCATCAAGAGAAAGACGAATATTAGATGCTAACATAGAAGTTCCTTGTCGGCTCAGGTGAACTTTATCATTTGCATTTAAGAATCTTGGAATTGGTTGACCCTGTACAGCCATGTTGCTGTTATCAATAATTGATAGATTATCTTTCTTATAGAATGTACTTCTAATAAGGCCGTTAACGACCAACACTTTGTCATTAAGATCATCTCCGTCATCTCTTGGGGTTTCCATGGAGACCATAATCTGTGCGGATGGCCATTTATTGGTTGTAATGTCAACAATGTCGTTCAATTTTTTTACACAAGTAGTAGGGTCTTCGGATTTCAAATTGTTTGTCATGGAATGGAATACCACAACATCTGGTTCACATTTTGAGGCCTCAACCACTTTTGAGGTCTCTTCCAATGAGTAGGCTGGTGATTTTGTGACGTCATATTCTCTCGACAGGAGTTTAGGGTCTATATTTCTAACAATCGAGGTGCCTATCAGCAGAACGGACTTATCTTTATTCATATCCTTGGTAGGAGAGTTAATTTGTGCTGGTTGCTTGGGAGTACCAGCAGTTTCTTCAGAAATTAGTACTTTTACCTTGTCCGTGTATTTAGTAGATACTGGTTCAAAGGAGTTAATAATAGGCGAAGTTACAGTATTTGACAGAAGTACTTCTGCCTCCAATGTTTTTCTTCGTAGTGATGCAATTGTTTCTTCGAGTTGGAGAATTTCGTTGTTCTTCTTTTCGATTTTATCATATAGTAGCTTTTCCTCTTGACTGTTGTCGTTCAATGCGCTTGATAATTGTCTTTTAGTTCTTGTCAAGGATTGCTGAAGAAAGTCTTTTTCTGATTCCAGTATGGAGATTTTCATTTCATAGTCGCTTTTCAGCTTCTGAATGTTGTGGTCGTGGTCAGATTTTTCAGCCTCCAGGCTGCGGATTTTCTGGTTAAGTTTCAACACTTCAAGTTCTAGTTTTTTGTTGGCGTGATCATGTCCTGTTTTATTAGGAGTACTTGGATTAGCTTGCAAATTGGCTATTTTACTACTTAGTGATTCAATCAGCTTTCCATGATTCTCTAGAATGGCAGAGTGAGACAACATCGCTGACACTACTTTGTTATTAAGAAATTGCTCTTGCGAGAGCTTCAGTTTCATAAGCGCTTCTGATATGTTGTTTTCAAACTGTTGGAATATTTCAGAACCAAGATTGGTCGTATCAGGCTTTGGGTTACCTTCCAAATTGGTCGTAACAAACGCGTGCGCAGATGCAGACGCTTACTTCCGCTTCCAGATATTT
Organism: Fragum sueziense; assembly: GCA_963680895.1. NCBI lineage: Eukaryota > Metazoa > Mollusca > Bivalvia > Cardiida > Cardiidae > Fragum > Fragum sueziense. The sequence continues at coordinate 28,477,179 of OY804605.1, forward strand.
GTTTTGATACGGACGGCTGCACAATGTCATTTCTACGGGTAAGTTCCAGTTTTTCTATATGAAAATACACTAGTGACGAAGAAAAAAAGGTCTGTCTACTCACGGAATTCCATAAATAAACCATTTTGTTGACTTTCCCCGATAAAATCCCCCAGAAATAGAAGAAAAATTGACATTACAGCGGTGACAGCTATCGGCTGCTAAATGACCTTCACCTTGACATTAGCCTTTCTTTTCTCACGTGATTTGATGTCATGTGATTACCTTATTTGGAATGCAAAAATCTACTGGCTTAAACTTCCATTCAATTTCCTTAATCCGTTTCCAAATTGAAACAAAATTATTTTTTATTGATGTTTTTAAAAAAGTTAATGTCTTTAGAAAAGTAAAAATATTTTTTTTTCCAATTTCAATTTCCAACCATTGGCAAATACAAGAAAAGGCAATATGATGTCAATCTTATTAGAAAGGCCTATGACCAAGTCAAAACAGAGAAAATGTCAGTCTGCAAAGCAGCCAAGCTGTATGGGATTCCGGTTAGCACTCTGAGAGACCGTACATTGGGCCTTCAACCTGTCCCGGATGCAAAAGGGAGACCAACAAACCCTGGTCCAAGCCCTCTATTCAGCTTGGAAGAAGAGGAGCAGCTTGTAGACTACGTAACTTATATGGCTGGTATAGGGTATGGTTACTCCAGGAAGGAATTTATCAACCTAGCTACTGATTTTGCCGTACAACTGAAAAAAAGAAAGACTTCAGACCCAGTTTTAGCCCAATCCTGGTTTGATGGCTTTAAGAAGAGGAATCCAAGCCTTACCTTAGGAAAGGCAAGAAAGTTATCTATGGTCAGGGCTAAGTGCACATCACCTGGTGTTCTTGAGAGTTATTTCCATGAACTGGAATCTGTCTTTGAAAAACATGACTTTTGGGAAAGACCCGAGAACATATGGAACATTGATGAAACAGGTTTGATGATGGAGCATACACCAACAAAGATCGTCTGTCAAAAAGGCACCACACCACAAGCCATCACCTCAAACCGTGGGAAAAATGTCACTATAATTGCAATGGGTAGTGCTGCAGGGGTGTGTATTCCACCTTTCTATGTTTTTCCGGGTAAAGGCTGGAATGCAGATCTTCTACAGGGTGCTAGTCCTGGATCATCTGGAACTGTAACTGAATCTGGGTGGTCTAACTCCAGTGTAATGTTGGAGTATTTGGAGCAGCATTTCCTGAAGTTTGTATCGACGCATGGAAAACCAACATTGATTCTTTTTGACGGCCACAAGTCACACGTTAACCTAACCTTGACGGATTGGGGAAATGCTCATAATGTGGTCTTTTTCGTATTGCCTCCACACATGTCTCATGTCACACAGCCGTTGGATGTTGGGTGTTTTGGACCGCTGAAAAAATGCTATTACAGTGAATGTCAAGCATTTCTTCGTAGGAATCCTGGGATCCATATCACCAGAAATAACATAGCAGCAATTTCAGGAAAAGCCTACAATAAAGGACTTACGCCAGAAAATCTCATTTCTGCCTTCAGAAAGACAGGTATATACCCATGTAACAGAACAAAAATAGCTGGACTTCAAACTGCTCCATCTGTTATATACACAGACACTAACAATGATCGAGATACTAACCAATGCAGTGAAAACGAACTTTCCCAAGTAACATTTTTGGAGAGCAGAAAAATAACCAAAGTTGTAGAAGTTATTAAGAAAAGGAAAAACCCGCCCTCAGTAAATGGAAACTTAATGTCACCGTCAAAAGCAGAAAAAATGAAACATCTTGAACCAGAGTCTTCAAAAAAATCTAAACTATCAAAGAAAACTGAGAAAACAACAGAGAAGAGTTCACCTGAAAATCTGTCTGAATCTAAACAACTTTCCATCACTAAAACTACAGCACAAATGTCCCCTCAACCTGGGCCTTCGGCAATCAATCTGTTGCATGATGATAGCGATAATTCATCGGAAGAAAGTGAAGCAGCAGAGTCTGATAAGTGCTGTGTTTGTAAAAAAATGACACCGGATGGGCTCAATTTAGCTTATGTTATTGAGATTGTTCACTGGGGACAATGTGACATCTGTCAACACTGGACTCACTTGAAATTCTGTACCCCAGTGAGAGTTCTGAGGAGAGATTCTATATTTCGGTGTCCTCATTGTGAATAATGATAAAACTGGTCAACAAATTAACTGCACCCAAACAGATTAGAACTAATATGGTTAGAAATGTTTGTGCATAACATCATTTCCAGGCCAGTCTTTGGATTCTACAGAATCATGATTTTTTAAGTTATTTCTATCTTAACAGTTTCACAGAAAAAATCCTACCTTTTGTATGATAATATTGCAAATCCTAAATTATCTTTTGCCTCATAGCCTGAACTGGAAAAACAATTTTATGCAGAAACATTACCATATTTCAAATAAAAAATTAACTAGAGTTCTATTTGATGTAAATTCATATTGTTTAGTGTTTATTCTTGCCAAAATTTTGTAACTAGGTCTGTTTGATCAATTAAAACGGACTATAATATGTAAAATGTCAAAATTTGTCACTTGTCTATGTCTTATAATAGTAGGATAAACCAATCAGGAAGTTTAAGCCAGTAGCATGTAGGATAAATTACCCAGGGTACATTTTACTAAATCGACGGTAATCCGGTGTTTTCATGAGCGTCAAACAGTCTTCACCTTGTCAATAAAGAACCGTCTCAAAGGCAAGAAATCGTCTTTTTTGCAATGAAAACAACTCTGAATCATCAAAAAGATATCAATTCAGCTATTTATACACAAAATTATACAGTAGGTCAAGATAAAGGGAATAGATCGCGATTTTTTCCCTTACATCAACGGTATTACGTATTCCCAGCATATAAGAAAATTATCACAAAATTGCACTGGTCTCAGTAAAAAGTCAAAATATTTAACAAAAATATCTTGTTTTGCTGCCTTTGTGGTACTATTTGAAAGAAAAGTGCATAGTTTCTCTAAACATAGTAAATAGTTTTGTTGTCTTTATCACGGACAATGCTAGATCTATCAGCATAAACTCTCAGGTGCGTGACTATTGTGTACCGTGAAAATGCATACTGTCAGGATACGCGAGGATAGAAGAGGGGAGAGAGCGAGTGCGGATTGAAGAGAAAGGGGGAAAATAACGAGAAACTTCAAAGGACAGAGAAAGGAGCGAGTGGGAGATACAGGGTGTAGAGAGAAAGGGTCAGTGTTTTTCTCTGTGTTCTACATTTGAATTTGGATGCCAGAAGGCTGATTTGAGCCCGGTAAACCAGAGACTGTCCGAATATTTGCAGGGCCATTGAACAATTAAAAATTAGATGAATTAATGTTAATTTCTTTAGAATCAATGTACAAAATGATATATCCTACCTATATAAAATACGCTATATAAAATTACACATTTAACGGTAAAATATTATTTATTATTTAGATCTATACCCTACTGGTAAACTAAAAGCCTAGATCGTCTTTCATTTTGTTTTTGTTGTTGTTTGTGAATCTTTTCGCGCGCAAAACTTCTAGGTGGCGTTTCTGATGTGTATTCATACAGATTATGTAAATCTTATATTTTGTTGGGATATTTTCTAATGGATGAATACAAAATTTTGTGAATTGCTCGGGTTTAAAGAGAAATAAAAAAAATCAACCTACAGATATATGACACATGTATAGATCTATATGATAAATGGTAAAATTATTGCAATGTTAAAATGGACTATTTTTTTCTCGGCGACTGAGTTTTCTTTATAAATGTAGGTCATGAATCAAAGTACTGAACTAACGAAGTACTCAAGACCGCCTTTAACGGTTCTGTTTTGTGTCCAAATTTTGTAGCCTTGACGCGAAAAATATTATTCTCATAGATCTATTTTTTTTTTTTTTTTTTTTTTTTTTTTTTTTTTTTTTTTTTTTTCCATCCACACCTTGAAATCAACCTTTTTTCATTTCTGACGTCTGATCATGCAGATTTGTATTAACAATTGAATTTAAAGTTAATTAGCCTACTATAAATCTTGTAGGCTATTAGATCTATGCTGAGAATAGCCTAAAATACAACTTACGACGTCCAATTCAGAATGTCGTGGTCGCAATCTAGATCAAAATAAGTCTTCCTACGCTCAGTTTTATCTGAATCTAAATTACTTGTTCATTTTGTTTGCATGGTAGATTTGGAAGATTTTGATTTAGAAAATATTGATTATGCCTATAGGCTAATTTAATGATAGGCTAATTTTGATTGTGGTGATGATAGAGTAATAATATGATAGATGAAATCTCTAGCTATCTAATGACTAAGATTAGGCTATAAATCTTACCGTTATTGAGGTCTTTCGCCATTGCCGCTTCTTCTCTCGAGGCTGGCCGAGAATTTTTAGCAGACCCCTGTCTGCTAAGAATAATGGAAATCTGGTCAGCGTCCGGTACGGTGTCCCTACGGATCACCTGGACTTTGGTCCGCCGACCTCCTCTCCTTTTACATGTACATCCCATACAATTTCCCATATCGGGAAAATTATTCGTCAACAATGAATAATATTTTGCGTATTTTTTCCGTAACTGTTAGAATTACGTAATTTGGTTTGGAATTGATCCGTCACCAGGTTAACGTGCAAACGACGTCAGTTTGGATACGGAGGCGCGCTCTATATATACCCTTTTGCTTATGACGTCACGACGTCGCCCCCGCAACGTTACGGAAATTACCGAATGCACATAAAATTAGCCTTTAATTCCATATTTTCAACATTTTCTTATTCAATCGTTGATATTTCTTAAAATCAAACACAATCGTTAATTTTCTCAACATTATATCTCTCTAAAGAAGACGTTTCCAACAGAAAATTCTCGCTCGGAATTGTTTGTGACGTCATAAACGTCGACCCGCCGTCCTCGATTTTTAGCTCCTGTGCACGCAAAACCCCAAAGTGTCTAGAAGAGTGAGATAGCGGTGAAGCAAAACCCGCCTCGCCACCAAACTTTGCACAGTATGGGGGACTGGTATCATTTCACCAGATCAGCTTTTGATTTAGAGAAATGTCGCTTAATATTGGGCAAATGATAGGTCCAAGAAGGCATCTAGACCCATTGATCGTGACCAAGTCCCATGTCGAAATCGCACTTTTTTCCTTTTAACCCTTTCCCAAACGTCAATGATTTAGGGTGATCCAAATATTTGTGATGTGCGCAAGCAACAAAGAAGACATTCATAGGAATGACATTTGTGTATATTGTCCTACAGCTAGGAAAGAAAAAATGAGACAAAAGAAGAAAGTGCTGATTATCAGTATTTTCCTCTTTAGTCTCATTATTTTACCATGTATTTTCTATTAGGGATGTCAAAACCAGGGCTTGCTTGGGAAATGCTCAAATTAAAAGACAGAGATCAATTTGTAACAAAAGAGCTCCATCGAAAAGAAGAAATCCTGATTTTTTTAACATTTTTTTTTCATTGTTGTAAAATGTTAAAAATGACACGTAAATGGATTTATAGATGTAGACATTGTTAGCTAGGTACTTACGGCCCGGTCCCACTGCACTTTCGGATGCAAAGAGGATATAAAACGTACAAAAATCTTGCTTTCCGTTAGACGTCCTTTGTCATCCGTTGGAAGTCCGATGTGTACTTATTGCATACGTTTTATCCAACGGGCATCCGTCAGCCGTAATTTCATCCGCGCAAGAAGTTTTGGGCTGCCCAAAACTTTTAGAACGGATGAACCTTCCTTCGTGTACGATATAAATCCGCAATATATACGAGCAACAGACGTTCTATGTCCGTTATCAGTCCGTTGTGTCCTTTCTTCATCCTGTAGGCATCCTTGAAACTCAAATCAACCGAATCTGAAAAGGGATTGATAGGGGAATGATAAGGTACATGGAAGATACACTGAACAGATGTTCTAAACCGCCACTTTTCAGAACAGATTTTTTGGTATAAATGAAAAACGAAAAGCTCTTTTGAAACAATATTTTGCACATTACATTTTGTGATCACTAGGTATCAATTTAACGCAATAAAGTCAAAATCTAAACAATAACTTTTTGTATGAAGAGGCATTTATATAAAACCGTTTTTGCACGTGGCGCATGATGTGATGAGTTAAATTGCACAAAAATTACTCAAGCATTAGTTCATATCGATTCGACATGCCGATTTTGCAAAGAAAAGGCAACTCAATGGACCGGATGTCCTTAAGTGATATGGGTCGGACTGTGGGGCTAACCGAAAACGACGTCAATATGAATAAGGCACATGTACCCTTTTCAGTGGTGTGTGCATTTTTCAAAAGGTTGCTCATGATACTGCCAAATGCATTAACTTTTTTTCCGATTGCATTCTGTATTGCGAATTTTATGGACATTAATCCGTGTCAAAGTGCACCACAGAGCATAACCCTCAGAGTCCACCGTACAAAATATTATTAGTTCACTTGTACATTTTCTGGTAGATGACATGTCTCTTGCACGAATTTAGCATGTCAGTAATGGATGTTTGACGCATGTAGGCTAAAAGAGAGGATTTAAAGTTTTGTTTACAAACTGAATTTTAGTGTTATTTTGGCACTTATTATATTCCGTAGAAGACCATAAATCGTTCAAAAGTGATGATATGCCGACATTGTTGTTAAACGCATCGGTTATTTTCCTGTTGCTTCTTACTAACGAGTTATATGACCCGAAAACAATGTCAAAGTGCACCAAAGATTATGACCCGTACAGTCTACCATACAAATTATAATCATTCCATGTGTACCTTTATTGTCGAAAGACATGACTTATGAATCAGTTATGCATATCGTTAATAGATCCTTGACGCATGTATGCTTCTGGGGAGGATACAAAGTTATGTTTATAAACTGGATTTTTTGTTCTTTTTATAGCCCGTATTGTATTCCGTGGAACACCATAAAATTATTCAACAGTGAAAACTGACCGACACTTTTGTTAACAGTCAACAAATATCACTCAGATTTGATGTGCAAATAAATTCAAATCGGAGAAATGCTCCAAGGTAATCACAAGACGTTACAATAAGTTTTGGCTTAAATACAAGGCAACCGGAAGTGTGGCAGAAATACCTAGGCTACTGAGACGTCTGGAATGACACCTTAGTACTTCCCAGGTAGCTAAAACTGAATTAGGGCTCGTTGTCAATCAGAATTATTGACGCAGAGTGATGTCACATCTCACACTTACAGTTTACCTTTCTGATGTGAAAATGCAGACGCGACGGTGACCCTTTTCAATTTGCAATTTAGTCAAGTTATTGTCAAAGGGCCTTGATGAAATTTTGGCATCTTCTGTGAAAATGGTTAATGTTTCTTATTTGAAAATTTCAAGCCCGTGTCTAAAATATTAATGGAGTTATATAAAGTAACATGCCATGGCGGTTTAGAAGATCTGTTCAGTGTATACATCGTTAGCAGCACGGAAATAGAAAGGATGTAAGCATATGCATCGCTTATATGAAGTATACAAATGGAAAAAAAGAGTTTTTATCTGGGATGTTCCGTATATTTAGCTGACATCCGCTCCCATCCGCCAGGCTTCCAACGAATATCCGTTTAACATCCCCGCTATATACTACTGACGTGCTCTCTTTTCCGTTATATTTTCGCCATTTTCTAAAGCGGATGAAAACGGATGGTACCACCACCGAAATTTTGCTCGTCCGCTGTGTCCTTTTTGCATACGTTTTTGTCAATCGGACAGTGGGACCGGGCCTTTATAAGCTGTAGGCATGTATAAAATTTCGTTGCATTTTACATAACATGTCGTCTTCCCTCACTGGCCATTTCCAGGGTGGATAATCACGTGACCGGGAAGGATACACTGTATTAGAAAATGGCGGCTTGAACTCCCGCATGGGATCAGTTTTCAGGTAATTATTCATGTTTTACCAATTTTCTCTTGAAGAGACATAGCCTATCATATGCGCATTTTCATTATTCGAGCTCCACCACCAATAACTACACACAAAAACATGCATTTTTGTCAAATATCGTGGCAGTTTGCGTCCACTCGCAACCGGCCACATGTTTTTGGGTGGATACAACGGACGAGTTCAAGCCTATTTTGGAATAAATTACCTTTAAATGCCATATACTTCAACAAATTCCGTGTGAAATCGTAGGCTTTTGTCAAACACACTCAGTGGCTAAGTAAGAACTACAGGGAATGATGCGCTTTTCTAAAAATCAAGGTTTTGGCTGATGGATACCTCGCATCATTCATCTTGTTTGGGATACATCGTACTCTGGCATAATATACGTTTCATATGGAATGCACAATTGAGCTCTAGATAGTAAATACAGCGAAAACAACTTTGTATTGTATGTCAATAATATATAATTGAATTATCTCACTGTAATGACGTAAATCGAGCACACAAATATATTTATATTTCTGTCAATCCAGCATAGTCTTATGTTGAAATCACTTTCAAATAAAGTTCAATTTAATTTTATAGCGGAGTACCCACCCATTTTATTCTACTGAGACTTGAATTTTTCGTTGGAAGAAAATAAAATAAAAACAATTCTTGTTGATACTTTTCAAGCGAATTTGTGACATGGAATATTTGTTTTTGTGGAATTTACAATTGAATAGATATGTTGGTATATAGAAATTTATACAAGAAAATGTGTTTTCCCAGTTTTCGTCTTGCTCCAAAGAAGGAAGAGGGTGGACTCGTAGGATCCACAAACCAATACCCGTCATCAAGTTTGTGGCTACTATATCGCAGCTACTGGCATTTCGCCTACAAATTAGTTTTGGTCACTCTATATTTCGATTTTGGGGCGAAAGATTAATCAATATTACACTGTTTAAACTAATTTAAAGTGAAATTATCTCATTAGTATTTGAAAACGAAACCACTCGTTCATCGTAATTCCAACTAAGTAGACCAAGTAGATCGATAAACCATATCCTGAGGTGGGTGGGGTAAGATTTAAATATTTCGATTGACAGCTACAAGAAAAACTCGCAAATGGAGGCCGTCATCGCCGGTATGAGATATAAAAGTTACCAATGTGTAGGGATTTTATCAGTGAATAGATAAATAAACTATCGCTTTCATGGAAAAGTGCATTAGCTTTCAAAATTTGATATTTCATTTGTCAACTACAAACGGCTAAAACAAGGTATCTGGCACACAAGTGTCTCACTAGGTTAACCCACCCTTCTAGCTTTCTTGGCATGAAATAAGATTCCAATATCAAGAATTCATTACTTGAATCATTAAAATTTATGTGTGAATGGCTTCTGCAGCCATTAGTGAAAAGAATCTAAGCTGGCGTTAAAATACAAAATTGATCTGAATTTTTCAATCAGATATTTGGCTGCGTTTTTATTTGTGTAGTGTCCGGAACACTTTACAGTGCAACAAAAAGTCCTGAGCTTATGTTAACATGAAACAGATTATTTCATTTATGCTACCATATTGAAAGCTGTAATATTCAGACTATTGAAGATTTGTTGTAAATGGATCCTTAGAAAAATCACCATTGTAACAATTTGTTACGGACACTAAATATTCAAGCTTTGGTCTATAAATGTCCAATTTTCTGAGACACAACTCTAAAAATATGGGTACAATAGACTACCAAAATTTACCGTAGGAACTTTTTTACCAAATCAAAATAAAGTTGTTTGGAAATAATCAAATATAGTTCATCACATGTACCTTGAATTCAAAAATTATTTTGTTGGGACAATATAACGCCCAAAAATGGCCATTTTTTGGATGTGAATAGTGAAATAATTCAAAAAACGAAGCTACGTATCGCCCCAAAATTTGGTAGTCAATGAAAATAACTATAATGACAAATCTTGAATCAAAAAGGTTGATTGCAAATGCTATAGTTTTTTGCTAAAGTGGATATAACATCATAAATTTTGAAAGTGGACAAATACCATGTTTTAGCCGAAAGTTCATAGCCTACAGGTTTTGATAATCTTGGTTATTATTTCATAGTAATGTAAAAACGTCGGTGTAAATGCAAAACCTCGTATGTCGATTCTTGCAATTTTTAAAGTACAAACTTGAACAGGCCCGTGGGAAGCAATTTCATATTGGGGGGGGCTAAAGCCCTTGTCCTGAATATTGGGGGGGGGACTAATTTGGATTTTCCCAAAATTTTCAGTGTAAAATTAAGAAAATTCGGCATTTTTTGCCAACATTGCCCCCCCCCCCCCCCCCCCCCTGTTCCTACGGGCCTGTTGAATGCCCAAATTAAGACGATTCACGCAGGTTTTAGGATGTTTTCATATATCATTATTAAAGACATGTTTATTATTCGTGAACAATATGTCCGAATTTCAAGTAAAACCCTTCAGTTTCGGAAAAATTATTAAATTCTTTTTCATCCCCTCTAAATTTTTCCAAAAACGAGATACAAGGTTTTGCATTTACAACAGCGAAATGTAGTTTTAAAGCACTATGGGGTGGTGCCATGTAAATCATGTTACTTCCAAATCAAACCCTTTGTTGTTGATACCCAGTAGAAACTGAATCAAATTGATTTGAAATTTCAATTGTGTACAAACAGCATAGGTTTTTTTTAATAGGGTTTACATTATTCATTCTAATCTAAGCCTTTGTATTTCAGTATTTCTCCCACATGACCGGAACCCAGACTGACAGAAACAAAACTAATCTAAACGGATCAAACATGTCAAGGCCTAGATAGATCCTACAACAACAGTAAACAATGGTAAATGAAAAGTTTTGCACTACTTTTCAAACCTTCGCTCGGCTCTAATGATCTGGTTCCACAAACGTGCTAGAATTCCAGGGTCAATCTCTTTTCTAGCTGAGTCAGGATATTTTAGTTAGTGGGTAACTGCCCTGGCTCTGCCAATATCCTTGCTAACATTTGACAAAATTTATATCTTCATCACCAAATGGGATGAGCAGGTGGTTGTTCAGATTGTATTTTCATTGTGTTAATTGTTGATACAGGTTCGAGAAATACTAGAAAGACATGGTTAGGTGAACAAGTCACACTATATGACTGGAAAAAATGTTGAACGCAGCCGCTGTGCTAAAGTTTCATTGAATCACTGACTATTTTTGGTCCAATAGAATTATAAATTTTATATTTGCCGAACAGTGTTTGATTCAAATTGTATACAGTGTTTGCAATAAAGAAAGAATTGCAGAGAACACACTGTTAGGTGCTGCAAATTTTGAAATAAAATGACCATTTCCCAAACAAGACCCAGTTTTGATGTCCCTTCTATTTAGGCTTGGGAAAGCATTGCGGCAAAAGAAGAAAATTCTATTAGCCAGCATTTTCTCTCTTTTCCTCGATACTGTTTGGCAAGACCATTGAGATTTCTTTCTTTTGGCATGAAAGGCTGTCAGATGGCTAGGATTGGTTGTTTTAGTATAATTGTATTGAGTTTAAAAATTAAACCAGGGAACACATTGTAAGATGACAAGCTAATGCAGCCTTTTAAACTCAATGGGAGCAGATTTTATCTACAAAAACAAACTTTTTCACTGGTGGTGAACTCGGACAAAGCGAGGAACATTTTTCATGAACACAAGGTACAGATACTTCATTGCACATCCGGAATTTTGTAAACAATTCACGTGGCATTTTGTTTTACTTCTCTTTCCGTCTTTTTTTAAAGGATGCACTCAAATGGAAGTTACTAAGGTGTGTAGATATGATTTATAATACGCACGAAAATATCAGTTTTATCGATCATTATTTTCAAATGGTATAAACGGATTGCAAGTGCACAAAGCGCATATTGAGATCATGTGGGTTGATCTTAATCGCCCGAACGAAATGGTACGATATCACTGTTTAAGTTTATCTATTTGCATTGCAAGTAAACAAAAAAGACATATAAATGTACAAATAAAGGCTGTAAATGGCAGTTTTCGATGTCATGTCATTGAAAATCATTGTGCGGTTTCTTCGTGACAACGTTACAGCATATTTGCGATGTTATCTTTTCCAGCTACGGTGTTTTATGAGACCATGTTTGATAAATTAATCGATTGCACTAGACTTAACGGCGCATTTAAACATTTATTCGGTAATATCGCACTGATATAAGCATCTAACCATAGATTTCCGGCATCAAATTCGAGCACCAGGTACTTTTTTCAATATAATCAATTTGTACTGCCTAACTCCCCTTTCAGATAAATTACTGACAGGTGATGACAATTAGATGACATCATAATCATCATCATCATCATCATCATCATCATCATCATCATCATCATCATCATCATCATCATCATCATCATCATCATCATCATTTTTATCGTTACCTTGGAGTTTCACATGTAAGATTTTCGTTATGCCTTCTTAAATTTGGTACAGGTGGAGAATAAGCTATTAAATGAGAACAAGATGGATCTTGATCAGACAGTGCACATGCAAAGTCTGATCTGGATCCATGTTGGTCGCAAAAGCCTAAATGAACGTTTCCAGATCTGTACTGTAATGTTTGTCATTACCATTATCACCATTTCTTCTAAGAAGGATCCACTGTTTCACACATCCCAGGCCCGTACGAACAGGGGGACTCTGGAGCCAACCCCCGCCCCCCCCCCCTCATAGTTGGCAAAAATGCCGAATTTTCATCATTTCACATTTAAAACTTATGGCAAATCTAATTTAGCCCCCCCCCCCCCCCCAATATTAGACACTGGCCCAGACAGGGCCCATGTGGAATTGCTTTCTACGGGCATGCATTCTAAAGTATACTAACGGGGAAAGTTAACTATGTGCATTTTCTTTTTAATTAACACCTTGACTGCATACGGTACATGAATAAAATTTTACAAATGCACATTTAATCTTTTATTTTCAATAATTGTCAATGTATAACAATACTTGTTATTACCGTAACAATTCCTCAAAATGGATAAGGATAAGATTCGCGTTTACAAGACATTTTCGAGTGTGAACACCGTTGTTATTAATACATGCTATGCAATTGTCCTTAGAAAACAATAGATGCAGCCTCTACTGCTGATAGAACTCAACTCAGGAAGCAATCTATTTGTAACGTTTGCCTTTTTCTGTCGATTTCACAGGTAGTCGTTTCGATAATGGTTGTCCTGTCGGAATAACGTCACGTGTAGACGTTGGATGTGTTGGAATCGTCTCAAAATTGTAGCATGGCAAGTAAATCGAAAACAGTCTAATTAATGGGGTAATTCGACTGTTTTCGATTTACTTGCCATGCTTCAATGTCTTGTATTTATTTCGGTACATTTATGAATAATCCTAAAATTGGCGACCATTTGCATTAGACAAGACTTAGTGGCTACTTTCATATGACGGGGAGTATATTTGTGCTTCTATAATTAAATCCATTTGTTTCAATATTTTAGATTTCTTAAAGATAAAATGTTAAAAAAAAGACGTCTCACTACATTTCTCCTGAAACAAAAGTTTACGTTCATGATCTGTTTTCATGACTTTATAACATCGCCGTCAAACAATACGACGTCGTTCCCACGTTTTGTGTAATTGACGTTGAAGTGCGTATAGCAAACATTGAATCAAAAGAAAAATAGATCTATACTGAAAATAATTTGGCTCTTTTTTTCTTAATATTTTTCTTTCATATTTTCTTATTTAGAACACACATTTTAACTTCTCAGCATATAAAATCAATGTATTTTGACATCTAGAGCAGTCAGCTAGACAAATTGGCGGACGGGTAGAAAAACGGACGGACGGGCAAACGAAGCACTATCTATAATATGGTGGTCATTACTGAAAGCCTTCTAATTGGGGGCTGCAACACCAGATAGGCCTATTGTTTTGCAAATGATTATTGTATACCATTAATTCGTCTTTGAAAAAGAATAAATTTTATCTACTAGATATAGACCTAGCGACGTTTTTTCGGACAAACACTAGTGCTTCGAAGGTGTAAATCTAAAACGTCACAAACTCAACTTTATTGAAGCTGTAGTTACGGGATTTAACAACACCTACGATTTATCCATATTTAACCGAAAACCCATTCTATTGTTAGGACAAAAGTCATTGCAATTCGAACAGCCATTGAAAATGTTTACGGTATCATAAATAAACCGTACAAGTCCCCTTCAAAAAACGTTAACTACGATTTTCACATCGGAAAAAAACTTCTACTCCAAGAATTGTAATACCAACTTCAGAATCAGTCAGAGAAATAAAATAACAAAACTGACAATAGCCTCTAAGTGTCTCTCCGATTCGTCCATATTGTTTTGGGCGGATAAACACGTGCAAATCGTTGTGTACATGCTCAAACTACTAAAACTGGTTTTTAAACGCGCATTTAAACATGAAGTATCTGTACCTTGTGTTCATGAAAAATGTTCCTCGCTTTGTCCGAGTTCATCACCAGTGTATTTGTTGTATCTATATTTCCAGGGAATGACTGAATTGGACCATTAACGAAACAGCTGAATACAAAATCATGATGTTTTACTGGTGTTTTCATCTGTGGAACATAGGTTGAAGGAACTTATTTTTATAAGTGAGGCAAAGAGAGGGAAAAAGATGACAATGATGATGTAGGCTACTGCTGCTGATGAAGGCTGGTTATGATACAAAGACGTTGATTGCTATAGATCGAGCATCAGTGATTGGCAAACTTGACCCTTTCCAAAACAAGATTTTGTTTTGATGTCTGTAATAGAAGATGCTTGGGAAAACTTTGAGGTAATAGAAGAAAATGCTGATAATCTGCATTTTCTCCTGTTGCCTCATTAGCCTATTTTCTGTTGTTTTGTTTACAGATTCTGTCTTAATTTACACAAATTTTGTCATCTGAAGCCCCTTTTTAATTGGAAAACCCTGAAATTTTGCTGTTTGGGAAAGGGTTTATGGAATAAGTGTTTTGAATTGGAAGATGGCTATGTTTGAAAATAAAGTAGTTTTAATCTAATCTGACTATCTGACTCTTTCTATATAATGAAACGTTATTTATACCCCTTTATGCATGGCGGCTGGCGCAATTATTAAATCAGACTTGCATCTATAACTTGGTGGAAAAAGATGAAACTGTTAACACATCCTTTTCCAAATTGATGATTTCAAAGGCTTTTTTCTTGAATACCCAACTGGTCAATGGTTACTCCTTTTCCCACTGCGGTATTTCTGATGATATTTTAGACTCTATTTGACATATTTCTATGGAAAATCTGTAGTAAAATTTAACCAATTACCACACAATGACTCTTTTTGACTCCCTACTAAAAGAAAATTGCTTTAAAAACATTGTGGGAAATGAAGAAAATGCCAGTGACAAGCAAATAAAGCATTTACCACAATGTTTTCTGCTCAGAACGACCAAAATTATGTCAAATTTCATTCATTCATTAATATTGTTGCCTGCAATATCTTTGGATTTGGATCAGTCCAACTTTTGCCGTTTGATAATGGCTTAACTCTTTCCCACACAAAACCTTGTTTTGACTCCCCAATAGAAAAGGCTTGGGAAAACATTGAGACAAAAGAAGAAAATGCTGATATTCAGCACATTCAACATTTTCTCCTTTTTCCTCAATATTTTCCAGGCTACATTGCATACAAATTCTATATTTATCAACATCCATTTTGTGGACTGCAGCAGCATTTGAAATAAGACCACCCCAAACGTTTGCTGTTTGGTAAAGGGTAAAGTCAACAAAGAATTTGTCCTGTGAGTGACTGGAGCTGCTATTTCTATATTCAAGTCGCCACGCTGTCGTTCCGGCTGTCTGTCAATACTTCCATGGATCCGTCCGTCAGTCATTTACCCCTTTCACCTTTTTATTTTCTACCATATCAAATGAAGAGTTCATATTATACTCCAGGTTTGCATTATTGTCAACAACCATTTTCAACTTTGACCAGTCTAGCTGAAAGGATTAATCCATGACCACATCATGATACTTTGAAATTGATGACCCACAAGATAAAGGATTGTGAATATAAGTTTTGATAGCATTGTGAAAAAATGAAGAAATTGCCTGTGACGAGCAAGCAATATTTTCATCTTCCACAATGATATTTTCAATCAAGAAATTTTTGAAAGATCAAAACATAAAATAGTATTCACTTGAAATTGTCGTCTGCAACATCTTTGAATTTAGACCGAACTAAAATTTTGTTGTTTTACAAAGGGTAAAATAATATCACATTGTACAAATGGCAATACTTTATTCTATGTATGTAAGAATACCAAGCAGTATCAGATTCACAACGATTGAACAACTTTAAAAGCTGTAGGTCTGGTCATGGCAAGACTTGGAACCATTATCCATGAAAACAACTTGAAGCTTGACTGTAGTCTTCATCATCATGTATGACGGGGGCATAGTCAGGAATTTTGTTATGTTGACAGAAGCCCAAGGTGTAGGTCTATAGTCTAGTCCATTTGATGCATTTTGACGCCCTAAAACAGAAAAGCTTCGGAAAATATTGTGGAAAATTCTGAAATTTCCTCATTCCCACTAATGGTTTCTACCCAGGGGGACCACAAATATAAAATTACGTTCACTTAAAATTGTCATCTGTATTTTGGAAGAGTCAAAATTATTGTAATATGTTACATTGTATTATGGGTTGTAGGGGTTCCGGGGCATCTAGTTTTCTGTTTCCACAAAATTAATTGTCTTGGAATGGGCACACTTTAAAAAATGATTATGTTGAAGCCTAGGCTTCCACGCCTTCGCCTATATACACATCAGTATGAAACATCACTAAATCAACACCATCCATGTTTACAGAGTTCAAACATGCATAAAAATGTTCAGAATGACAGATGTGACCGCAATATTTTGACACTTCTTTTATACCATTTTATCATGTTGATGAAGTCTTCAGTCATGCATTAATATTGATATATTTCTGACATGTGGCCCTCCATGAATTCAGACATGTCCGCTCTTTCTAGGAATTCACCTGGACCAAGAATACTGATCTACCTGCTATGTTAAAGTGTCTTGTTAGAGAAGATAAACACCACCTGAAAAATACATACAAGATTTATTCAAACAAACAGCATTATAAGGATGATATTAATGAATATAACCATTTCCCAAACAATTAATAATACAATTAAAATGTTGACGCAACAAAACCTTAAAACTCCAGTAAATATCGAAGAAAAGGGAGAAAGAAATTAACATCATCTTCCTTTTCCTCAATATTTACAAATTTTGTTCATATTTTATACAAATCCCTTCCTTTTAGTTTTCAACACAAATTTGTAGACTACAGCATCTTTCAAACTAGATAATACTTAAACTTTGTCATTTGGGAAAGGATTAAAAAAAGTTTTCTGGTAGAAAACGTTATGGGAAAATAAAGATGTCTTGTCACAAGCAATTTCTTGATTATGCATTCATGCAGACTATACCACTTCATCCATAGAGGGAACACAATCAAGCCATGCATACATGTAGCTTACTTTCACAAGATCGAAAATTCCCCATATCTACCTTGTTGGTCATTTTAACAAATTGTCTTTTAAATTTCAATTGGTAGCGTGCAAATTATTGAACTTTCGGTTGATCTAATAGTTTTTCATTTTGGAATTGGTCAATCCAAAAAACTGTCTTCTTCTAAATTTAAGTCCGTATTTCTACAGATTTCAACCTTCTAGACATTGATTATTAAATGAGATTATGTTGTGTGTGTGTCTCGATGCAGATGCCCCGTGTTTATGTTGGGGGCACTCTAGGTGTTTAAAATATTCAACTTATATATATTTGTGTGCTCGATTTACGTCATTACAGTGAGATAATTGACATACAATACAAAGTTGTTTTCGCTGTTTTTACTATCTAGAGCAGGGCTTTTTTCAGGATGGTGGGAAGACACAGGACGCTGATGGAAAGGGGAAAAATCACATGCGATATCCTAGTTTTGGGGAAAATATTGTAACATAGAAAAAGTACATTTTATAGGCTAAACCCTTCTTATACCAACTACTGCAGACTTGAGAACTAGCAGTGATATTTGTACAGCTGCAGAAATTGTGGAAAAGCTTTACTTGTTGTTTTATTTGGGCTTTTAGTGTGATTTTTGAAAATATATCTTGGGGAAAATTTATTTTTTTGGGAAAAATGCATTATTTCTGGAGGGGAAGACGCTGGAAATCAGTGTCACTTTCTTCATGGGAAAAATCCATGATCTAGAGCTCAATTGTACATTCCATATGAAACGTACATTATGCCAGAGTACGATGTATCCCAAACAAGATGAATGATGCGAGGTATCCATCAGCCAAAACCTTGATTTTTAGGAAAGTGCATCTTTCCCTGTAGTTCTTACTTGGCCACTGAGTGTGTTTGACTAAAGCCTACGATTTCATACGGAATTTGTTGAAATATATGGCATTTAAAGGTAATTTTGTCCAAAATAGGCTTGAACTCGTACGTTGTATCCACCCAAAAACATGTGGCCGGTTGCGAGTGGACACAAACTGCCACGATGTTTGACAAAAATGCATGTTTTTGTGTGTAGTTGTTGGTGGCGGAGCTCGAATAATGAAAATGCGCATATGATAGGCTATGTCTCTTCACCAGAAACTTTGTAAAACGAGGAAAATTACCTGAAAACTGATCCCAGGCGGGAGTTCAAGCCGCCATTTTCTAATACAGTGTATCCTTCCCGGTCACGTGATTATCCACCCTGATTTCAAGATGAAAAATACGCCTCGCTATATACATTTTTTTAAAGTTTAAATTCTAACGTTTGCTTTACTATTTACGAACTGTATAGATGTGTTATTTTCTAATTTTGTCTTGGATAAGTCTAGATAGGATTAAATATTGAGGCAAAGACATTTGAATATTATATAGGCTAATTAATATATATGTTCATTTTGGAACGCCAGGTAAATGGTGGGACACATTTGAGATAGGTCAAATTGAAAGATGTTGTTAATGATAAAGTAAATATATCTATTACAAAAAGTAGCAAATGTGTTCTGTATGGCAAAGAAAACCTGGGGAGTAGACAAATAAGCTTAACGCTAGCCAATGCAGTCTTCTTTTCCCTCTATGTTTTAAGTTATCTCTTTTAGGAACAAAAAGACTAATTCGAGAAAGGGTAAACTTTTCCTTGTACAAAATCTCCGGAACATGTATACCTCACGATAAATGACCTGGCAGAGCACCCCATGCTTATCGAATGGAATGCTCTGACATGTCAATTATCGTCCTCTATAGGTCTACATGAATGTCAATACAAAACGTATTGATAATTTCCTACAACAACATCATGCTTTTATGTCCCTTTAAGGTATACAACCCCTCATTAGCACCAAAGAGCCAGAGGAGAAATTTAACAGTGCCAGTAATTCCTAAACTGTGTTACATTTCCATTGCAAATACAAACTAATGCTTAGAATTTTGAATTAATGCATACATTTAGAAATATTTGACAAAAATCAAAATTACCTCCCTTGCATGTGAATATATCAAGAGATAATAGAGTCAAATAATATTTGTAAATGGTTTTCTTCTCGAAGCAAAACCTTGAAAACCGACACGGTGAATCAACTTATGTTTAGTGTATTTACAAGTGTATGCAGTTTGATGCATTTCGTATGGCTAGAAAGTGGTGTTCCTAATGAGGGACTGTATACCGGTATCTCAGACTTGAGATAACATGTTTCAATGTTACTTCAAGGAAAAGAAGGAAAATGATGATAAACATCAAATTATCTCGCTTTTCCGAGTAGAGATGGTGTAATGAAACGTCTTTTCAATGCGTAACAACCTCTAGGGTTTAGTCCTGAGTGTCCCACATTTGATTTTATCGATAAAATTTTCGGACAGGTAAGGTGTGGGATAATCCCCCGCCTGGGGCTAAAATATAGTTAGGTTCAAAAATACAGCTCCATGGCGATTTCCTTAAAATTAACTAAGTTGATATGAATTGAATTAAAACATAGTTTACTGATATTTCCTAGTGAAACAATATTGTTTTTGTATTCCATGTGCATGTATACCTCTTGAATTCTGTAAAAGGAACTGAGTGGATAAAGTGTATTGTATTGTATTGAAAAAGGCTAAATTATGTGCTATAATTTTTCATTCTTTCGTAATGTTTCACTATTGTTTCAATAAGAGTTCAAATACGGAAATAAATAATCAGCAATTTCTCCTTTTCCCATACTATAATAACGAAACGGATAGATCACGATAAATGAAAAATACACGTCTCTTCATTAACAAGATGGTTTATTTTCGGTAAATCAATTATCTTAAAGATCAAACATTTCGAAATAAATTCAATAAGGTTCGTGGAACAAATTTGTACCTAACTGTATTCACACCTTTACCCTTACCTACCGTTATCCCACAGGTTTAAGGGTATATTGGAAAATCAAATGTGGGACAATCGGGAAGACACCATATAGAGCTATCCTCTATGTTCATATTTTTATTGCATGCAACATTCTTTGTTGGACATTGACAGGCATACTAGTAGGCCTTTTGAATAATTGAAAATTGGAATTTGTTAGCTTTGACATGCAGTCGGTGACATCAAGTGTTTTTTTTTTTTTTTTTTTTTTTTTTTTTTTTTTTTTTTTTTATTATTATTATTATTATTATTATTATTGATTTAAAAAATCGACAGCCCCCCCCCCTCCGCGTTTGATGTACCTCTGAAATACACATTACAGTACAATGTTCAATCTGAAACACAATAAAAGGATTATGACGGCGCGGGCTATTAATAGGTGAAAGTGGGTAGTTGGGTCAATATTGAAGATCGATTTTAACCCTTTTCCAAACGAAACAGTTTTGCATAAGTCCATATTGAAAGGTGTTGCAGACGGTTTAATTAATTTTTGATAAAGCAGAAATTAGCGTTTGTGTAGAATAATAAAAGAAATGTCACAAAAAAGAAGGAAAAAAGACATTTTGTTCTTTTCTTTCAATCTTTTTCAAAGTCGTCTCTCGCACACGTAACCAGAGAACATTTGGTAAAGGGATATATGTTTCTGTCACCGATTAAATATGTATATAAAGAATAATACAGTTGGAATGATTTTTAGAAATTGAACGGTTTATTGGACACATTGACTTAACAAAGTTGTTGAAGAGGTGGAATATATCGACATTTATAGGTAAATCTTTGATTTTTAATGGTAAATGAACGATTTTCCTTCAGTGTGAACAAGAATTTGTTTGGCACGTTGTCATCAGTATAATCCGATGTAGGTACTTCATAATTCCAGGAAAATTTTGACAATGAATTCATTGAGCCTGTTTCAACAACAACAAAAAAAAAAACAAGAGCCGTCGCAGACGGATTATGCTCCCCGAATAAGTGTTTGTCACAAAATAAAAACTATCATATATTAAGCCCCCTTTTCCCATGACAGCTTTTTTGTACACACATTATTTATAGAATATGGTCTAAAGACGTAACGTCAAAAGTTGCGGACCAAGCCAAAATTGGCTATGCACTTCTGTTTAAAACCGCATATTTGTTATTTTTATTTGAGAAACACACATGTATTTGGTATCATATAAAAGATATTGGATTGAAATTTATTAATATATGTCGAATTTCAACATTGTTTGAATACAGACAATTTGATAAACAAAATAAATAAACTCTGACGCAGAAAATGACGTCGTCACGTGTAACAGAAATTACCAAACAAACTCGCGAGAATCCCAATAGAATAAAAAGTAAGACTTTTTAAAGCGCACAAACTTTGGCAAATTACGTCAGTGATGTCACAGAAGATATAGCGTAAATCTTACGGCAGTTGGATGGTGTAAACAAACTATGGAGGAATGGAAAAAAGAGATAAATAGCGTCACGCTGTTAAAAAAAACGTCATTTTTTCGGTATGTCTAATTTTTAAATCTAACTTATTTTTCCAATAGCGATTAGAAATCAATATAAAAAAAATGGGACATACATTTGACCTCTAGTTGTTGTAGTTAATTTTTTGTCTTGATTGGAGTTGAAGAAAATCATTATTTTATTGTGTTTGTAGCGTCTTAAAAATGTCACATTTTCACTAAAACGGTCCCAAATGCAAGGGTGATTTTTTTCATATATAGCTTTTTTTCTAAGAAAATCAAAATATTTTGAATTTGAATTGATTTTCGACATACATCTCGGATAAAATTTGAAAAAATAAATGCATTTGTCAATATCTCTTCAACTAGCGAAGATATAGAGTGTGATGTAGCGTCTTAAAAATGTCACAAAAACGCGTTTTTGACGATTTGACGTCATGTTGATTTTTTCGGTATGTCTAATTTTTAAATCTAATTTATTTTTCCAATAGCGATTAGAAATCAATATAAAAAAAATTTGGGACATACATCTGAGCTCTAGTTTTTGTAGTTAATTTTTTGTCTTGATTGGAGTTGAAGAAAATCATTATTTTATTGTGTTTGTAGCGTCTTAAAAATGTCACATTTTCACTAAAACGGTCCCAAATGCAAGGGTGTTTTTTTTTTATATATAGCTTTTTTTCTAAGAAAGTCAAAATATTTTGAATTTGAATTGATTTTCGACATACATCTCGGATAAAATTTGAAAAAAATAAATGCATTTGTCAATATCTCTTCAACTAGCGAAGATATGGAGTGTGATGTAGCGTCTTAAAAATGTCACAAAAACGCATTTTTGGCGATTTGACGTCATGTTGATTTGTGAAGAACTATTCATGACGTTTTACGATCATGTATCGATGCTCTAGATCCACTTGTTTTATCGTTTTTTGTTTGACTATCTTGCTATTTGTGGTCTACGCAACTTAAGGTTAAAATTTGAGACCCGTAACAGAAAAAAGAAAGAAAAGCATTGACCAAGGCATAAGAAAACGTTGAGATAATAGGAGACATTTTTTTTAAGTAAAGCATTTCATTGATTTCATCTAATATGTTGCAGCATTTAGTCTTGGAGTTTCATTTTTCCTACATATAATGCATTTGTTGTAGACCCCATTTGAAAGAATAGTCTATCTTTTGTCTGCTAACGAGTAAACTTGAAGACGATTATTTAGTAAGTATTTTCACATTTTTTTTATTTTTATTTGTTTATTTATTTATTTTTTTTTTTACATTTGCGCAAGTAGAAATATCTTAATAACAAAAATAAGCATACTTGACAAGTTATATTTAGCGTATGAAACGGCTCCATTTCTCCTACAGGTGTAAAATATTCACTTTCAATATTCATTAGAGCTTGATTTTTCAATACTTACGAAATAATTCTGTTGTTTATTTATTGATAGTTGAGATTTTTAATTTTGTACGGTGCTATTTTCATGTATGCATGTATTGGTATTATTGTGAAAATGTTTTCTTTTGGCCAACATTGAAAATTTGTCATTTCTCATGTTTTGGGGAAAGTTATAACTTTCTTTACACCTTCGCGTAACGTTAACGTCGGAAAACGGTCAATATGCGTGTTACAACGTTGGTCCGCAACTTTTGACGTTACGTCAAAACATCCTATTTATTACATGAGCACAAAATTTCATTAAATTCTGCCCATTAGATGAAGAGAAATAAGAGAAAAACTAATTTTTACACTAAGGCCCTTTTTTCCATGACGCAATCTTTTTACAAACGGAGAAAAAGATCCCTAGGTATTGACCCAGGGAGTTCACATGTGAAGTTTCATTGAATTTGGTCCAAGGGTTGCTGAGATATGGCTGTGGACGGACGGACGGACAGCGTGGCGACTATTTGTTCCCCTGAAATCTTTTCGGGGAGCATAAAAATTAGCCTAAGACGCAGCCAGTCAAAAGTTTAATGAAACTACTTTTGTATTAAAATGTCCTAGATCTATCACAGGTTAGGCCTACGGACTATAATCACGCATAGTGTGGTGTTCGTACTCGAGAGGCAGAGCGTCAAAGAGGTTCCGAGTTCGACCCCCGGTAGCGGAGGTTGTTATTGGCTGCTCATTGGCCCCATGTATACTCGGCGCGAGTAGGCTAAGGTGGATTTCCAGGAAGCTCGATCGAGAAGGATTAAAATAAGTTGAAGAAACTTGCTTCCCAGTCGATGTAAAATAAATGCGTTCAAAGGAAGGTCCGAAGAAAGAATTTCGCGCAGCATAATTATTTACTTGGGTGATGCTGAAATGTATCGTCGGTGATATATAGCAAAACCTCGTAACTCCAGCTTGATAAAAGCGGGGGTTACGGTTTTTTCAGGAACACCGATTATTATGTGAACGGATCTTGAATTTTAGGCAACCATTCTTTCCAAAGACTATCGTGGATTGGAACGATTTAGATAGTGATATAGTACGCCTTGAAGCCGCGTTCCCATTGCCGACCAAATCAACTCGATCGCCTTAATTCCCCAATCAAACCGATTAAACTCGATCAAATGTATTTACACGATTTTATCTTTATTTCTTGTCGATTAATTCCCGATCATTTTTGCTGACCACGCTCGATCGTCCCGACCACTCTTGCCGACCAAGCTCGATCAGTACTCGATCGCTTGATCGAGTTGATTTGGTCGGCAATGGGAATGCGCATTAAATCGGCCCTACAAAAGTGTTACTAGACATTTGTAGCGCACCCCTCTCCCGCTGCGTATATACCGGGAGGTCATGCAGTGTACACATCCAGATCCAGATCCAAAGTAAATCTGGCGACAAAAAACAACAAACCCGGTACTATAAACCCACGACTATCGATTACCCAGTTATTACGTGCTCCGACAAGTAGGCCTAGGTCTGCTTCAGTTTGATCCTAGATGCCAGGGATCGCGTAGTCGCTACAACAATACTTAACAACAATACTTATGTTCTTGTACTTTTGAGAAAAATGATTTGTGGTGACATGAATGGCTACAACTCCAAATTGATTCCAGGATCTGAGGGAAAGGGCATTTGGAATCGCCACGATACCTTTGTAGAGTCCATGTTGGTTTCAAATGCCGAAAAGAGTCCCATTCCATATACCTACTAACTTATTCTGCCGGGTTACTGAATCCGCATTGAGTAAATATTGGTCTCGATCGGCCTACTTTTCATGGCATTCAACCCGTTCTTCAATATTTGTATTTCACTTATTCGGTTTAATGTCAGTAAAAGGGGAACTATTGACCATGGACTGACAAGCTGATATATTTTTTTCCCAATTTCAACTTAACCCTCCTCAAAGAACACATTATAGTCTCAGGCCCGTAGGGACAGGGGGCTAGCCCCCCCCCCCCCCCCCCAAAAAAAAAAAAAAATGCCGAGTTTTTCATATTTCACACTGAAAATTTAGGAAAAATCCAATTTAGACCCCCTTCATACACTGGGGTTTTAGCCCACCCAATATTAAATTGCTTCCTACGGGCCTGAGTCTTGTCCAAATTCAGCAAATTTGAAAACGACGAAATAATTGTTACTATAAGCAGAAATATGTAGCATATGTTACAGATAGGGGAAAACTAATGAGGACAATTGAGAAATAAACTCAGGCATGTAAGAAGCAATTCAATATTGCGGTGTGTGTGTGTGTGGGGGGGGGGGGGGGGGCTCACCTGCGGAGGGGTGAGGCTAAAGCCCCGTCCAGGCCTGTGTCTGAATATTAGAGGGGCATTTTGGCCGTTTTGGCTTGCCCCCCCCCCCCCCCCCCCCCTATCTGAGTCTTCTCTGCTGAAAAAAATCGCGAAATATCAAAATGTCAAAGAGCGAATTTTTCATCAGAGAAGACTCTGATTACCCCACCCTAATCCGATATTCTGAAATGTCGCGATTTACCCGAAATATCAAAGAACGAATTTTCATCAGAGAAGACTCAATTTACCCAACCCCCAGCTCCTACGGGCTTGCTTCTTTGCTCTCTCAAATTACTTTTTACAAGATTTTATGTATCGACCCCTTCCAGGCTGCAAAATATCTGTATTGTTGATAGATCTATTTGGTTGACATACAAAAGTTCGTGCTTAACGACACCACCATTGGGTGCCGAACACTTCGTGAAACTGTGCCATTGTCCGTTACAATCACAATGGATTTACCCATTTTTCTGAAATGTTGAAAATCCTAATCTCGTTAATTCCCATCGTCAAGGACGACGGCGAAGTTGCACGAATTATTTGGCATCTAATGGAAGATGGAATACCTTTAGGTAGTCCCACCCCTATTGAGATTTGCGCAACGTCGGAATTATCCGGGCGCGATCGTAAACATTTGGCGGTGGAACTCTCCACCGCCGAATGTTTACGACCGCGCCCGAAAAGGTTCGGATACGTATCGACCCCGCTCGGGAAAAATCCGATGTTTTTTTTTTAATCTCAAAATGAGGACATTACGGGTATTCTCCCTTAATACATTTTACACGGTATAATTGCAGATTTCTATAAGCCGAGGTGAGCCATGTCGAGTAAAGATGAGCAGACTGACAATCCTCCAGTACCGTTCACCCCAGGAGATGCACAATCTATGCTGCCTCCGCCTAGCTATGACGAGGTACGTTTAGTTTCACATTTTTGTTAAATTGAATTAGATTTAATTTAATTTCATTCAATATAGACTACGTATTTCTAGCTTTATTCGTGAGCTTTTTAACCCACTAAAGTTGCTGCTTTATGTACATGTTCTACACGAAAAGAAGTTTTAATAACTTGTCGACAGAAATATTTGATAACATGATTCACAAAATATATTTTCTGTGTTCACTAAATACTAAAATCAACGAGGAATATGAAACTCAATTTGTGTGGGATAAGTTTGTTAAACATGTCTCTAACAAGACTTGTAGTTTTGACTTCCCTAAAATATAGGGTGTGTTTTATGTGACACATTGTAAATAAATATAGTTTCTTTATGAACATCAATTATGCGATCTGTAGCTACTTTCAAATTGGATCAGTCTAAAAGTGATAATATATCGATGCTTTTCAACTAAAAACTCGTAACTGCAGCTTGTTTTAAGCTGCAGTTACGAGGTTGTCGTTGAAAAGCATCGATATAATACCATATTACTTAAACAAGGTGATGGGAGTTTACCAGACGTCAGTAAAGACAACACAAGAACAGCACACAGATATGCCACCACTCTCCTATATAGACATCATGCCAAGATGTCTGAAGAAGGGAAACATCAAGGGTAAAGTTCCTCCAACCTTCGATAACTTCAGGTAAGTAGTGGGCTTGCATGCGCGGATCCAGAGGGGGGGGGGGGGGGTCAGGGGTCATGACCCCCCGGAATTTGGCGAAAAAGGGGGTTATCAAAACTATTACTGGTTATGTCCCAAGTAAGCTGCGTCATTCGTCCCGTTGTGCCACGACATACCGTTGTTATATTTAGTGCTTCATGATATGACATGTATCTGCATGGATCCAGAGGGGGTCAGGGGGGACTAACCCCCCCCCCCCGGAATTTGGCGAAAAAGGGGACTTAAGATCGGAACACCCCCCTTGGGAAAAATACATGGATCCGCGCTTGGCTTGTCTATTTGAATAAAGACGTTCGGATTACGTACCAATTAAGGATTTATAAACATAATTCTTCATGGGACCAAGGCTAGGTAGGCGAAATTACAAGTATGTCAAAGATACACATGATAATTCACAATACAAGAATCGTTCGACGTGTAAATGTAGGTCGTACATATTCAGTAAATATTGGCATCATGCATATATTTCAGTATGAATATTCATTGCTGGGATGATATTCACCAACTACATGTATTGTAAGACGCAATCCCAGTTAAAGTGGACAATTGACTAATTTTTTTTCGAAAGTATTTTACCATTCACTCATTCTGGACAAATTTTCTTCATGGATCACATCTTCCGCGCAAATTTCTCTTGTTTTGTCAAGTGGGCTTGCCTAGTTTTGGATTTATAGACTGTTAAATGATCGAATGTGTGCATAAAAAATGCGTATTTTAAATAGACCCCTTTGTGAAATGTGTGTCTAATTTCCCATTAAGTAATGCCTAAAGAATAATAAATCCGATACATTTTGATGAGTATTTGTTTGTAAAATGTGAATCAATTAATAATATGGGTGAAAATGGCAAATTGTACCTATGCGAATGAAAATACAAAACGGCCATCTTTGTACAATTCCTTTATTTTAGAACGTTGACTACTTCCAACTCTTCTAAAATACACCAAACAACCTTTAATTTTCTCTTGTATTGTTAAACAAAAGCAATGAGTTATTCCCTTAATCGATATGCAGAAATGGAAAGTCAATGATTTATTACAAATCAACAATAGTTTAAAACTGGTCTGTCCCGAACGTAACTACAGCTTGTCCCGTACGTAATGTGCTATCTTTTCTTTAACACCACATCCTCTGTGTTATTACCTGTTCAATCAAATCATAATATTATCAGGCAATATCCATTTGCCAGACAATTTGTCAAAAGAATTATAATGAAATGAATAAATGAAAATAAATACAACTCTATAAGCCATCTGGGTGTGTTGTTTTACAAATTAAAACTTCCTAGCCAAATTAATTTCAATTTATAAAAGTTGAGATGTTCGTATTGTTTTGACACATGAGGTATGTGTAATAACTGCTTAATTAAATGAAATGTTATCCAAAATTTGCAAGGCATCCTTAAATCTGATGGATCCAATATACGAAAACGTACGGGACACTTTTTATAAAGGTAAGAAACGCTGAAATAATCTATTTAAATGCACCAATCTAGTGTAATGTATATGGGTATGAATACATTCCTATATATATCATCAAAAAGCGGCATATTTTGTGGAACTTTCCTCAATATTGTAAAAATAGTATCAATTAATCGTAATTATAATACCATTACGTACGAGACTAGTACGAGTACGTGTACAGTCTATTATGTGCATTAAAAGTCTATTTTGCTTACACTGGAGCCATTAAGGAACCCAAAATACATAAACAAAGCACAGGAAACGTTCCATTTCAGCAATTTAAAAACTGAAAACTAAAAATTGCCCCGAACGTTATGGACTCGTACGTCACTTTTTAATATGCGCCAAACTTTATTTGGTCTGCTGTATCAATGCTATTATAGTAATCGGCATAATTCTTTTTATCATATTTGAAGAGATTTTGAATAGTGATGTTACTTGAAGAATTTATTTATTCCTAGTTACACATTTTTAACTATAGTTACTTTAGTTCTTGCCTCGTACGTTACGGGGTTAAAATTACGGTAAATTGTTTAAGAATGATGTTGATTTTTTAAAAATATTGACAAAGGTATATCAAAATACGACTTCATTTTGATAATATATATTTATACTTAAGTAGATTGTGCTAGATTAATGCATTAAAAGTAGATTTATGTCAGTGTTTCTTAGCTTTAAAGAAAGTGTCCCGTACGTTTTTGAATTTTGGAGACAACGACTCGAGGCTGTTCTACAAATTTTGCATTACATTTTTTATATAAATCTTGGTATCGTTTTGGAGCTCTATGTTTTCTGTACAAGATTAGGACAGTTATGTTAGTATAACTTATTGTTGAAATTGACATTTTTGGTTTGAAAGTTAGAATTTATACCCGGAGACATCGGTTTTTCGTACCCCCTAGTTTGATTGTCACATGATTTTCATAAGAAATTGAGTTCTTACGAACGTAAATTATAGATAATTCTTTTAGTTATAGGTGTTGGATGAAAATAAATGTGGTGGGCATTTATATAATGTTGACTTTTTGCAGCTAGAACATATTAAAGGTCGGAGACATCAATTGTCCCCTTTAACTGGGATTGCGTCGTAAATGAGATTGCTCTTTCAGGATCGAAGAGCTGTCCATCAATCAGATTGGCCGAGAAATACTAATCAGATGACTTGCGAAGTAATTAGATAGGCCTATAGACAACTAATTTAAAGATATGGGTGAACATTGTTCCAGATCGCAGATAATTTATTGAAAGCCGTTTTCACCAAAAAAAAGCATTATCGAAGTGTCCATCATACGTTTCTTTAATTAATAGGACACGAGTCTGTATATTTATCTTTAGTCTTCTTCTTACAGTGGTATAATGGAGGGAGCTAATCGTTGGTTACGAGACAATCCTGGTCTACAAGTGTGGAAATGTGAGACTGTGATCAGACGACTTGGTACTTTACCTGATGGAAGCATTACATACGACCTTAATGTTATGTTGAGACAAGATCCCACATTTGGTTATGTTGTTTATATACGAGGTCTAAGGTAATTACATGCCCTATATCTATGCTGACACGAAATTGAAGGCATTCCATTAATTGGTAACGGGAAAATATCAGTTCACATACACTTATTTAAGCAAAATAATGTCATATGTGGTATCAAAATTTACAGGGATGTATTAATTGAAGGATGGGGTTACAATTGATAAATTAGACCATTAACAGACGTTTGCTAAGCGTGTAAATACCAGATGGCGAAAACTAAAAGTTGCAGACTAGTGGTGTCTTGTTTATATGTTTTCTGTCTTTGGTATGTATTTACATAAAAAATACGGGAACAAGAAAAAAATATGATGAAATATATATCTCTTCGCATCACTGAGTGTTGATTTTGTTTTCTACAGGCTCTGGCTGACCAAGAATACCAACTCCACACAACAACAACTGGGTATACGAAATGAGGTTCCAGCGAAACGTTCTATACTTATTCCATATACATATAGGCGAAGAAGGTCAGTCTTGTATTAATAGCCTATCATTTACTTCAAATGGCATTTTCTTTAAAGGCAGAATAACACTTAACATCTTGCAAATTTTCCGAGAACTTCGTACAAAAAAATAAATATATACTATTAAAATATGGTCTTTAAATTGCATATATGCCAAATCTTAGCTTTCTACCTTGTGTATTGGCTTAGATGTCGACGGATTTAAAACCCCATGATTTGTTGTCCCGGGGATTATATTTACAATAATGGAACATATGGGGTTTTAAATCCGTCGACATCCTAGCCAATACACAAGATAGAAAGCTAAGATTTGGCATAGATGCACTTTAAAGGCCATATTTTCATGATACATATTTATTTTGTACGGAGTTCTCAGAAAATTTGCATGCTTTTAAGTGCCATTCCCCCTTTAATTGCTTATAGCTAAGCAGATTAGTGCAAAAATCATGCATTTAATGATGCAAGCATCAAATTTGGCACATACATTCATAAGACCATGTTGTTTCATAAAAACCCGTTAGCCACTCAAAAATTCAAGATGGCCGCCATTTTTCAAGATGGCCGCCATTGCCGATTTGAAAATATCATTTTCGCTCTAAAACTTGATATAATTGACCGATTTTTGTAATTTTTGTACCAAAATGTATGTATTTAAACACAAGAAATCAGAATTTAAGCATATTTTATGCATAAAATTCCTCCTTCATATGTTTTTTTAAGCAAAACTGGGCAAAATAAGTGGAAATTATCAACCTTTAGGCATATTGTTACTTTCCAACAAAAATGTAGTTAAGTTCATGTTGACTTTCTTCTTCAAGGAGGTATCTTTTTTTTAACATTAGGGTCATTATGATTTCTAGTAACGGTTATGGGAAGCTGTTTTTCAATACGAAGTATTATATTTGGTACCAGCTCTATGATACCTTTCGTTTTGGTCAGAAATAATGTGACATAGAACGCAACGGTGTATGTTCCTAAGTTAACTCAAACCTGGTTACATAGATTATCTAGCATTGGTCTCCTGAAATCGTTACATACATAGTTTACCAGCATGCTTTCCTGGAGCGTCAGCATTTACATCTGCAAAATTCGGGGCAGGGTAGGCTAAACCGATAGCATCAATCTTTTCATGCATTCTTGCAGCCACAGCAATTGATGGAAGTGATTCCAGACAATATGCCAGGTGCTGCTTTATTGCTTCCATTCCCATTCTGGGGGGCCTCAGTACTTCCATTTTCTGACCCCATGTGTATTCTGCTTGGTGAACATCAGGTTTTGTGTTTATTCCAAAGTTGCGCTGGTTTGGTATATTGCATAATATAACTTAGTATGCAAATATTTCCAGACTCTCCTACACTGGCAATAAAAAGAGGTCGAGTTAGTGTTATATACGGATGACCAATGTTCTTGATCTGTTTTGCCAATTACTATCTGGATAGCAGATAGCAGTCTCTTGTCCTATCTCGTAAAGCTGAAACAACATCACAGCTTGTGAAGGCATGAACTACAGGAGTATCTCCCACTATCTCTCGCTTTATTCCCAAAACAAATACAATGTATTGTATGTAGTGACACCCACCATTAAGTAATACCCTAACCAAAAGCTCTTCAACACAAATATCATTAATATGATAAGTACATCTTTGTACTGGCTTAATTATCAAATACATATTTCCTCGTGGTTACAAGACACAGTTCCCTCGAGACTGGTTATGCACATCTGTTTATTCCCTTGTTACAATATGACAATATTTTGCTGGCGTATCTGAACAATTTGTTCAGCCAGAAATTGGAAAATCAGAGTTGTTCTTATTGTCCCCAAAACATAAATGCTTTACTTAGGTGGACTGTCTTCGGTTAGTTACTCTGTATTCGATGTATTGTCTATACTTTAACCTAGTTTTAGATTCTAGGATGTTGTATCTGTATACAATGAAAATGAACTCGATTGACATATGAATACCAATGAAGCTTAAACTGATCCATCAACTATGATGGCATAAACTACTGGTCTTGTATCTGCAACTGCAGTTATGGTTTCCAGATATTGGGCATTTTGGGACTTAGTATTGGTGTGAAGTTTTCAGCCCCAAATAAATGCAACTGGGAAACATACATTTCAATAAGGAAAGATTTATATGAGGTAGCTTCCTCGTGATAAGCAAGTTACGAACAACTTCGAGAAAGGCTGACAATTTTATTTTATGATCTTTAGCTTTCGATCACGAGGGGCTGGGGCCTGTGTTATCAACGATCTTACGACCACGTTTTTGTGTAAACTGCGTGACAATACATCTGATTGCATGAGAAATCAGATTGGACCAATAAGATTTGATGTTACAAGTAATTACTCAAAACATAATCGTTCGATCGTTGATGATACGGGCCCCTGATTCTGAATTACTTAATTCTGAAAAAGGAGCAAGGTAGATTCGACTACGCGGTCAATAGAAGTGACCTTCATCACGATTGTCTGAAATCCATGTTAATGCAATAATTCAAGTAGGTTCCTCCAGTTTGGCTTGGATTTTATAGTTTCAAAAGCACCTGGGGGTGACTATAATATCATCTTCATGTAAAGATTAAGCAGTTCTGGATTTTCCTCTTAAAATGATTTCTCTTATCTGTCATGACAAGGTGCGTCTTTCCAAAATAGTTGAAGAATTACTGTTGACCCCAAGCTGTATATATAGGTATCTAACCTGTCGATTGTGAATGATCATGGTGAAATTCATTTATTCAGATTGAAAGACCTGAAGACTACTGGGTTCATTTGTTTAAAAGATAACTTGAACTTGTCTCGAAGATAAACAGGCACCCAACGTGCATAGTATACAAAGTAAAATTAACAAAAGGGTATGGGTGTACTCAGCGCTTGATAGTTCAACGTAAAAAAATAGGAGTTGCGCGTTGCCTGCATAAGAAATTGCGCATATTTTCAATTTGATTGCAGATAATTCAAGAATGACTAGAGCGGTATGTACAACAGTTTACTAGACACTCTGGAGCGGAGGTTCATTCTTTAATGTTTGATTATCTTCTGACAGACTGTAAGAGGAGTTGCACACATAAGACATTGATAAGGACAAAACACAGATGGAGGAGCGGACAGACAGACGACCAGTGCCATAACATTATACGACCATTCAGGCGTATTAAAATGAAATTGCATACACTCAATATGACGTGCCTGGCGCACAAGGCCAAAAAATAATGGCATCTGTCATCATGTTCATTAGTTGCATTGTCATATTATTTATAGGCACATTTGATTTGACTTGCACAGATAACTTTTGATATGTGAACTGGTCATGTTCTAGTGACGATAGAAACATACAAATATTGTGATTCTACAGTTCCACTTGGAACTTTAGGAGCTCAATCAGCATCTACAATAGCGCCGGCCCAACCAAGAAAGTGTATTAGAGTATCAATAGATCTAAAAGCACCAATTTGAATATGTTGACTATAAAGCATGATAACAAAATTGTCTTCATCCTTCTGTTCTGGCAAATGCCATTGAATCATTTTAGCAATTGCGAAGATTTGTTGATTAGCCGTAATGACAAGGAATTGTTGCCACAGAAAGAGCTTCTTCAAGCAGAAGAAGTTTTGGGGCAACTATTCAACAGTATATCCTTATTTATGGATACATAGTGTGCCCATAAGGTTAAATTGAAATCCAAACCAATGATTTAGGCCAGATCCTACTTCTCCAGGCATTTCTTAACTGAAGTATTGGTATGGGATCTACACCATTTTAGTATTCAGCCCCATTACCACTGTTTTGGCTCTCCTTCGTTTGAACATCTTGTCCTATCAGATGCAGCTATCTAGTTAATGCATATAACAAACAGTATGCAGTAGGACAGACATATTATAATATAAATATATAGCTCACTAGATTGCATATTGGACACTTTACAATCGTCCAAATAAAAATAAAATTTTGCTAAACTGACACCGGACCCTTTTCTAGGTTTCACAGCAGTGCGGTTTTCAATGTGTGCCTGGTTGATTCATAACATTCCTTCGTACATTTTCAAAGAAACTTCTCTGTCGCCGATGAAGCAATTAGGAAGTAGAAGACTAGTAACGATCCTGGAATACTCTTCGGGAATAATGAAGATTTTTGCTGCAGAAAAATAGATTAAGATATAAGAAATATATTTTCGGATAAATTGGCGGCCATATCGACAAAAAGCGGCCATATTGACCCATAAACTACAACTTTTTGCCATTTTCTTCATCCCTTTACACATTGCAGTA
The DNA here is from genome assembly GCA_963680895.1 of Fragum sueziense. Classification (NCBI taxonomy): domain Eukaryota; kingdom Metazoa; phylum Mollusca; class Bivalvia; order Cardiida; family Cardiidae; genus Fragum; species Fragum sueziense. The sequence goes on from OY804605.1 coordinate 28,512,082, forward strand.
ATTCTAACATTTAATTTCGCGAGAATCCGCCTTAAAGTCTATACAAAGTTTGTAGGGGTATAATTCATATCATGATTTGGCGGCCATCTTGAAAAATGGCCGCCATGTTGAAATTTCAGGTGGCTAACGGGTTTTTTCTGAAGAGTGACCCAATATGATTGCTTGTGCCAAGTTTCATGCTTGCATCACTAAATGCGTGATTTTGGTGAAAAATCCAATTTATCTGCTGGGCTATTACCAAAGCGGTTATGATTGCATAACATCTTAATCTTGATAAGGAAAGGTTCTTTCAACATCCATGTGTAGATCGATTCTTTCCAGCAAAACATTTAGTCTTTCTAAATCAAGTATCTGTCTTTTTGATCTACCCATATTTTTCATTTCTGGTAGCTTAATTTGTGTTGTTGTTTTTTAAACAGAATTGAATTATTCTCGATAGAAATTAAAACACTTTTACTAATTATGCTAAAATTTATTCCTTCATGACATTGGACAATGCGATGCATTACAAAAATACACAAACTATTAACTGCTCCCACGTAGTTCATTCAAATGTCTGTAATACCCAGCAATGTCCCTTTATAAAGATGTTGATTCGGTCATTGTTAGTTGAAAGATTGGGTCTGCGTAGTTCGACGATCCTCATATCCTGATATAACAATTCTTACTGAAAAAAATACTCCCGCCATTTTCAGAGGTTTTTACGGGTATGGGGTGTTGGGCGGTGCAGGAATGGTTATGAAAGACGGGGTCCCCTATCATGAATTTAAAACATTCGAAAATCTGTATAAGACGATCGACAGTATTAATGAAAAGTTGAAAACTGACCCTATACCAGGTAAGTGACACATCTACATTAAATAATGAAACACTTGTTTGTTTTGTATTTAATGCAGATACATGTATTTTAGAAAACATAGCTTTAACACAGTATTTAATCATATTTAAACTTTTAGTGGCATGTTTTGTTTAAATATTGAATCTTCTTCCTCTAATGACATACAACCTGTTAGGAAATGAATCTGGAATAAAAATTCACTTAGCTGCTATTCTTTTAAGTTCACTGCGTTTCGTTGTGAGTGTGGAAGGGGAAGTTGAAAAGTAGGCTAACATTAACGATTCCATTTTCTTTCACAAGGACAAATTTAAAATAAATGGTAGAACTGCATGTAGGTGTACGCAAATACCGGTATACAATGTCATGTAGACTTGGCCAAAAATGTTTGTGTTTTATCATAACCAGGCACTATATTGACGGTAGAGACTGACTTTATAAAGGCGTATGAACGTGCTAGAGATCAGTTAGATCCCGATACAGCATGCTGGTACGAGGATAAAGATAAGTCTCGCAGAGAGACACAAGTTGTACGGATATTCTATATACTCGGACAGTCAGCTAGAGAGACTATAGGTAAGAGACAAGTCACGCAGAGAGACACAAGTTGTGCGTATATTCTATATACTCGGACAGTCAGCTAGAGAGACTATAGGTAAGAGACAAGTCACGCAGAGAGACACAAGTTGTGCGTATATTCTATATACTCGGACAGTCAGCTAGAGAGACTATAGGTAAGAGACAAGTCACGCAGAGAGACACAAGTTGTGCGTATATTCTATATACTCGGACAGTCAGCTAGAGAGACTATAGGTAAGAGACAAGTCTCGCAGAGAGACACAAGTTGTACGGATATTCTATATACTCGGACAGTCAGCTAGAGAGACTATAGGTAAGAGACAAGTCACGCAGAGAGACACAAGTTGTGCGTATATTCTATATACTCGGACAGTCAGCTAGAGAGACTATAGGTAAGAGACAAGTCTCGCAGAGAGACACAAGTTGTACGGATATTCTATATACTCGGACAGTCAGCTAGAGAGACTATAGGTAAGAGACAAGTCACGCAGAGAGACACAAGTTGTGCGTATATTCTATATACTCGGACAGTCAGCTAGAGAGACTATAGGTAAGAGACAAGTCTCGCAGAGAGACACAAGTTGTGCGTATATTCTATATACTCGGACAGTCAGCTAGAGAGACTATAGGTAAGAGACAAGTCTCGCAGAGAGACACAAGTTGTGCGTATATTCTATATACTCGGACAGTCAGCTAGAGAGACTATAGGTAAGAGACAAGTCTCGCAGAGAGACACAAGTTGTGCGTATATTCTATATACTCGGACAGTCAGCTAGAGAGACTATAGGTAAGAGACAAGTCACGCAGAGAAACACAAGTTGTGCGGATATTCTATATACTCGGACAGTCGGCTAGAGAGACTATAGGTAAGAGACAAGTCACGCAGAGAGACACAAGTTGTGCGTATATTCTATATACTCGGACAGTCAGCTAGAGAGACTATAGGTAAGAGACAAGTCACGCAGAGAGACACAAGTTGTGCGGATATTCTATATACTCGGACAGTCGGCTAGAGAGACTATCGGTAAGAGACAAGTCACGCAGAGAGACACAAGTTGTGCGTATATTCTATATACTCGGACAGTCGGCTAGAGAGACTATAGGTAATGGTCACATACCATGATATGAAGGGACATATCTTTATTATGTGCAACTTGCATGTGGAAAAACATAAAGCATTTTAGGCAATCTCTTTGGTTAATACTTTCAACTTCTGATCGTGGAAATTGAATTTTCTTTAAATTTTAAGTAACGTAAGTCATTTAACGTAAGTCATTTTTGTTCAGCTAGGCATTGGTAATACATATGATATATTTATATGGATTATATATAGGCCTTAAATGGTGCACACATTCTTCGAGGTAAGTCTTCAAAAAGGAATCACGCGTGGTCCAGTAAATGTTCTATACCTACCATTTTTTCAGATTTATCTTGCATAGACCTGTACAAACATATTTGTAAACTAGAAACACCTAAAATCATCACTACATTGTCACCCTGATTGCTGTCCATACCTTACAGTCAATCTTGTATTATATTCCAGGTATGAAGGATTTTGTCCCTGAAGTTACAGAGAAAGGGGACTATGTAAAACCGCCAAAGTTTGAAACTGTTGATACTCTACTTGAAAACGTTACACAGTGGATTCCAGCTAATCAGGTGAGATCGTGTTATTTTCTCAGCATTATTTAGCAAATGTTTAAGAAAAATAAAATGAACGCATCTTTCGAACGTCATTTTATACAATATCTAAAATTCTATATGGAGTAGTTTACAGTTACATAAATGTAGATCTAATTTTCGTAATCCTAATATTGTTTATACAAAAAAAAAAAAAAAAATAAAAATAGAATAAAAGTCAAATACGGTTTCGCACGGCCGAGAGTCAACATTTACCGTGTTGTTTGTCCTTGTAGACACAAAATGATGGAAATGTTTATTCAAGATTCGCAACATAGATCTAAATGCTGATTTCCATATAGATCTAATGTCCAAAATCGATCCAAACATGACGAAATAATACGGATTTACTGGTACTTGAACAAAGAGTAAAAACAGGCAATGTTGCGGATGATAAGAGTCAATAATATTATGAAGTAAAATGGCAATTTTTATACGCCCGAAGGGTCGTATTATGTTATGGCCCCGCTCGTCCGTCCGTCCGTCTGTCCGTCCGTTAGCAATTTCTTGTGTGCGCAACTCCTCCTACAGTTTTCATCGGAATTCAATCAAACTTGCCACAATGAATCTCCATGGTGTCTAGTTGTGCATATCGCTTACGGAATGCAATTAACTCTTTTCGTTCTTGAATTATCTGCCCTCGACTTAAAAAAATGCCCATTTTCTTGTGTGCGCAACTCCTCCTACAGTTTTGATCAGAATTTGATCAAACTTGCCACAATGAATCTCCATGGTGTCTAGTTGTGCACACCACTTACGGAATTTAGATAACTGTTTTTGTTTTTGAATTATCTGCCCTTGAATTTAAAAAAATGCCCATTTTCTCAAAAATGCCCATTTTCTCCTGTGCGCAACTCCTACAGTTTCTACCAGAATTTAATCAAACTAGCCACAATGAATCTCTCTGGTGTTTTGTTGTGCAAACAAAATTTTGTTAACTTTTCATGTTTGAATTATCTACCCTTGAATTGAAAAAAAAAATGGCTAATTTTACTGACAAGCCCCTCTCGGGCGTATATGCGCCGCTCTGCGAAGCTCTTGTTTTTCCTTCGCAGCAGCTTTCAAATTGGAAGGACCTACATTTTAAACGTATGTTTATGGTTTCTGCCGAGTATAATGTTCTCGTCTGTTTATTTACAGGGACTCCGAGTTGTCAATATTCAAAGAAATGATGTGACGTCAGACAGACTTTGGGGTAAGGTCTCCCGTCAACTACTTGTTTATAGCACATACATCACGGAAAACAAAACCATATAATAGTAACTTTGTACTTATTTCTTAATAATGTTCTTGTCAGTAATATTAGCTTCTTATACTATCCTATAAATCATTAATGCGCCTACCTAATACAGCCTCGTAGAAATCAATGGACGGATATGATTCATTCGTAGATTCTTTATCCAGGAGGTGTGCCTGTCATGTATGTTGGATCTATTTCTCACAGAACTATGACCCTTTAGTTAATGATTTTGTTTTGTGACGAAGAACTGTAGAGGGAGGGGGTATGATGACATTTAAGAACCATGTTGTTCTCCAATAGCATTTCTAACACTTTTTGCAACTGTAAGACAGCAGCATAGGTCCCGATCAAACTGCACTTAGGCACAGACTGATATTGAAATACGGCCATCTCAATTGCTATAAGGGATCTTTTTTCAGATATCGACATACATATCGCTGCTTTTCAACGAAAACGTCGTAACTGCAGCTTAATACAAGCTGCAGTTACGAGGTTTTCGTTGAAAAGCGACGACATTTTCGTGTAGGTGGTGACGGAGAAATCTCCCCTGAAGATACGGACGAGTATGTCAGTATGATGGGTACCCGACATTTAGTGCAGACATTCAGGTTGTTCTACGTCAAGTCTGCTGCTGGAGCCCCGCCCTCACCACCATGTGTCACATCTAGACTGTTTACACCAGCAAGGACGAGTGCTGCAAAGTTTGAATCAATGACACAAACTATGGACAGAATTGATGCTTGGTTGAAAGTTACCGGTATGATTATTACATTGTGCTTTCTTTGGGCATATACCGCGATTTTTTAGAGTCACAACAAAGATATTTTATCTGAGAATGTATTTGATATTGGAGAAGAGTCCTAGAATCTTTCTCCATCCACCTAATTCTCAGTTTTATATATTAGGCTACTGCTTACTTCCGATTGTAGTCCAGTATAACGTTACAAATGTAATTACATGCATTTACGAAAAAATTGACTTGATACTGGTAGTCAGCTTGAATTCTTTGCCATTAAACTCACAAATTATGTTGTCCAGATACAACAAAAACATACTGTTTTATCTTGGGTATAGAATCTAAAAAATGATACGACAAATCATTTAGAGAACAGAGTAGATCTTGACCAGACTGTGAGTATACACAGGTTGGTCATGGTCCATTTTGGTCCCAAATGTGGAAAAGTTCTTTATCCCAGATCATGGCTCATTATGTTTTACAACAGTTTTACGCTAAGTCCCAAACATGTTTCGTAGTAAATTTTTCGATGTGCATGTGCTACTATATACTACTCTCGATGGAGGGATTATTAAAGATTATTAAATTTTGATTATACAGCTTTCTTTATAAGTTTAACGTTCGTCTTTTTTTTATTATTTCTAGGTCTTCCCATATTGTCTGTATGTTCGACTGAAGCGTTATATAACGAACACAAACCTGACGGTCTGGACACAACGAAGACAGACTACTCTATCCCCGGTATAGGATCGAAGAAGTGGCTTACTGCCATCAGGTACGGATACCATTTGTTCTTTTAACCCATTACCAAACAACACAATTTTAGCCTAGTCCAAACTCAAAGGTGTTGCAGACGACAATTTCCATTGAACAAAATTTAACATTTTTGGTCTTTCTTGGTAGAAAACATTGTGGAAATGAAGAAATTGCTTGTCACAAGCAATTTCTTCATTTTCCACGATGTTTTCCAAAGCCGTTATCTTGTGGGGAGTCAAAAGGAGTCACTGTGTGGTAATGGGTTAAGGTAAAAGTATAGAGTGTTCCAATTTAAAAGCGGCTTCAGACGACGAAACGGATATCGGTGAACCTATATTTTGTGTACGCTTTACCGAAGAACTTACAACAAACTTTTTTCGTAGATTTAAAATAAGTTTTCTGTTTGAATTATAGACTAAACTTGTGATTTTAAAACTCTATTTTATTTTAAGATTGCACGTTGTATCTAAAAATTTTGTTATGGAGGCCTATTTGCCTTCTTGTCTTTTGATTCGCTAGGCGTTCTATGATCTTTGGAATATTCGTTTTGTCTGAAAATTCTATAACAATTTGAACAACATGCCTGCTAGTACATGTAGCCTATATTAGTTTTATAATTAGGCTAAGGCAGAATACCCGTAATGTGGCCATTTTGAGATTCATACAACAGAATTTTTCGAGTGGTGTCGTTACATATCCGAACCTATTCGGGCGCGGTCGTTAACATTGGCGGTGGAAAATTCCACCGACAAATGTTTTCGACGTCGTCCGAATAATTCCGACGTCGCTTGAATCTCATAAGGGATGGACTACCGATATGCTTGTATGTTTTCAGGGTATTTTTCCCGACAATCTATCAAGAGCCGGACCCATCATTACTACCACCTAGACCTGAATACAAACATGGCTCGGGCGCCTGTATCATTCTATAACAACTAAGTGCTTCACTAGTTCTTAACCTTTCCCAAACGACGCTAACTAGGACCATTTCAACTAGACAGGAGGTGCCGACGTCAACATTTGTTTCGTTAGGATTGAACTCTGTGAAAAAAATATTGAGACAAAAGGAGACAATGCTGTTCATCAGCATTTTCTCCTTTTGTCTCAATGTTTTCTCGGGGTTAGTATATCGCTAACCACCCCTTTAAAACGGTGTTTATATATAACATTATATGTCAAATTATCTTAAAGAATATTGAAGGAGAGGAGAAAATGCGGGCATTTTGTTTTTCCCTCAATGTTTTTTAATTGTCTTGCAAGTATTCGCCAAAATTCCGGACTGATATTTATCATTTAATGACTTCGATCATCTTGAGTGAACTAGACATTGGATGGGACAATTGTTTAACCCTATCCCAAACGGCAAATTTTTAGTGCAATCCACTTCAAAAGCTGCCACAAATGACAAAATGGGAGTTTTTAAAGATAGAATTTGTGTAAAATATGACATGGAAAATATTGAGACAAAAGGAGAAACTGCTGGTTATCAGCAGTTTCTTCTTTTGTTTCAATCTTTTCCCAAGCCTTTTCTATTAGGGACGTACGTCAAACCAGGTCTTGTTTGGGAAAGGGTTAAACATTTGAACAGATATGAATAAGGATTCCGAAAATGGTCCGTATAACATTTGAGACTAACATGAATCTAGATCAGCCTATTGATATGGTTAGCCTGATTAATTTTCTTATAGTTTCTCCTTGATCTGTAGGATATCTAAGACAGTAGTATGGATCATGATCGGACTTGTACTAATGCGCAAACCGAACGTGTTCTATGTTGGTATCAAATGCGATGAGATGTTTTTCCATGTCCTCACGTACTGACTCTTTAGCATTTTCTGCATCGTTTTTTTGTGCATGTTTTTTCAGAAGGAAAATGGTATCTGCAGCTTATATGAGTTTTTTGTTGAAAAGCGACGACACATTGTCAGTTTATCAGTCCACTTAAAAACCTAAAATGGATTATTACTTTGAGCTGAAATTAATAGGACTTTTGTACATTGGATATTTCACACATGTAGGCTATATAGCTGAATTTATTTGACATGGTAGGCCTACAGCTTTAGCTTTTATTGTCATGAATTTCTAACTAGAGCTTTTTTCCTACACGTGTGAAATATCCGATACGAAAAGTAATGGCCATGCATAGGCTACATCAAAGAGATTTTTATCACAGTACACGGATATAAAAAGGCGCACAAGTAAATATGACAGAACTATTTTAGTGTACTATGATATAAGTATTTTTACAGTCATGTCAAATGAAATCAGTAATACCTATTCCTCGAGATCTTAACAATATCTTACCTGTGGTGCTAAAATCAAAGTCCGGCTGTGAACTTAGAATCAAATAACAAGGTCTTGGGGTTTTTTTTGGGGGGGGGGGGGATTTTTTGTTTCTTCATGTTAATTTGTCTTTCATACGCCTTTTATTTATAAATGTGTTGATCTATCTCTATTTTGTACCAATATACATCGACTTTGTATTTTATTCCTTTTCTTAAATAAAAAGTTTCTTTAAAAATATGTTGTTTTTAGCTCCACTGGCCGACAGGCCAGCGGGCTATTGTCATGGCGGTGTGTCCGTCGTGCGTGCGTCCGTGCGTGCGTCCGTGCGTCCGTCCGTCCGTAAACTTTTTCTTTAAAAATCTTCTTCTCAGAAACTACCTGATGGATTTCAATCAAACTTTACAAGAATGATCCTTGGGTGACCCTCTCTCAGATTCCTTCAAAGAATTTTGATTGAATCAGAATTACCTGAGTTATCTGCCCTTGAATATCAAAAATAGCTGGTTTTGACTTAAATTTTACTCTGAAATCCACAAATATTAACCAATCAAGACAAAACTTGTACAGAATGTTGGTGACTATAAGATCTTACCTTGGTATAATTTTCAGTTTGATCTGAATTTTACATCATGAGTTATGTGCCCTTGAAATTGACAAAATTGCCATTTTCGGCTCTATTTTGACTTTGTTTTCACTCTAGCAATTACAAATATTGACCAATCTAGACAATACTTGTACAGAATGTTTGTGACCATAAGATCTTGCTTTGGTATAATTTTCAGCTTGATCTGAACTTAACATCATGAGTTATGTGCCCTTGATTTTGACAAAATCACATTTTCGGCTCTATTTTGACATTGCTTTCACCCTAGCAACTACAAATATTGACCAATCAAGACAAAACTGATACAGTATATTGGTGACCATAAGATTTTGCCTTGGTATAATTTTCAGCTTGATCTGAATTTAACATCATGAGTTATGTGCCCTTGAAATTGACAAAATTGCCATTTTCAACTCTATTTCAACTTTGTTTTCACTCTAGCAACTACAAATATTGACCAATCAAGACAAAACTTGTACAGAATGTTGGTGATTATAAGATTTTGCCTTGGTATAATTTTCAGCTTGATCTGAATTTTACATCATGAGTTATGTGCCCTTGAAACTGACAACATTGCCATTTTCGACTCTATTTTGACTTTGTTTTCACTCTAGCAACTACAAATATTGACCAATCAAGACAAAACATGTACAGAATGTTGGTGACTATAAGATCTTGCCTTGGTATAATTTTCAGCATGATCTGAATTTTACATGAGTTATGTGCCATTGTTATTGACAAAATTGCCATTTTCGGCTTTATTTTCACTTTTACAACCATTCGTATTAACTAATCAATACAGAACTTTCACTTAAATCTTACTGACCATATGATCTTACTTGCTTATAATTTTCAGCTTGGTCATGCATTTGCTTGTTTGCCCAGCCTGAACCTTTGAAATTGCATTCAACAAGACAAACAATCAGGCCTGTGGAGCGCTTCCAGGCCGCCAGGGCTGTCTAGTTATTAGCATAACTGACCACTGTTGTTTTTTTCTTCATTGTGTCGTAGTGTGGTAGTTTTTATCCGAGTTTTCTCTGATGATATTCCCTATCTGATATGTAGATGTTGTGAAAAGCGACATCCAAATATCAAAGAGCGAATTTTCACCATAGAAGACTCGAATTAGGTAGTTTTATGAAAGTATCCATGTTCTATTGTGGTCTATCATTACTTACCACGGTTCTGATTTAGACAGCAGAATAAATGGCCCATGAGTGTGCAAGGGCATTATTCATCGGGAAGCCCAGCTAAGAACCTCGGTTAAATAATGACAAAGCTCAGTAGAACATGGAAAATTTCCATTCTAACACAAAAACAAACATAATGTTTGTAATAAAACTTGATGCGAACCTTAGGACAGGTCCCCTTGTTTTAGAACATCACAAACGCAGACAGCGATACTATTTGGTTCAAGCGTAACGTATGGAGTACAGTGGGTAACCGACGACGTACTCGTAGTGAACGTGGACGTCTGACAGTTTTCGAGTAAGTGTCGGAGTATACTCGATAGGCTACGCTCCGTACACTTTTTCACGAAGAAAAAAGAGAGCGATAATTCGTGCGCCGGTGTTGCACGAGACTTATGAATGACCCAAGCTTCTCTTATTTGATCATTTACCAATGCAGTCTTTCGAGTTTGACTCTATTAACTATGTAGGACATAAAATGTAAACGAACTATTTATTTAGGCCATGTTTGGTTAAGGGTATAGCGGGTATTTGAACCCAATATTGGATATCGATTTTGAACGCTATATTATGTCGACAGGGCTACAGATGAGATAGGATTATTGTATTTAGAATATATAATGTTTCCACTGTCGTTAGTCAACCCCTGTAAGTTGGTACTTGTAAGACTATTCCTGTCAATACTACTCTAATGAGCACCAACAAAATAGAATTTGAATCCAAAATAACAGATTTGAATTGTTATTCTCTCCCTCATAACTAGAGCTTTGTACTAGTATTGGATAGAGAGAAAATACGTACATGTATTTTTAGAAATAGAGCATTCTATTGCATGACTAAAAGTGTGTATATTTTGAAATATAGCCCTAATTATGAAAGTATAATTGGGGATTGTGAATAGTTAGAAGAGGAAGTGTTGACTGGTTGACAAGGAGTCGATTTCTATAGGTAAGAATTTTCTTTCATCCGTCTATTCAACCGAATTTAACGATCTAGTGGCAAAATAATGCTTTTTGTATCAATCATGCTTAACTCTGCTGTAGATGTGAAGTTACTTTACTCTTACGAACGACAGGATCATGTATAATCCGAGTTTCTCTGATGAAATTCGCTCTTTGATATGTTGATGTCGCTCGTAAATGAGCGACATCAATATATCAAAGAGCGAATTTCATCAGAGAAAACTCGGATTAGATCAAGGAATATTTCGAAGGAACCGGCCATACACGTTTCCCTGTGATTGTCGCTTTATGACATATTGTTTATTATAATCTATGAAAAGTAGCCTACACGTCTGGAAATCAATCAATCTTTACATTTCTTCATTTCTTCTATAGATCCATCAAAACACAACCCTAGTGGAACTACCCAACTAGGCTACTTAGGTTTTTTTTTCTACCTTCTGTTGCAGAATTCGGCCTATGTTTCTTTCTACTACCATTTCAGAATTGTTTACTTCTACTTACCGTTTCAGACTTCAACACCAAGTTTAACCATGTCGGACACAAAGAGCGAGTACGATAAACCCCCGATCCCGTTCACTCCCGGAGATGCAGAGTCCATGAAACCACCGCCTAGTTATGAAGAGGTGGGTGGGGTAGTGTTAACTCAGTACCACAAAGCAAACTATTAGACTTGTCCAACTTGTAAAAATCTACATAGTACAATGTCAAGTGAACGAGATTTATTGTTTTAGTCTCTTTGGGTAGAAAATTATTGTGGGAAATGAAGAAATTGCTTGTCACAAGCAATTTTTTCATTTACCATAATGTTTTTCAAAGTTTTTATCTTTAATGAAGTCAAAAAGAGTCAATATGTGGGAATTGGTTAATCATTTCCCAAACAAGACCTGGCCTTCTTCTGCAAGAATCTTGGCGAAAATATCGAGACAACCGTAGAAAAATACTGTTAATAATCAGCCTTTTCTTCTCTTGTCTCCATTTTCTGAGCTATTGTGCACAAATATAATTCTTTCCTCTGCAAATGCTTTCAAATTGTACTACCCTAACAATTTGTCGTTTTTAAAAGGATGAAATCCATAAAATGTAAGGTATAGCCTATGTGATGCGGGCTAGAAAATTGCTTTATGGTAAACCCACACGTATGTGGGGCTAACATGCATCCCGATCAGCCTGTATTTACACAAAGTCTGCACGGCCAGGCTCCATTTTGTCCCCTATCAGCATCGCCGTTACAAGCAGTAACTGTACTTCCTTTTGAAAGTGATTCCACTTTGAAAACATAATGTCATAGAAATTTTAAAGAGATTGTAGTTAATTTTAGCGATATCTTTTCGTTTATTGATAGTTCTGTATTAGGCCTACTAATATCGGTCGAATAAAAAAGTTTTTCGTAGTTTATTTTCATATTTCACACTTTCATGATAACTTTTTTATTGTTTTGAAGTACAATTGCTTATCAAATATATAGCAGTTTTCTATGATACTTCCTATTTGAGCTATTAGATTTCTGAAGAAAGGAAGAGTTGCATGCTTCTCGCCTAGAGTTATTTAACAAGTAGCCGACAAGATCTTTGTAAGAAGGGAAGAATTTGCAAGTATATAAGTCTAAACGCTGCCAAATCAATTACGTGATAGCATTCCATGACATGTGTTTGAAATCAGCCAAACTGAATTTGCTAATAAAATGTTTTGATATCATGTCACCTTTTTGAAATAATGTTAGTTTTATCGCGTCATATATACATGCTATTCTAGACAAAGCTTTCTTTATACGGGACGTCAAAACCAGGGTTTGTTGGCGGTAAATTCATGTTATTTTTTCCAAATGTTAGATAATGGGTGTATACCAGACATCAGTCAAAACAGTGCAGGAACAGAGTACAGACATGCCACCGCTCTCCTATATAGACATCATGCCCAGATGTCTGAAGAAGGGAAACATCAAGGGTAAAGTGCTGCCGACATTCGATAACTTCAGGTACTAAAACATTGTAGATCTAGCATAATTGGTTCAGCGTTAAAATCATTTTTTGTGTGTTAAAATTCCTCATAGCTTCTGTCTAAACTGTGGCAACTAAACACATCAGTACGGGTTCTGATCAGACAACACTTTTGTGGCCAGCTGAGCTGGCTCCGTCATCCACGTGTGTGTGTAAAATACCACCACGGCATTTTTTTCTAGACACTTCTAGAAAAATAATTCTCGGAAAAAGATGCAACCCTGTATATTTTCATGTAGCCCATTCCATCACCCAGTTTGACAATGAAACTATTTTATCCTATGTACAGTGGTATAATGGAGGGAGCTAATCGTTGGTTACAAGACAATCCTGGTCTACAAGTGTGGAAATGTGAGACTGTGATCAGACGACTTGGTACTTTACCTGATGGAAGCATTACATACGATCTGAATGTTATGTTGAGACAAGATCCCACATTTGGATATGTTGTTTACATACGAGGTCTAAGGTAACTATATGATATGGAAGCATTACATACGATCTGAATGTTATGTTGAGACAAGATCCCACATTTGGATATGTTGTTTACATACGAGGTCTAAGGTAGCTATATGATATGGAAACATTACTTGCTAACTTGCTACCTTAATGTTATGTTGAGACAAGATCCCACATTTGGATATGTTGTTTATATACGAGGACTAAGGTAACTATATGATATGGAAGCATTACTTGCTAACTTGCTACCTTAATGTTATGTTGAGACAAGATCCCACATTTGGATATGTTGTTTATATACGAGGACTAAGGTAACTATATGATATGGAAGCATTACTTGCTAATTTGCTACCTTAATGTTATGTTGACAAGATCCCACATTTGGTTATGTTGTTTATATACGAGGACTAAGGTAACTATATGATATGGAAGCATTACTTGCTAACTTGCTACCTTAATGTTATGTTGAGACAAGATCCCACATTTGGTTATGTTGTTTATATACGAGGACTAAGGTAACTACATGATATGGAAGCATTACTTGCTAACTTGCTACCTTAATGTTATGTTGAGACAAGATCCCACATTTGGATATGATGTTTACATAGGTGGTCTAAGGTAACTATATGATATGGAAACATTACTTGCTAACTTGCTACCTTAATGTTATGTTGAGACAAGATCCCACATTTGGTTATGTTGTTTATATACGAGGACTAAGGTAACTACATGATATGGAAGCATTACTTGCTAACTTGCTACCTTAATGTTATGTTGAGACAAGATCCCACATTTGGTTATGTTGTTTATATAGGTGGTCTAAGGTAACTATATGATATGGAAGCATTACTTGCTAACTTGCTACCTTAATGTTATGTTGAGACAAGATCCCACATTTGGTTATGTTGTTTATATAGGTGGTCTAAGGTAACTATATGATATGGAAGCATTACTTGCTAACTTGCTACCTTAATGTTATGTTGAGACAAGATCCCACATTTGGATATGTTGTTTATATAGGTGGTCTAAGGTAACTATATGATATGGAAGCATTACATACGATCTGAATGTTATGTTGAGACAAGATCCCACATTTTGATATGTTGTTTATATACGAGGACTAAGGTAACTATATGATATGGAAACATTACTTGCTAACTTGCTACCTTAATGTTATGTTGAGACAAGATCCCACATTTGGATATGTTGTTTATATACCAGGTCTACGGTAGGCATTTTTTTTTTTATAAACGTGTCATACTCTGAAAAATGGTCATTGTAGCATTTTAAGATCAACCTGCATCAGCAGTCTAGTGAGCCTACTGGTAACCATTGACATTTATCTAAATACGGTACAGATCATGTAATTTACCCATCGGATAACAACGCGGATCTGGATCAGACTATAAGCATGCACATATTGATCGCAGCCCATGTTGGTCTCGAATACATGTACCATAAGGGGCCGTTTCCTGATCCCGGCTTTTTATTGTACATGTATTTATAGATAGATAATTTAGGCCCTACATTTTACCAACACTTTGTCTTGCAGAAAAATAGTAGACCTGCGTATATTTGTTTAAGAAAAACAGTTTTTGAAAGTGTTAAGTACAAGTTTCAAGGTTTAGATCTAATTTCAAACTCAAATGTAAATGTATTTAGCTAATTGCAAGATCGATTTTGCCCCAACAGTCATCTATCTAGCTGGTCGTACTGACAACCGTTTAACAACATTATACCTTGATTTTCTTTGCTACATAACCGTTTATTTTGCAAACTTAAGTTTGTCCTAGGAAATTCAAAATTCTATTTCGACTAACTTAGTATGTTTACTGGTTTGATTGCAGACTTTGGTTGACGAAGAATCCTGGTTCCACGCCTCAGCAGCTGGGTCTACGTAATGAGGTACCAGCGAAGAGGACCATTCTTCTGCCATACCATAACCGTATGTTCATGTAAGTCTCAGTACCAGAATATATCAGACTGTGTAACATTTAGTTTCCGTGGGGTTTTTTTACGGAAACACTTCCTAAATTCAACTTCTTTAATACATTTTAAAATAGTAATTCTGCATCATAATAAGTGGTGAGTTATTATTCCCTTTCCTGACCTTCGAAAAGACAATGCCTCTTATCGTTTCAATAACGCTTTCCTTGGAATGTGGTATATAATAATGCAGTTTTGGTATTGATTCATTCTCATCTCACCTTATCATTATAAAATAGATATCTAAACGCCTTAGACTAGATCTAGTAGGGTATCGATGTGTTTTGAATGGAGATTTGTTTTCTAAAACTAGAAGAAACTAGTATTTCAAATCGAGGAAGATATACTTTATGTACAGAGATCCGTTTTACCTCCTTGGTCAAAATAAATGTTTTTAATATTGACTCTCAATGAAGAGGATTCAAAATGATTCTCATTTCTTCTTGTCAGAATTCCATGTACTTTTATCTCATCTGAATACGTAATGTTTGAGGTAATTTTGTGTAATCACTTACTGTCCGCCGTCCGTGAAAACTCAGGTGAGCAAATAAGGACCACCGTGGTACTCTAATTCAAATCGTCGCTTTTCAACGAAAATCTCGTAACTGCAGCTTGTTTTAAGCAGAACTTTACGAGTTTTTCAATGAAAAGCAGTGAAATAACAATCTCAATCTGACAGGGGTTTCGGATTCAGCGGTTTAGGAAGCACGGGAATGATAATGCAGGGAGGTATAGCTCACCATCAATTCACCACATTCGAGAATCTCTACAAGACAATAGATGCCATCAACCAAAAACTCAGTGAAGATCCTCTACCTGGTGAGTTTTATCATTTTCGAACATATCAATAGTTTTACATAAGTTGTTATTGGAACTGAAGTTGATGTGATGTTTTAAGCCTCTCTTACAATCCGTCGTGCGTCTTTATAAATCGTGCGTCATTGGAGATTTTTAAAGCGCACGATTTATAAGGACGCACGACGGGTTGTAAGAGAGGCTTTATGCATTATTTCAGCGTCAATTCACGTATATTTCCGTCGTTAAAGCCTCTCTTACAACCGATCGTAGGTGCTCCTGCGTGCGGTCTGCGTCTAAAACGTAAGCATAGTCGTGCGATTCACGCACGTGCAACGTACTATTTTGGTGGACGCAACCACGACGCAGACTGCACGTAACAAAGAATTGAACGGACAATTCTTTGTTATGACCATTCTACGTCATTTAGAACGCCAGAAGCACGCAAGACAGAATTTCTGGTCACGTACGACAGACATGCGTGTGATGAATGGAAAATTATACAGAAACTCAAATAATTTACAAAGAAGTCGTACTTTTCTCGAAGGAAATTTATACTTTTAGCCTGCTTTAAATGTACATGTTTTAAGCCTCCCCTACAATCAATTGTGCGTCTTTATAAAGTGTACGTCTTCGGAGAATTGTTAAAACGCACGATTAATAAGGACGCACGACAGGTTGTAAGTAGAGACCTACAAAATACTTAAAGGACCCTCGTGCTTTGCGCTTGGGCGTTAACGTAATTCGTGGTCGCCAGCTCATATAGGGTTAATTCTCGTTTTTGAGGTCGCTAACATTCACAGAGGCCAAAGAAATATGTTAACGCCCGAGTGCGAAGCACGAGGATCATTTTCGTATTTTGCGGGCCTCTGCAAATGTTAACGGCTGAAAAATACGTGAATTGACGCTATTATTGCATAAAAAGCATAAAATTCCAATGATTACTTACCCCAAACCCCTTGATATATGCGAACTAGAAAGACCTGAAGGTCTTGAGTCGCTCCACAGGCCTGAATTTCTTTTAATATTAAAGTTTTGACTAGATTTTTGAATACTTGTGGTTCTTACAGCAAAAACAAAGTCAAAAGCAGCAATCATGTGGTCAATGCAAAAAGAAAGTAAATGATTGACTAATATTTTAGGGATTTTAGGGCAATAATAAAATTGAAAACTGTGATTTTGCCAAATTCAAGGACACATAATTCAGTATGTGTATTTAAAATCAAATTGAAAATTAAACACAGGCAAGATCTTATGGTCACTATGATTCTGTTCAAATTTTGTCTATATTAGTCAATATTCGTGGCTTCAAGGGTGGAAGAAGTGTCGAAAACTGAAAATTTGTCAATTTCAAGGGCACATAACTCAGATTGTAACAGTGTTATCATGTTGAAAATTACACATAAGCAAGATCTTGTTGTCAACAAGATTCTTTCCAAGTATCATCTTGATTGGATAACATTTGTGGTTGTTTGAGTGAACACAAAGTCGAAAACGGCAAATTTGTCAAATTCAAGGGCGCATAACTCATGATGTACGATTCCGATCAAGCTGCAAATTACACAGGCAGCATATAATGCTCATATATATTCTGTCCAAGTTTAGTCTTGATTGGTCAATATTTGTAGATTTTAGAGTAAAAAAAAGTCAAAACCAGCAAAATAGAGCCAAAAATAGCAATTTTTGGCAATTTCAAGGGCACTTAACTCATGCTATAAAATTCAGATCAAGCTGAAAATTTTACCAAGGCAAGCTCTTATAGTCAGCGTCATTCTGTCAAAGTAATGTCTTGTTTAGTCAATATTTGTAGTTGCTAGAGTGAAAACAAAGTCAAAATACAGCTGAAAATGGCAATTCTGTC
Organism: Fragum sueziense; assembly: GCA_963680895.1. Lineage (NCBI taxonomy): Eukaryota > Metazoa > Mollusca > Bivalvia > Cardiida > Cardiidae > Fragum > Fragum sueziense. Next base: position 28,530,051 of record OY804605.1, read on the forward strand.
AATTTCAAGGGCACATAACTCATGATGTAAAATTCAGATCAATCTGAAAATTTTACCAAGGCAAGATCTTGTAGTCAGCATCATTCTGTCAAAGTTTTTTCTTGATTGTTTAATATTTGTAGATTTTAGAAGAAAAGTAAAGTCAATACCTGCTATTTTTGATATTCAAGGGCAGATAACTCAGGTTATTCTGGTTCAATCCATATTCTTTGAAGGAATCTGAGAGAGGGTCACCCAAGGATCATTCCTGTGAAGTTTGGTTGAAATCCATCCAGTAGTTTTTGAGAAGAAGATTTTTAAAGAAAAAGTTTACGGACGCACGGACGCACGGACGCACGCACGACGGACACACCGCCATGACAATAGCCCGCTGGCCTGAAAGGCCAGTGGAGCTAAAAATGAACCGATATGAGAAAGAAAAATGGCCGCCATTGTTGTTTTGTTCTGATAAATCTTCCGAGAATTTTTTGTTATGCGTGACGTCGGTAAACGACGTAAGACGTTGAGAATTTTGCGGGAGAAGAGACAATTATTTATTTTGAAGGGTCTAATCGAGGTTATTTGAGTGCAAAGCCGGTCCGATATCGCACGTGAATCTCCGGAATAATGACCGGTTTTTCATGATATCAGCCCGGTTTCTTCTCGTTATTCAATGCTGACAACGGCCCGAAAACACACATTTTATGCAATAATGAATGTTAACGACCGCTAACACGTGAATTAACCCTATATTACCATTTCCACATGTAGGTACCATACTGACCGTGGAGACTGACTCTATCAAAGCATACGAATATTTCACGAACCAGCTTGACCCGGACACGGCATGTTGGTACGAGGACAAGAACAAGTTCAGACGGGAAACACAAGTTATACGTATATTCTACATACTCGGACAGTCAGCCAGGGAAACTATAGGTATGCAAAATTAATTTGCGTTAGACGATAAATACCGGTAAATACTTTTGACCTAAAATGTGCGCCATACTTTTCGGACTTTAAGCTTTAAGTCATTTCTTTTCTATTGATGGCATACTGGGTAAGGAAACGATGGTTACGTTTGATGACGTTCCATTCAGAGGGAAATCACCAAAAATACAATAATCTATATATATGTTTGACCCTAACATTCTTTCTCAATGCATCAAAAATCCAAAACGATCATTGTCGCAAATTGACATTAATAGTCTACATTACGTATTCATTTAAAACTGATTTATCAACCTTGTACTTTTAAAAATGTTAGGCTACTATACTTCCGGACAGGTATGAAGGACTTTATCCCGGAGATTACAGATAAAGGTGACCTGGTGAAGCCACCCAAGTTTGAGAACCTGGACGAGTTAATTACCACAGTGACACAGTGGATACCTGTAAACCAGGTGAGGGTGTTGTGTGACTGTCTTATGTGACTGTCTTGTCTTGTTTTAGAAATTGATATTTGGTATAACCAAAACATACAACTATTGTCCATCTTCAGTACATTCATTTTCACATACATGTATATATTTCTACATCGAAAGGGAAAATGGCTAGACGTTTGTTTAAATTATTCCTTCTCGAGTCTGTTTCCTGGAAAACACATCCAGCCCTCGCAACGAATGGGTGGGTTGATAAAAAGCAAAGACCAACCTCTTACCGGGGAACAAACTTAAAACTTCTCTATCGTGAAATCAACGCTCTACCAATCTTTCTCAGTCACATCAAACGTCAAAGTCTCTAGTTCACTACCTCAACGACTTAGGATGTTCTTTATTAAAGTATTGAACTTACGTAATGTTGTGAATTTATCTTGATTTTCGTATGGGGTACCACAAGAATGGAAAGTACCCAATGCTGGTACCATGAAAATTTTATTTTTTTTTGTGCCACAAAATTGATTTTCGTGGTTTGACTACTATTTTTCATGTCAAGAATATTAGGTAGCCTACTTTCGACCCTAACGGTACACCATATGTTCGAGGTTTTCACAAGGAACATGTCGTAGGAAGTAATTAATATTGGGTGGGCTAAAGCCCCATTGTCTCAATATTGGGGGACTGAATTGGATATTCCCTTTATTTTCAGAGTGAAATTGGAAAATTCATCATTTTTGTCCAACTTCGGGGGGGGGGGGGCTTAGCCCCGCCCACCTAGACCCCCGTTCCTACGGGCCTGGTAAAGATGCATGTCTTGAGTGGTTAAGTATCAATCAATTATCGATTTACTAGTGGCTGACACGTGTGTACACACTTTGTTTCAGGGACAGCGAATCGTGAACATTCAAAGGAATGACATCACTGTAGATAGGCTGTTTGGTGAGTTGGATAATATTTCTCCTCAATATTGTCCATGTTATATCGCACTTGGAATTGAATAAGAAAAATTTAGGGTGGTCAAACCTGTTACAGACAACATTTAATAAGTGTCACTTAACGTATACATATAACCCATCATTCATGAGCAATAAAGAGCCAGAAGCGAAATATGAAAAGTGCCAGCAATTCCTAAACTGCGTTACATTTTCATTCGAAATGCGAATATGATAAGCATTTCGAACGGTTTAGAATTTTGAAATAATGCTAACTTATGGAAATACTTGACAAAAATGTTCAAAATTACCCCCTTGCATATGAATATAGAGTAAAAAAATATGTTATTTTTTTTCTTGACACATAGGCCTAATCTTGAAATCCGGCACGGTGAATAAACTTATTTGAAGTATATTTACAAGTGTGTGTAATTTAATGCATGTTACATGGCTAGAAAGTGGTGTTTTAATGATGGGTCATATACCTTAAAGTAGATATTGTGAATTTTATAGCACAGAAAACATCGAGACAAAAGGAGAAATGCTATATATCATAATCCTTTACAATTCTGTATTTCTGGATAGGTGGCGATGTGAACATATCCCCTGAAGATACAGATGAGACCATCACCATGGCGGGTACACGGCGACTGGTGCAGACATTCAGGTTGTTCTACGTCAAGTCTGCGGCTGGAGCCCCGCCCTCACCACAATGCGTGACCACTAAACTGTTTACACCAGCACGGACGAGTGCCGCGAAGTTTGAATCGATGACACAAACCATGGACAGGATTGATGCTTGGTTGAAAATTACAGGTATGGTGATATTTAAACAAGCACTGTCTAGTGATGAGTTGTGCGTTTCCAAATCGCCAACACACTATTTTCACCACTTTATATAGGGCTAAAAGGTCCATTAATGTATCAGCTATGCTCCTGTTGGGTAATGTTGGAGTCTAGTGCCAGTGCAATATGACCATGTTTTAAAATAAACAGCCCTTGAAACACGTGGAAAAGATTTTGATTAGTAATTAGTCCTATATTGAAAAGGACCACTTTTTACTCAAGTAAAGATTTACAATGAACAGTTGGGTTTGCCTTGGTGATTTCTGTATAAAAATCATAACTTATAAACCATCCAGAGATTCGGTCTCAAACGCAAGTATTGTACATGAAAGTAACTATATAGATGCACTACTTTCCACAGCTGCATATGTCTATTATTGGCAGATAAGACGGAATATAGATACCCCTGTAAATATGATGAATGTCCATTCCAGGTGTTCCCATCCTGTCCGTGTGTACGACAGAAGGTCTGTATAATGAACATAAACCGGACGGTATTGACACCACCAAGACAGACTACATGCTCCCCGGTATTGGATCCAAAAAGTGGCTCACAGCTATCAGGTATAATTCAGATTGTTGTCTGCTTCCAACACTACTTGGTATCTAACATTTTGATTTGAGTAGATGGTCAGTGGAGATTGTTCAAGTTTTATAAGTTGTTACGGAGGACAGAATGAATGTTGATATATTGATATATGATTTGTGGACAATATAGCGCAGAAAATATTACACCTAGAAAATGCTTATCATCCACATTTTTACTTCTTTTGTCTCAATGTTTTCCAAACATTGCCTATATGATACATGTACATCAAAACCAGGTCATGTGGGAAAGGGATGAAAGGAGAAATCATATTTATGAAAATCATTGCCTCTGCCTCACATGCATAATTATGTTAATCTGTGCATTTAGAGATTGATGTGAAGTACAATGATAGGGTACGTATATAATTAGTCCAAATTTAGAAATCTATACCCATTATTTTACAGGCAATAATCACAAGACATTGTTTATGGTTTAATCAAGTATGCATGAATAGTTACTGTTTTAAATGCGATCACTCAGACGTGTTTACAGCTACAATGCATTTTATCAATAAGAAACCGAGCAATTAGAGAAATGAAATGGTCTAAGGTTTTTCATGATGCATTCAATTTGTAAAACAATAAGTGTCTATTGCTTTATATATATTACAGGGTATTTTTCCCGACTGTGTACCAGGAGCCGGACCCATCCTTACTACCACCCAGGCCTGCCTACAACAAAGGCTCAAGTTCCTGTGTTATTTTATAGTACTGGTTCATCAACAACTACATACATGTAGAAGCATAAAAGCAAAGCTGTGATAATATCATATGTTTATCTGTAAAAAATTTTTTCAGTATTTTCATCATGTATGACCATAATGTCGCCCAAGGATTACATCACTTCTTATATCATTCTTGTTCAATTTTGAACGCATTTTAATATATACTCCTCACAAAAAGTTAAGCAACAAAAGTAATTCTCTCAATATTCTTTTTATACATGCGGAAATTTTTGCACAGATTTGTTTTTCGGACAGCCATATCTATGCTTAAACACACTTAAAAGAATACAGAATGTTATCGTCTCCAAAAACAGCTATCACGTGATTAGAACACACTCACCCCCAAAACATGCATGCAAAATGTGTCGCATATACGGATTTCAAACTTGGCATTAGCTCCGTATGTGCTTAAAACGCATCAATTTGACAACTTTGATGTCATCAACATTTGAATCATGCCAATACGTCACTTGCCTCCAATTGAAGTTGCTCAAATTGTTGGAATGCTACAGGGTGGGGCAACCAAGACTGCTGCTGCCATTCACTTTAAATTTCATCGCAGTATTGACTGAAGAGCAATAACCCGATACAATCAAACTGGACAGATGTCAGAGAGACCACATCCAGGTCGTCTAAGAGTAACAACACCTTGTGAAGACCGATATGTTGCAACCTTAGTCCGTAGGAACTGGCTTACAACGGCCAGATCGCTGGAAAATGATCTCCAAAGGGTGTCAGGAAACAGAATTTCCATCCAAACCGTGAGGAACATGTTTAACACAGAAGGTCTAAGGTCCTGGATACCACTTCAACGGATCAAACTTCCCCAAAAACATCGACGGCAAAGATTAATATTGGAACATCAACATCAAAACTGAGGGTCACTCGTTGGCGTCACAAACTCTTAACTGACTCGTCAAGATTCTGCCTCGATTCTAATGATGGTATGCCACGTGTGTGGAGAAACGGTAATGAACGGTTTGCCGACTGTAACATCGCTGAACACGACGAATATGAACGTGGGAGTTTGATGGTCTGGAGAGGTATCAGTGTTTGCCACAGAACAGAGCTGGTTGTCATCAGACGAGGTTCAATGACTGGTGTAAGGTGCATTTACGAGATCATCACGCCTGTTATCATCCTTCTGGCACAGTAAACAGACCCAACTGTTATGTTAATGGATGGTAATGCCCGTCCCAATCGGTCTGGAATTGTGACTGAAGTTCTGTGGACCAACAACATCAGACATATAGACCGGTATGCTACGTCTCTAGACCTTAATTCGATAGAACATGCATAGGACATTCTTTGAGGGCGTGTCTATGGTCAGCATGTTCGCCGACAGACTCTGGAAAATCTGGATGAACTGCAACTGGTCTTGCAGACAGAATGGAGGATCAATCCACAGCGGACATTAGACAGACAAATCTGCTTGATGCCAAGGTGTGTTCGGGCGTGTGTTGAACATCGTAGGGGTCATACCAGGTACTTGATGCTCGATCATGGCCTGAAGTGGCCGGAAAACAACTTTTTACACATTCTGAACTGCCGGCGAGTGACGTTTTGCACCATTGTTTCGTCGGGACGGTTTTCGGGGATCTGTAACTCTGATATTGTTTGAAGATTTTCTCAATCATTTAACGTAATTTGTGTAATAAGACCCCAACTTTGTATTGTATAAAACATAGATCATCAGATGTGATAAAGCACATTTGAGAAAGAAAAGCATCTTTGTTGCTTAACTTTTTGTGAGGAGTATAATTCGACTTCAAATCATGAGCTGTGACGCAAAATTACTGTATATTACACTATATGTGAATTGGGAGCAAGGACGGATCCACGATTTTTTGCTGGGGAAGTTCAAGCCCAAATGATGGTTTTTTATGTGTAAATATGTAACGAATTATAATCAAAATGTGATTTTCGGCCAATGTCGGGGACCCCACCCCCTCTAGATCCGCCTTTGGGGAGAGAAGCATATTTCCCACTGAAAAAAAGAGATGCATGACACGTAGTAGTTGTCTCAAGATAGTGAGTGCTATGTCGATATATTTACAGGGTGGCGGCAGAGACATAGAATAATTATGTTTATTATGCTCCCCGAAGGGAGAGCATATAGTCGCCGCTTTGTCTGTCCGTCCGTCCGTCCGAAGCGATTTCTCTATAACCCTTGGGCCAAATCAAATGAAACTTACTATGTGAACTCCCTATGACATAATGCCGATGTACTTTTCCCAGGTTTTGGATTTGAGGCCTCGTCATGGGAAAAGGGGACTTAAGGTAAAATACAGTTTTTCTCTAATATCTCCTAGTCTAATGGTCAGAATTTGATGAAATTTCATATTTGAGTAACAAATCAGATGCCTTTGACAATTAACTACTCGAAATTTGCTTATAAAAAGTATGTCATGGAAAAAGGGGGCTTAACGTTTGTTAGCTTAATCTTGGCTCTGCATGGCATTCATTTATTGTGACAATGCCTTAATCGGGGAGCATTGTCCGTCTCTGACGGCTCTTGTTTATGTCTCTGGTGGCGGGCTCGAGTCACATATTTCTATCAATCTACATCCCTCCCCCCCTCCAAATTAAACTCGCTGATCTTTGACCATTCACAGGTCGTTGTTGTATAATAGTAGGCCTAGTACCTCCGGTGTTCACGTAAATGTCTTATGAATACAAGAAATGATGAAGATCCTGTATAAGTTCACCAAATCTGTATCTACGCAAAACTGTGATGACATTATACAATCAATCATCAGGTGGTCCTACATGATGTAGAAGACTGACTTGTCCATGATTACAGTCTGTGCAACACACGTTTCTCTGTAGGGCTTTCCAGATTAAGCCTTTCCCAAACGGCCAAAATTTGGACGTTTCCTATTTGAAAGCTGCTGGAAACGACAAAATAGATGTTGCTAAAGATAAGATTTGTGTAAAATATGGCACAGAAAATATTGAGACAAAAGGAGAAACTGCTGGTTATCAGCAGTTTCTTCTTTTGTCTCAATGTTTTCCCAAGCTATTTCTATTAGGGACGTCATCAGCAGGTCTTGTTTGGGAAAGTGTTAAGCCTTTCAGAAAAAGATCTAACATTTTTTTTTCGGGAGCTTAGAAGAAAACGTCGAGGAAACGATTTAGGAAGAAGAAGGAAATGCTGGTTATCAACATTCATTTAGATCAACTCCCTACAAAAGTTTATTCTTATCCACATATTAATCCTTTTTAAGCAAATCTGTGATAACATTAACTAATTGCTTTTACATATGCGCATATGAAAAGAAGGCAAAATAAATGTTCATTAATGACGGAGTATTCTAGTTTTTACATTTTCCAAATATTTTCTAAAACAGATCAGTTTCAAAGCCAGAGATACAGTGGTAAAGGACATTTCTGTTTTCTTTTCCAAGTTGTATACAAAGTAAACATTTCTCATAATATATTTTCATTGTTATTTTTATCTTTTAAATAGAATTTTATTACATCGATGTTGTTGGAATTTATCTTTACCCTGTGAAACATTGCAATAGTTTTCTATCTCTCTCTTTACAGGCTGCTTCATAACCACATTGTGATGCATTAAAACCTGTCCCTAACTCTCTGAGAGTACAGTTCACATACAGATGAATTCAAGAATGGACATGTGGGTCACAGTCTAAGTCTATAAGTCTGATAAGTCATGACTTTCAATGCTTCCATTTTCTGACGAATCCCAGTCACAAACAAATTTAATCAAAATGGTCACCCAACAATCATTCCTGCAAAGTTCGGTCTATATTGGCCCAATGGTTAAAGAGGATAAACTTTTTTTAAAGAATGATCTCATCGAGTCTGAAAATTGAGAATAGGATCCATCAAAACTCGGACAAGTTTGGAATAGGTTTAAACAATGCTAAGAGAAACAGGGGAAGTTAAATCACATTTTCAGGCCAATTTCAATTTATGTGCATTATAGTTTTACATGCTTACATTACCAGATGGCAAAATTTCAGACTTGTCCAATTTCAAAGATGTCACACACTGCCATTTCAAGTAATTAAAATTTTGCTTTTTTAGAGACCAAACATTGTGGGAAAAGAAGAAATTGCTTGTCACAAGCAATTTTTTTCATTTTCCACAATGCTTTCCAAGGCCCTTATCTTGCAGGGAGTCAAAAAGAGTCATTGTGTGAGAATGGATTAACAAGTTTTGTTTTGACCTATCACATTGTTTATAAATCACAAGGCTAACTTGATTTGTTAAAGTTTTAATGTATTCTAATTTGAGACATATTTCACAAACAAAGCTTGGAAAGCGCATTCAAAAGTATAATATCTAAACGTAAAATCTATTCTTATCAATCAACCCTTTCCCAAACAACAAAATTTAAGATGGTCCAGTTAAAAAGCTGCTGCAGACAACACAATGGATGGTTATAAATATAGAGTGGCTTTGTATATGATACAGAATAGAATATACTACTTAAGGTAAAAGGAATAAATGCTGATTTTCTTTGTCTCAATGTTTTCCCAAGCATGTTCTATTTAAAACGCCAAAAACAAGTCTTGTTTAGGAAAGGATTAATTCATTTTGTTCGTTATTCAGGTATATTTCTTTTTTGTTCAAAACATGGCTTTTGTTTACCATTATTATAAAATTTTGATTCTATAAATTACATTATAAGTAACATCATTAACTCCTATATTAAACTATAATACACCATGAACAGTTTCTATTTCGAACAAACATAACTTGTAACAAACATTCAAACGTAAAACATGCAAGCAACATCAGGCGCTAGGCAACATTGTTGTCAACAGGCAATGCTAGTCTATCTATCTGCCAAATTCTTTTGTTAACCATTAGCACTCAGCGACGCCTTTTGATGTCATAAAAGAAAAGGCTCGAGAAAAACATTGAGACAAAAGAAGATAATGCTGGTAACCAGCATTTTCACCTTTTGCCTCAATATTTTCTGTACATTACCATACACTTTTTCTTCTTTTGATTTGACTTGTTTTGTCGTTTGGAACTCCTTTGGATTTGGGCCACCTTAAAATATGACTTTTCCGGAAAGGGTTAACTTTCTCCAATATGAAAATGTAGACAAATCAAAAGGTAATGCAGACAGCAAATAATTATAACAAAGAGTTCTATATGACATGGACAACATTGAGAGAAGAAAACATTGATAGTTGGCATTTTCTTCTTTTGTCTCAATAGTTTTCAAAAACTTTCCCTTACCAAGATGTGACAACCAAGTCTTGATAGGGAAGGGAGTAACCCTTGCCATGCCGACTAACAGATAGCTTAAGCCTCTCTTACAACCCGTCGTGCGTCCTTACTAGTATTAATTGTGCATATTAAAATGCACAATTTATAAGGATGCACGACAGGTTGCAAGAGAGGCCGAAGAATTGTCCGTTCAATTCTTTGCTACGTGCAGTCTGCGTCGTGGCTACGTCCACTAAAATCTTATGTTGCAGGGGCGTGCATCGCACGACTATGCTTAAGTTATAGATGCAGACCGCACGCAGGAGCACGTACGACCAGTTGTAAGAGGCTTTACAAGAAGGTAAGATTACATATTTGTGCAGAAACCGATAAGAGGGAGTAATTGTTTTTTCAAAATGCAATATTTCATATACAGTTTATCAAATGAGACAATTCAAATGAGAACCCACAACATTAGGTTTCACTCATCACCAGATGGCAAAATTTTAGACTGGCCCAAATTCAAAGATGTTGCAGAAATACTTCCATTTTTGGTTAGACAAGAGCCGTCAGAGACGGACAATGCTCCCCGAATAAGGCATTGTCACAATAAATATATGCCATGCAGAGCTAATATAAAGCTAAATGTTAAGCCCCCTTTTTCCATGACATATTTTGTATACCCAAATTTTAAATAGTTTATTGTCAAGGGCATCTGATTTGCTACTCAAACATGAAATTTCATCAAATTCTGACCATTAGACTAGGAGAAATTAGAGAAAAACTGTATTTAACCTTAAGTCCCCTTTTCCCATGACGAGGCCTTAAATAAAAAAATCAAAAGTACATCGGCATCTTGTCATAGGGAGTTCACATGGTAAGTTTCAGACGAAGCGGCGACTATATGCTCTCCCTTCAGGGAGCATAAAAACATGGTGGAAAATGAAGAAATTGCTTGTCACAAGCAATATCTTCATTTTCCACAATGTTTTCTAAGCATTTTCAAAAGGTGTCACAGTGCAGTAATGAGTTAAAATGCCTTTGTCCTGCTTTATTGGTGCAAACTGATTTTGTTCTTTAACCCTTTCCCTAACAACAAATTTTAAGGCGGTCCAATTTGAAAGCTGCTGCAGACGACAAAGTAAATGATCAGAAAAGGCCAAAATGTTTATGTTTTAGCCAAGAAAATATTGAGGCAAAAGGAGAAACTGCTGGTTATCAGCAGTTTCTCTGCTGGTTATCAGCAGTTTCTTCTTTTGTCTAAATGTTTTCTCAAGCCGTTTCTATTAGGGACGTCAAAACCAGGTCTTGTTTGGGAAAGGGTTAAGATGTTTCCCACCAAAAACCATCAAGAAAATCTGGGCTCAGCATAATTTCAACATGGAATGTCATTTCAAAAAGAAACAATATGCACTAGTTTGCTCACACACATGAATACCTTACTACTTTTGATTTGTTTATATAGCTTAGAAAACATAAGATGAGGTGAAAATGCTGGTAGCCAGAATTTCCCCCTAAATGCTTTCTAAATCTCTTTTGATTAAAGAAGTCGGAACTATTTGGGAAATGGTTTACAAAGAATTCACAAGGAGCTTGATCACATTGCTACAGATTCAAAACCATTAATTCATACAAACAATTTAAATGTGATGATAAACTTGTACAAATGGCAGTGTATAAAAGTTACAGTGTAATTCAAATAACGCTAATTTCATTTTCCCAATCAATGTTTGGCTTTATAATCCCTGTAAGAGAATGAATTGGTAACAGAGAAAGGAAGAAAATGCTGACAACTGGCATGTTCCTTTTTTCTCATTCTTTCTTCCCCATGATACATGTATAAATACTTATTTCTTATTATGAATTCATTAGTTTAATCTAATGTTTATGAGCCAGGATGTGAAAAGAGGGACCCTAAAAGCATTTGAGACTACCATGTTTTAGATCAGTCTGTGACAAATGTAATCTGATTAGGATTCATTATGCTTTCTTATGCTTTCTATACGTCATGATGAAGCGATTAAAGAACAATATGGGTAACGATTAGACTGTGCAAATACACAGGCTGATCTAGATACATGTTGGACTCAAATGCCACAAGGGCCTTTTCCAGATCATGTCTACTTTAATTATGACAGATTCAAGATGTAAAACACAAATGCCCTAGCTACAAAATTTCTTCACTCTGAAAATTATGACAGCAATATACAACATTGACCTAAATGGTATCACAGGATAGCTCCTTGCCATAAGCAATACAATATTTGAAAGATGAAAGCCCTATCCATTATTTTCAGCATGTATGGCTTAATTTCAAAGTTTTGTTTTTTTCTGACACACAGGCAGCACAACTTGCAAGTTTTAGTAACATTGAGTTGTCTGCTCTTTGAAGAAATCATCATTCAGCAATAAATATATAATTAATTGACATTTCAAGGCAGTAATTAGGGTGTTAACCCACTAGCTATTTCATAAAACATTAATTCTATTGGGTAACAACCATATTTATCTTCCTGCCATTCATTCCTATCAACCCATACAAAACAGCAAAATTATAGACTTATCTTGTCCAAATTCAGATGTTGCATTGCAAGTAAAAATTTCAAGTGAATGAAATTTTACATATTTTGCTTTTTTTTCTGAGTAGAAAACATTGGGGGAAATGAAGAAATTGCTTGTCACAAGCAATTTCTTCTTTTACAACTAAGATTTCTACCCAAAAGAACAAAACTTCTTTTTGTTTATTCACTAGAAATTGTTGTCTGCAACATCTTTGAATTTGGATCAGTTTAAAATTCTGCCATTTATTAATTAATGGTAATGAATTAACCCATTACCAAAATTTTGGACTGTTCCAATTTGTAAGGTGTTGCAGACAACAATTTCAAGTTGATGAAATTAGGGAGTCAAAAGGCATCATTGTGCAACACTGAATTAATCTGTCCATCATTTATTCCCCTACATTCATCACCAGCATATCCTCAAACACACTTCTTCCTTTAAAGACTAATCTTCTCCAAAATCAGATATTGCTGACGAAAATTTCAAGTGAATGAAATTTCACATGATTTTTTTTCTGAGTATAAAATATTGTGGGAAATGAAGAAATAACTTGTCACAAGCAATTTCTTCATTTTCCACGATTATTACTAGTTTTCTACCCCAAAATACCCAAAAAGTTCATTCACTTGAAATTGTCATCTGCAACATCTTTGAATTGGGATCTGTCTAAAATTCTGTCTTTTATTAATGGTAATGAATTAATCTGCCCATGATTTCGCTGCTTTTCAAAGAAAACCTTGTAATTACAGCTTTGAATAAGCTATAGTTACGAGGTTTTCGTTGAAAAGCGACCATTTATTCTCCTACATTTATAACCAACATATCATCAAACACTTCCCCCTCTGTATCCATACCACCGTGTAACAAACACAGAGTGAACACTTTATCATGACTCGCGGACTCATGACCACCTGTAGCGCCATCTATCTCATCTAGATTATCTCCCTTGTCTTCATCCGGACTACACAACGGGGAACCGTCAGCTCCTGATGCAGGGACACCAGTCTCTGTAATAGATGTTTTGTGGTTAGTGCTTTAACTCTTTTTAAAACAACTTTTTAGACCTGTCCAAATTCAAAAATGACAAGACGGCAATTTCAATGTTATGGAATTTGACATCACTTGGCCTTTTTGGGTAAAAAACTTTGTGGAAAATGAAAAGATTGGTTGTTACAAGCAATTTCTTCATTTTCCACAATGTTTCCAAAGGTATTTTTCTTGAGGGGTGTCACAAAGCATAAATCTAAGGTAAGCGCATTAGGTACACTTAAAATATTTAACAGCAAGATGTATTTGTGAAACACTAGTGCCCCCGAAATGGCTATTTTTGGAGAAAAGGTCAATGTTAAGTTTTTCATGTTAAGTTTTCAGAATGACAGATTGACAGACAGACCACAGTAGAACAATATGCCGCTGATCTTTTTTCTATCCTTAACAAACCTCCCATCTGCTCACCCACATCGGGTAACAATTATCAAGACATTGGTGGGCGACAATTTTGTCAGGAAGTATATTTGCTGTGACCAAGGATCAAACCCGTGATCTCATGAGAGTCTGATACACGACCAATTGCGCTATGGCCAAGGCCCGGAAATGGCTAGAGTGATCAGTGTATCAATATTTCAAGACAAACCTGCACCACCTAAATAAGAACAGCTACACCTAGAACTGGCACTTTCAGGTTCCTCTTCAAATCTATATTTAAGTCTTGTAAATATTGATTATCAGCATTTTCTTCTTTTGCTTTAATGTTTTCTTAAGACATTTCTATTGAGGACATCAAAACCAGAGTTTGTTCAGTTAAGTGTTAACACAAACCTGTTCCACCTAACTCAGGACAGCTACTTCTAGAACTAGCACTTCCAGGTTTGGCCATCTCTCTCTCTAGAACATCTTTGGCTTGTTTGGTCGCGGACACAACATCCGAGGTTGACCCGTTCTGTACGAGACTACGTCGCAGCTGTATAAAACACATCCCAAAATCCAGTCTACAGGCAGGCGGGGGTCCCTGTGTATCAATCTTGGTCCAAACTGAACTTACTGTAACAGAAAATTAACCCTTACTAAATGACAGAATTTAAAGGTAGTCAAATTCGATATCTGCTGCATACCACAAAGTGGATTTTAATAATCAAGCTTGGATTTGAGTACAATGTAGCTCAGAAAATATTGAGGCAAAAGGAGAAAGTGCTGATTATCAGCACTTTCTCCTATTGCCTCAATGTTTTTCCAAAACTCATCTAGAGTTAATTCTCAACAAAATTTAAGACAGGACTGGTGCTGGTCAAAAGGAAAGACTACTCCGGACAATAAAATGGATGTTTATAGTATTTGGATTGTAAACAGTGAAACAAAAATGCTGATAGCCAGCATTTTCTCCTTTTGTCTTGATACTGTCTGCGCTAAATTGTACACAAATCATAAAGTTAGAAACAATAATTGTTTTGTTATCAGAAGCACTTTTAAAATGACAATTGCCTAAATTTTTGCAAAATGAAAAACAAATCTTTTCAATAAACACGCATACTATCTAATGATCCGAGATCTAGACAAAGGACCCTTTTAGCATTTGAGACCAGTATGGATGGATCCACATCAGCCTGTGCATATACAAACAGTCTGATCCTTACTCATATTTTTCTCTTAATGTTTCTTCAATACCCCTAGAAACTGAAAGTTAGCAGATTTGTCCTTATTTGACCCCATAATGATCTAGAAAGTCTGTTTTCTATAATGTTTTAAGGGTTACTTTTCCACATCACAGCTCAAGTGTTTTGAATTTAGTTTTTATCTCTTTTACAAATGAATTTTCCGAAACAAAATACTGCAAGGGAATCTGCCAAGTTAAGAATGCAAAACTTGTAAGTTTTTATTGTTTTGAATCATCAAAGATTGAAGCATGCATTCACATTTTGGAAAGTCTTGAAAATACATAACCATTCAGCAGAATATTGCCATCAAAAACAGCAAAGAAAGCAATGGCCATTCTATCAAACAACATGCATAGCTAAATGAAAGAAAATTATAACATAAAGAGGATGCATCTCTACGAACATTTTATATTTTTAATCCGTCTTGTTCACCTGTCTAAAACAGTACATTGTATCTAATTCTATGTGACGTTCCTTATATAAAAGGTCTGGAAAAAATAAGAACAATAAAATGCTTATCACCAGCATTCTTACCCTTTCCCTAAATAGTTTGATTATTTTCCATTTTATTTGGTAAAGAGTTCAACTTTATGTTAGCATAATTGTTTTCGTCTGCAATTTCTTTGGACTAAAAGTTGTTTATGATTTCAGTAATTAGCATCCACACTTTCCATTCATCCCACACCCAACAGAAACTTTGTGCCCATATAATGTAGATTCTCTACATGGTACAATGTGAATATTAATGTCATTTTAATTAAAATGATTTTGTTAGTTATAGTGTGATGAATCCCACTAAGTGACTGTCTGCACCGCATGTTAAAATGCATATTTTGAAGTTTAACCATTTCCCAATCCCCCCCCCCCCCCCCCCCCAAAAAAAAAACTTGGTTTGAAAACCATTTTCATGATTTCAGACTAGTCCCAAATGAAAGATGCTAAAGACTACAATACAATTAGTGCTACTAAATCCGCAAAATTTATATCTGACTGCATAGAAAGCATGCAGAGATAAGAAGAAAAAGCTGGTTTATCAGTATTTTCTTCCTTTCCCTAAATGCTTTCCCAGGGAATGTTTAAGAAAATGTTAACAAGAGCTTCACAGAGTGGCGCATATACCCCCGAGAGGGGCTTGTCAGTAAAATTGGCCATTTTTTCAATTCAAGGGCAGATAATTCAAACATAAAATGTTATCAACATTTTGTTTGCCAAACCAGACACCATAAAGATTCATTGTGGCTAGTTTGATTAAATTCTGGTTAAAACTGTAGGAGTTGCGCACACGAGAAAATGGGCATTTTTGAGAAAATGGAGATTTTTCCTTAAAATTCAAGGGCAGATAATTCAAGAACAAAGAGAATTATCTGAATTCCGTAAGCAATGTGCACAACTAGACACGATGAAGATTCATTGTGGCAAGTTTGACCAAATTCTAATCAAAACTGTAGGAGTAGTTGCGCACACAAGAAAATGGGCGTTGTTTTAATTCAAGGGCAGATAATTCAAGAACGAAAAGAGTTATCTGAATTCAGTAAGCAATGTGCACAACTAGACACCATGGAGATTCATTGTGGCAAATTTTATCAAATTCTGATCAAAACTGTAGGAGGAGCTGCGCACACAAGAAATTGCTAACGGACAGACGGACAGACAGACGACCGAGGCCATATCATAATATGACCCTTCGAGCGTATAAAAAGGACTGAATTATGCAGACCTGGTTCTACGATCTGATGCAATATAGTCCGTTTTTCATGATGACAACTTTCATGTACTTACATGTATCAAATTTGAACATTTCATCTAGAGCACCATCTCTGTTCATTCCACCAAATATATAAATGTTTGTTCCTATGGCAACAGCACTATGCCCAGCTCTTGCAGACGGGAACATTTTCTTGCTGCGTTTCACGTCTGCCCAGTTCATTTTCTCCATATTGAGAACATGCATGTCCTGATAGAAGTTCTGTCCAGACATTCCACCATGTATATACACCTTGTTGCCCACGGCAACCACCACATGACCATGTCTGGGTTTAGGTGAATCTCCGCGAACACTCAACACATCCCATTTCATGGTTTTGGCATCAAATGCGTGAACTTGTCTGTCACCGACGGGATCTGGTCCACAATGTCCGCCACTATACACTATAAACCTGTCACTGACAACGGCAGAGTTTGTGTGGTATGTCCTCTCTGACGGAGGTTTGCCCGTGACTGTGGCTGAAGTCCATGTGTTATCATCTGTATCAAATATCTGAATATCATTCATGTTACCAGTCTGATCAGCACCACCAAATATAAATATCTTGTTAGGTTGTGATTCAGGAGTAAATGCAGAATGTTCATAACGTGCCCTAAATCCCGGACTGTCTATAAAGTCCCAGCGTAATGTGTTCAGATCCAGCACATACGTATCACAGAATGGTCCACTAGGATTGGCCCCGCCTATAACATACAGCTGACCATTGTCCCGGTCATCACGACCTCGTATATAGGTGCAGGAATGTCCGACACGTAAACTCGGACATTCTCCGATACCAGACATGACATACCAGAGTTCTGGGTTAGGCACCGTGTCTGCCTCCAGTATTGGGTGTAACTCCATGTTTAATGTAGATCACTACACAGATATATTGTATACACAGGACACAATTAACACACAAGTATGTTAGTCACATGCATAGAACAAACACAATGTTATGAATAGTATCATTAATCTGATTCATGCAATACAATACACAAGTAAGATACACAAAAATATGCCTTGTGTAACTATTTCTGGTTAAACTGAACTTTCGATGCTGACCACAACTTTTTTCCGTCGTCGACTGTGCCTGCGGACTACAGTATGATCTGGATGGTCAGTCTGCTTCAAATATAAAAGTCTAGGTTATATATAGAGTCTAGCAACTAGCGTCTATGTTATAATCGTTCCTCCACCCAAATATCTGCCACATGCTCTTGCTATATACATAAATAAACAAGTGCTATGAACAAATCCCAGCCACCAGTGATTTTGCAATATTCCTTATTCCATGAAATTTAGTCAATTTTCTTGTTTTAATTAAACTTAATAAAATTGGATTTAATTGTGTATTGTTCTTAAATTCTTCAATGTGCCCTAAAACTTATTATTTTAACAAGTATAAAATGATTTAGGTAAATTTATCCTTTTATTTGCACTTGGGCTAAATTTTATGAAAAACTTCTTCAACACCTCAAACAAACATTTGAAGACTATGTATAAGCAAAATGAAGCTTCAGTCTATAAACCTTATGCAAGCAATAAAATACAACCCTCATAAAAAGTTTAAATAACTAACTAACAGAAACATAGCAGTGCACCATACATCAAAATTCAGATTTTAAGAAGCAAAAGAAAGAATTTTCAAAAATAGAACTCCTCTAACTGAAGAAATGTTTTTGATATAACAACTAACAGAATTACTGTATTGCAAAGAAGAAAGGCAAGTGTTTATCTTGTAATTAAAAACAGTGCTTTCATAATGGCAACCCTAAAGATGTTTGTATGGCAGCAATGCATAAAACTTTTAATAAAGTAGCAACAAGAATTTCAAGTTTCCTAAGAACCAGAACATGCAAAAGCAGATTAAACTATCATGCATAATATCATATTGTTAATCAAAACAAGCTAAGCAGTGGGATTATGTTCATAGATTACAGAAAGTGCAATGTCTACTTCAAGTAATGTTACAAACGCTGGATTTCACGGCCGGTTGTATTCCTGGTGCTGGTTTGGAGTGTGAGTTTGGTGACACCGCAGGTTTTGGTTTTGTTGGTGTCACAGGGGATCTTGTTTCTGACACTTGAGACTTTGTGTCTGAGTTGTTTGTTACAGTTTTTGCTGTTACTGATTCTTGGTCTGTAGCTACGACTCCACGATTTCCAAATCGACTAAATTCTGCAGGATAACTTGTGACAGGCAAGAATGGACGATTGATGCCCCCACCAGATTTCTGTTGTTGCTGTTCACGTCTCTTTTCGTCTGTTCTTATTTTCTGTTGTTGTTGCTGTAAATAAAGGACAACTTCAGTAGACTTTCTTTACCAAACAGCAGTGTGTGTGTTTTTTTCATATTACCTAGATAGAAACTTTAGACTACTGCAATTTGAAAGGCTTATTGATAAAATAAGGTTTGAAGCAACATTCATTTGCTTTGGTAATATCCCTTTGGCTGGAGCATCTAACCAAAGATTCTGTGTTTTCTTTAACAAGCACTACACAATCCAACTAAGTCTCCAGCAGCTTACTCACTAATTATTCACACCGATTGGTGAGAGACAAATGTCAGAAAGAATATTGGCCAAGCCACGTTTCCAACCCATGACCCCTGGGTTGTTACCAAGTGAGTTATTCGGGCTCAGCCCAATGCGAAGAGTTGTTACCAACATAACAATTAGAGTCAAATGTAGAATATGCACACAAAGTATTGAAGGAAAAGGAGAAAATAACAAGAGATGTTTGTAAAACATATATGCCCCCTCAAAGGCCTACATTTGATGTAGGTCAAAGTCCAAGGTCAAGTTAACAAGGTCCAAGGTCATGGTCAAATACGAAAGGTCTTGGTAGGAGGTGTCTATGTGTGAAATATCAAAGCTGTATATGTAAAAGTAAAATGAAACATAGGCCAGGATAAAATTTTTAAAAGTAGGCCAAATGCCAAGGTCAAGGTCAAATGTGAAAGGTCTCGGTTGGAGGTGTCCATGTGTGAAATATCAAGGCTGTAGGTGTAAAAGGACATGATATATATGCCTGGTTTCAGTCTTTTTAAAAGTAGGTCAAACTCCAAGGTCAAGGTTGCATTATTCAAGGTCATGGTCAAATGTGAAAGGTCTTGGTAGGAGGTGTCTATGTGTGAAATATCAAGGCTGTAGGTGTAATAGGACATAAGATAAAGGCTAGGTTTAATATTTCTAAAAGTATGTAAAAATAAAAGGTAATGGTCACACAAGCCAAGGTCATGGTCAAATGTGAAAGGTCTTGGTAGGAGGTGTCCATGTGTAAAATATTGAGACTGTATAGGTAACAGGACATGAGATATAGGCCTAGTTTAAGATTTTTAAAAGTAGGTCAAACTCCAAGGTCAAGGTCCAAGGTCATGGTCAAAAAAGAAATATCTTGGTTGGAAGTGACCATGTGTGAAATATCAAGGCTGTATATGTGAAATGACATGAAATATAGGCCAGGTTAATGTATTATTAAAGTAGGTCAAACACCAAGGTCAAGGTCACAAGGTCCAAGGTCATGGTCAAATGTGAAAGGTCTTGGTCGTAGGTGTCCATGTGTCAAATATCAAGGCTGTGTGTGTAAAAGGACATGATATATCGGCTAGGTTAAAATTTTTTTTTTAAAGTAGGTGAAAGTCCGAGGTCAAGGTCACAAGGTCCAAGGTCATGGTCAAATGTGAAAGGCCTTGGTAAGATGTGTCCATGTGTGAAATACCAAGGCTGTATGTGTAATAGCACATAAGATATAGGCCCAGTTTAATTTTTTTAAAAGTAGGTCAAACTCCAAGGTCAAGGCCACATGGTCCAAGGTCATAGTCGTATGTGATAGGTCTAGGTCGGAGGTTTCCATGTGTCAAATATCAAGGCTGTATGTGTAAATGGACGTGATATATCGGCAAGGTTAAAGTTTTTTAAAAGTAGGTCAAACTCCAAGGTCAAGGTCACAAAGTCCAAGGTCATGGTCAATTGTGAAAGGTCTTGGTAAGATGTGTCCATGT
Source organism: Fragum sueziense (assembly GCA_963680895.1). Lineage (NCBI taxonomy): Eukaryota > Metazoa > Mollusca > Bivalvia > Cardiida > Cardiidae > Fragum > Fragum sueziense. Next base: position 28,550,652 of record OY804605.1, read on the forward strand.
GTGAAATATCAATGCTGTATTTGTAAAAGGTCATTAGATATATGCCAGGTTTAATTTTTTTTAAAAGTAGGTCAAACTCCAAGGTCAAGGTCACAAGGTCCAAGGTCATGGTTAAATGTGAACGATGTTGATAGGAGGTATCTATGTGTGAGATATCAAAGCTGTATGTGTAAAAGGACACGAGATATAGGCAAGGTTAAGAATAAAGTGTAAAAATCAACAAAGGGCAGAGTTACGGTTCTTGTGCACTGCACCTCTCCATAATGAAATCTATTCACCTGTAAAGTTTCATGATTCTACCTTACATATTTTTTGAGTTGTGCTCCGGACAAGAATCAAGTTATAAAATCAACAAAGGGCAATAACTCACAAAGTTTGATTGGCAGAGTTACGGTTCTTGTGCACTGCACCTCTCCATAATGAGACCTATCCACCTGTAAAGTTTCATGATTCTACCTTACATACTTTTTGAGTTATGCGCCGGACAATAATCAAGTTTGAAAATCAACAAAGGGCAATAACTAAAAAAAAAATTATCAGCAGAGTTACGGTTCTTGGACACTGCACCTCTCCATAATGAGATCTATCCACCAGTAAAGTTTCATGATTCTACCTAACATAGTTTTTGAGTTATGCTCCGGACAAGAATCAAGTTTGAAAATCAACAAAGGGCAATAACTCAAAAAATTTAATCAGCAGAGTTACGGTTCTTGTGCACTGCACCTCTCCATAATGAGATCTATCCACCTGTAAAGTTTCATGATTGTACCTTACATACTTTTTGAGTTATGCTCCGGACAAGAATCAAGTTATAAAATCAACAAAGGGCAATAACTCAAAAAATTTGATCGGCAGAGTTACAGTTCTTGTGCACTGCACCTCTCCATAATGAGATCTATCCACCTATGAAGTTTCATGATTCTACCTTTAATACTTTTTGAGTTATGCTCCGGACAAGGTTTGGTCTATGGACAGACCGACGGACCTACCGACCGACCGACCGACACTTGCAAAACAATATACCCCCATTTTCTTCGAAAGGGGGCATAATGATCATCGAAACATGAGGAAAAGTGTTAAGGTAGAATACTCATAATAGAAATTAACACAATATCATCATTTTTCGGACAACGTCATAATCATTTTGGCAGCAGAAAATGCAGATATTTTTCTCTTCATAAATATTCCACCATCATATGAATCTCAAAATGGCCACATTACATGTATTCTACCTTAAACAATTTAGTTTCTGACAAAAGCCAGACAGTAGAAGTTACTATCGCTGTTCATAACAAATTGGAAAATTTTTAAATACAGATGATTTTTAAAGAGCCTCAGCGAAATACAAATTTATAGTCCTACACATTATATGAATTATATCATATTTATTGGATATAGCAATCTGAAAGGGATACTTATTCCGCTTATTTTGTAAGACTTTTGCACAGAGGCCAAAATACCTAAAAATCGTCCACTCCAAGGTAGGTATTCTTTTAATTTCTCATACTAGCAATTTTACCCGTCTCGAAATTTGACCTTTGACCTCGATGACCTTGACCCCTCGATGACCTTGACCTATCCGGGGCTGCCCTCCACCTAATCCGGTCCCGTAACCCGTAAGCAATCCCGTCCCGTAACCCGTAAAAACGATACCTGTAACCCGTAAAAACATAAATTTGACCTTTGACCTCGATGACCTTGACCTTTCAAAAAATGAACCCCTCAAGCTAATACCCGGGGCCGCCCTCCACCTTCCCTCCAAGTTTGGTGAAGATCGGCCCAAGGACCTGGGAGGAGTAGGGGAACAAACGGACAAACAGACAAACGTTGCTCAAATTATAGTATGATTATACTCCACAGATATTGACGAGATAAAGTACAGGCTGTACAGGGTATCTGCCTTTGAGAAGCCCACTCCCAGCTATAAATCACTCTACACCAACCCTCTTATTTCTTCAAACATTTAAATGCAAACATTTTGGTGTAAAGTGCAATAGGACTGGGAATGGTGCCATCAAAGGCACATATGGTGCACTTTATCTCATCTAAATCTGTTAAGCTTGTGGCCTGACTTAAAATTGTTGTTTAAAGTAACTTACAAATATTATATAAGCTGTATCATCATATCTCTGATGTATAAACTGTGAGGTTTCCTGGTAGTTGGACGTGGCTGTATTCATTTAGACTGACACAGTTATCTCCCCCTTTTCTGTAAATACACAGTTAAACACATGTTACAGAATAGCTTACATCTACTTCAGTAGGGGCTTGTCATGAAATGAGGACCCCATGGTTGGAACAGTATGCCCTAAACAACATGCCACTATATGTAACAACCCTTTCCATGCTCCCATTGTAAAACCTTGTCCTGCTGTTCCTCATCTTCGCAAGCCAAGGGTGACATCTACGACGTAACGTCGTTTCTGTATTCACCCTTGGCGGATTTAGTCCGATTTTCTTGGTCTCCTGGAAAGCGTTTTCATTGGTTCCAGCGAGGTCTGGCTGGAACCAATCAGATTGCCGACTGACACATTTGTTTTGAGTAACCAAATCATGACAACGGGCGGGAAAAAGCATTGCATCAAAAATGCGAAGATGTGCGATTTTTCCTAAGAATTTCACTGCAATAGATAGGAATTCCCTAACTTTAATTGACGAATTATTATACTTTCGACAATTCGACCAAAAAAGCAGCTAACTTTTACATAATCCGCATGACGTTTGACGCGAAAGACAACGCGCGTTAATGACGTCATCAATAATTGACGTAAACAACCAGCAGCACAACCGCTAGGCGGAGCTTCGCGATTTCAAGAAAATCTGACTAAATCCGCCAAGGGTGAATACAAATGTAGGTGGGTTCAACCTTGGCTAGCGAAGATGGCTGTTCCTGTATTCAGCTTATAACCCTTTCCCAAACGACAGAATTTTGATCCATTTCAATTTGTAAGGGGTTGCAGAAGACAAAATCATTTATATCAATAGAAGAAAATGTGTATATTAAAGCTAAGAAAACATTGAGGCAAAAGGAGAAACTGCTGATTATCAGCAGTTTCTTCTTTAGTCTCAATGTTTTCCCCCAAGCCATTTCTTCTATGGATGTCAAAACCAGGTCCTGTTTGGGAAAGGGTTGGCAAGATCAGACAACACATAATATTCTATACAACTTATTTGTTTCAGTTCAGCATCACATACATATACTTATTTTGTCCTCTCAAAACATTTTTGTTTAGTACCACTATCATTGTTTTGGTTACATAAATCTCTATTACTTAGCCAAACCAACTGCTATGGTCATATTGCGATGGCTGGAGCACCTAACCATGGATTTCTGGCATTTCTATAACCAGTATAACCACAACATCCTTTCAAATACTGCAGCTCCTCACCCACATATTAGGTTTAACCATTTTCCAACCATTGGCAAGGAGACAATGGCCAGACAGGATGTTTGCCATGGATCAAACATGGGACTTCATGAGTGAGAGTCTGATGTGCTACCAACTCTGCTACCACCGCACACCAAACTTATTAATAATTAATCCATGTCATGATAAAATAGAACAAAAAAGCAGTATACAAACCTACAGATAACAGCGGGTAAAGACTTTTCAAAATACAATGTTTCATTTATTGTTCAACAAACCCTATGTTGTGGGTACTCATTAGAATCATCTTGTCATGACAATGTTAACATACAACATAGGGTTTGGAATTGAAATAATGAAGTTAGAATGTCTTTGCCCCCAATTATCTGTAGCTCTGTGTATCAAATACTACTAATATTTCAAATACTATTTATTTCATATTTTCCTGATATCACCATGTATCATCTACTTGGTAATAATCAGCAGAAGTTTGTAATAATAATTACAAAACAAGAGCTGTCCGAAGACAGCGCGCTCGACTTTCTAAGTTGCTTAGTATAAAGGGGGCATAACTCCAAATAGAGTGGTCCCAGAGTCATGGGCCCTAATAGTAAGGTAGAGGGTGTGATGGTGAATAAGTATACCAAGTTTGGGTTGAATCCCTTTGATAGTATGGAAGTTATTGATGTTTGAAAAAACTTTAACCTTGGTTGCAACGCCAACGCCAACGCCGACGCCCGGGTGACAGTATAAGCTCTCATTTTCTTCGAAAAGTCGAGCTAATAATCCAAAGCAAATTGTCACAATAATTGAATCCAAATCATACAATATTTTTTTATTGCTAAATTTTGCTGGAAACATTTTCTCATGTATAAAATCACAAGATATACTCCTTGAATGTGAAGCTTTAAAAAGGCTTTCAAGCAAAATATTGTCGTTTTTAAACAGAAACCTCGTAACTACAGTTTATAACAAGCTGCCATTACAGGTTTTTTGTTGATAAGTAACTATACATAGACTCACATGCATTGAATACAAATATCCAAATAAATCAACTGCATTCAGCCTTGAAACAGTAATTACCTCGGTTACCTTTATACTCAATCTCAAACCTTTCTTAAATAACACTCAATTTTGATAATGTTGAAAATGCTTAGGAAAATATTGACGCAAAACAAACTATTGCAGACTATTGCCGATCCAGGATTTCTGAGAAGATAGTTTGGACTTACAAATAGGGTGGTTTGTTTTCCAAGAATTACACAATTTCTAATGAAATTTCTATATGAAAACGAAATAATCAGGCTTCAGACAGGGGTTTGTTTGACATCACCCCCTCCTCTGGATCCACAACTATGAATGATAACTGCAGCTGTCAATACAGAAAATCCAATTTTTTTTGTTGTTCTGGAAAGCGTTAAATTGCCCCCTGCAACTCCTTTGATAATGGAACAATCCAACATCATGTTGTTAGGGAAAGAGTGAAAATGGCATGTGACAATCTGATTGGAAAAGCACAAATCTATACAGAGCATGGGTAAAAACAGAATAAATTTGCTTTGAAACATTTTCACAAAAAATGTATATTTTCCCAAATAATTTTGTAGAATGTCATTCAATATTATCGCTAAACAGACAGCAGTGATCCATCATTAGGGATTGATTTTATCAAGTACCTGGTGACATCACTTGTCTATACATCTCAGCGATAAAACTATCTACATATTAGATAGAGGCTGTATAGTAGATTCTACGCGATATAAACATTCAAATGCGTGCAGCGCATTGAATGTTTATATCGCGTAGAATCTACTATACAGACTCTATCTGACTTAGTGTTCGCTAGCGGTTCATTGGAGACTGGGCGTGGCTATGTATAGACGTCACATAAACTAGCCGGCAGCCCGTTTATGCGAAATAGAGCGGCGAAATTTTGAAATATACTGCAATTTCATTGGTCCAAAAAGTAGGTCGAACACTAAATTGATAGATAAATTGATTTATCTATAGCACAGATTACTCACAAAATCAATCCCTATTTTGTGGGTACAGTTCAGGCTGTAGTCTTGTCACAGTCAAGAAGTTATTACAATGTTTACTGTACAGGAAACTTATTATGTAGTGACCTAGCAACAACCTTTATACAACTCATTGAGTGATAATTACTAACAGGAAAGTAAATAGCCATTCATTCATTCTGGGGTGTGCTAGATCAAAACTATTGTAAGCTCATATCTTATGATATATATTTGCAATAGTTTGGCATATACCCCCCCCCCCCCCCCCCCCCCCACACACACACACACACACACACACACACACACCGAGCAGCAGCAGAAAAGTGGAGTAAAAGCATTTTAAATGCTATTTAAAATCAAAATCCTGTTTCATGAGTACTCATTTGAATTGCCTCAATGAGACAATTTCAATGAGTACCCACAACATAGATATTGACAAACATTGGAAGATATTTTGCTCTTTGAACTTTGAAAATTCATTACCACCTCTTATCTGTAGTTCTAGATCCACTGGTGGTGAACTCGGCAAAAGCGAGGGACGTTTTTTCACTATCAATGTATTCTGTCAGTGTTGTTATAAAATATTGTTACTATGGCTTTATCGAAGCTGTAGTTACGAGATTTTATAACAAAAACGACAGTTTGTCAATACAAAACGGTAAACCCGGTCTGTTTTTAGAACAAGTTCATAGTCATTAGAAAAAAAATCTAGAAACTCACATTACAATGCAAAATATCTATACCTTGTTGTAGCGAAAATTGTTTTAGTTCACCACCATTGAGATCATAGAGTACAAGTTGTAGAATGGTCCAAAGTTTCAAATATGGAAGAAAAAAGAAAGCACATTTTAGTCAAAAGATAGAAAAGAAGACAATGCTGAAATCAAATGTTGATTGTCTTCCTTGCTCCAATCAGCAAATTGGACTTTATCAAAGCGTATTTCACATCAAAACTAAACACCATGCCAATGATAAACCAGATTGCATTTTTGATTATCTAATTCCTGTAAGAGAGGAAGAAAACATTTAAAGGAAGAAAAGAGCTGATAGCTAAGGAGGCCTTTGTATATTTTCCTCACTATTAGAAGTTAGAATTATATAGGAAGTACCAACACAACACAATACAACAAGAGCCGTCACAGACGGATTATGCTCCCCGAATAAGTGTTTGTCACAAAATAAAAACTATCATTCATTAAGCCCCCTTTTCCCATGACAGCTTTTTTGTACACACATTATTTATAGAATATGGTCTAGAACATCCTATTTATTACATGAGCACAAAATTTCATTAAATTCTGCCCATTAGATGAAGAGAAATAAGAGAAAAACTAATTTTTACACTAAGGCCCCTTTTTCCATGACGCAGCCTTAAATTTACAAACGGAGAAAAAGGTCCCTAGGTATTGACCCAGGGAGTTCACATGTGAAGTTTCATTGAATTTGGTCCAAGGGTTGCTGAGATATGGCTGTGGACGGACGGACGGACGGACGGACACACGGACACACAGACACACGGACACACGGACACACGGACGGACAGCGTGGCGACTATATGCTCCCCCGAAATTTTTTCGGGGAGCATAAAAATAATCCATTTACAAGTCAAAATTCACACTTCAAACTACCAAAATCTATCAACTCCTATGGAATACTGTTGTATGTTTGATATTATATCTGTTGACTGCTTGTTAAAGTTAGTAATAGTTTGTTGAAGAAAATATTGATGTAATAGAAGAAAATTACCAGCAGTTTCTTCTTTTTACATCAATGCTTTCCAAGCAAGTCATCTTGGGATGAGTTATATTTCATTTATATTTCTATGGGATGTAATTTTTTACAAAATAGGTTCATAAAATACTAATAAATCCTAATAAATAGTTAGGTTTTAACAACACAGCAACATCCATTTAAAATTCAAAATTCACTTTTCAAATCATTAGTATTATTCACAAAATTAAAGTAACAAAGTTTGTTTGTTTGTGCACAGGATTGATAACCACCGATTCAGAGCTTTTCATCCCTTAACGTCTTGTTCATAAATACATGTAATTGTATAATTTCAACAGTGTAGAAAACATTAAAGAAAAAGAAATAAAATGCTTTTGGTCAGCACTTTCTGCTTTTTCTCAAATATTTCCCCAAACTTCTTTGTTAAATTGGTCAAATTGAGTATTGTTTGTCTCAGTGATGAATTTTGACTGTTTAAAATTTTTTATAAACTTCACAATTCAAATCACCCGATATATCAACTTCAAATATAACAATGTTATATTTATAACCATACAACTGATAACAACTGATTCAGCGCTTTTCTTCTCTTTAACCCTTTCCCAAACAGCAAAACTTTAGGGCGATTCACTTCACAAACTGCCACAAATGACAAAATGGGTTTTATTTAAGATAGGATTTGTGTAAAATATGGCATAGAAAATATTGAGACAAAAGGAGAAACTGCTGATTATCAGCAGTTTCTTCTTTTGTTTCAATGTTTTTTTAATCATTTTTTTATCAAAATCTTTGGGAAAGGATTAACTTATACACCGATAACATTTATTTTGTGATTTCTCTACCATTAAAACCCTTTTCACAATAACAAAATGAGCTTTCAAAATCATTAAAGAAAACATTGGAAGTTTTCAATCAATGATGTGAAATCAATCTTTGATCAATCACTGTACCTACCATACTAAACTTGTATATTTTTACTATCATTACTATCAATTACTATTCAAAAGTAATGGCCAGATTTTTTTTCTCAGTCAAACAGAGGAGCAGATAGGGCAAAACTAATGCACAACAATCTATCCATAAAGGAGCGTTTAAAATAATCTACAGATAATTTCTTACTTTTTGAGTTTTTTCTGTATAAAATATGATACCATGTAAATGACATCTTTACAAACCACGAAAGGATAATACATTGACTGCATGATTGATTGATCATGTTTTCAGTGCAACAGGTGAGAGACAGAACAGGCATTCTCTTTATGTTATTTCAAATCAAAACTCTATGTTGTGGGTACTCATTTGAATGGTCTTGATGAGACAATTCCAATGAGTACTCACAACATAGGGTTTGATTAAGAATGATTGATATATTGCCATTTTGTGAAGTCATCAACCAAACAAATCTGCAGCTTTATCATCTAACTTTACTCCAACATACAGATTTCACCTGTCACACTTTTAACAATACAATACAATACAATACAAATAGTTTATTGCATTAAACATGTACAATGTTTACAGCAAACAATGAAACAATTGAACAAAAATAGAGAAAATTACATGGATTTACAGAAGAACATATCGGTAACGTGAACAAAAATCTCAGTTTCTTTGGAGAAAAGCAAAATACAAATATTTAGATAGGTTCAGAACAGCAGGTTTTGATTTGGTTGTTAATAAATTTGTGAATTTTTGAAGTGTAGGCCAAACATAGTAATAGCGCTTAAGATATTTCTTTCTAATTTCATTATATTTCGGGCAAATCAAAAGGAAATGATACTCGTTTTCAATGGTATTCGAATTACAATATCTACAGATTTGATTATTTCTTTCAATATTCCGATATCTTCCATCTTCAATATCTAAATTATGTGACGACAGTCTAAATTTTGTTAGAGAACATCTGAACTTCTTGTCTTTAACAAAGTCTAGATAATTTTCAAAGTTAAAGTCATGTTTGAATAAAGAATATGTTTGTAGACGATTTGAATTATTGATATTTGCATACCATTCTTGATAATATATATCTAATATTCGTTGTTTTATTAATTCATAGTTAATTTCAATATTAAATTGGTTTTGCCAAATGAAATGTAAACCGCATTCATCCAGTATGCATTTTATTTGATAAGCCCAATTACTTTTATTATAGGTTTGTCCAATCTCTAGATCGTTGAGTAACATCTGATAAGTATTGTATAAAAAAGAGTTTTCACCAGATTTTATTAGTTTTATCCAATATTTGATAAGCAGCATTTTCCTGTGAATTCTCAATGGTATGCGTCCTAGTTCACCATATATAGCATCTAGATTTGTTGACTTTTTAACTAATAGAGTTTTTCGACAAAATTTTGTAAAAACGGCTTCAACTTCCGGTGCTGGGTGGTTGCCCCAGACCTCCGCGGCGTAATTTAGGATTGGTAAAACAATACTATCGAAGAGTTTTAATCGATTAGATATCGGTAAATCTAGTTCGTTGAACGTAACGAATAATTTGTGTACGGAGAACGACGCGCGCTGAGCGATATCGGATTGTGAACGATTCCAATTACCGTTTTTGTAAAGGTTAACACCGAGATATTTAAAAGATTTAACAATTTCGAGTTTAGTATTGTTTAAATAAAAATCGTGGTTAGTATGGCGACCTTTTTCGAGTATCATAATTTTTGTTTTTTGTGTATTGAGTTTTAATTTCCATGTATTACAATATTGTTCGATATCATTTAGTATTGATTGAAGCGAAGAAGGGTCCTGTGTAAAATGGCCGCGTCATCAGCAAATAACAACAAAAATAATTGTAACTCATTTACAGACATGATTCCGTTAACATTACCATTAATGTTGTCTAGTAAATCATTAAGGTAGAATAAACATAAAATACTGCTTGACGGGTCCCCTTGTTTAACCCCTATATGTGAAAGAATGAAATCTGACTCTTCTGAACTGTATCGAACAAATGATTTTACGACTTCGTACATAGATTTTATTGATTTGACAATTTACAACTCACTTGTTCTTTTAATAATTTTTGAAAAAGAAAGGTTCTATCTATTTTGACGAACATTTTTTCCAATCGAGGAAAGCAACATAAAGTTTTTTGCTATTAGCCAATGTTTTTGAAATAATAGCATGTAAAATAAAAAGACAATCAGTGGTAGATTTTCCCTTTTGAAATCCGTATTGGTTATCGATAATTTTTTGGTTCATTTCAGACCAACGATTAAGTCTTGTTACCAGTAATTTTGAGAACCATGACCACATAGCAAACAATAACATCAAAACTCAGGTTTGTTGCAGATTACAAATTATGTGCAGTAAAAAACAGGAAAACATTTTAAAATTGAAAAGAAAGAGTGGATCTGTCAAAGAACGTAGCCCTGGACTGATAGTGCTGATAAGACACCATTACATCCAAAATAAATAAAGTTTTTCTTTTCAGAAAAAATCTACATCTTAACCCTTGTTCTGCTGACTTTAAATTATGTTTCAAACAGACTACCAACTTACGAGTCATTGCAATAAGATAAGCGCAAGTTTTTGCCACAATAACGGAGAAGTCAGCAGGTAGTGTAGGCTAAGATCAGACTGCATGTCAAGCTTTTATTACTAACAGAAATTGACATGAACAGCACGAGAAGGGTTAAGAAATTTGAGCTTTACATTGACTGATGACTTTGTCATTGGGACAAGGAAAATCTTGCAATTCTGGAAAAGCAGACAAACAGAAAAAGAGACAGTGAACAAAACTGAACTTTGTATCTAAAAAGGTACCATCCAAATTGGTCTCATGCGCGGATCCAGAGGGGGGGTCAGGGGGTCATGACCCCCCCTGGAATTTGGCGAAAAAAGGGGTTCTCAAAAAGATTACTGTTTATGTCCCAA